>JBBGZY010000789.1:5050000-5460000 GCA_037952925.1 Lithobates clamitans
CCGTTCAATTTGAGTCCTTGGTGGCTGATAAACTCCAGAAGGAATTGGACTTGGGGCGCATGGCGGGCCCGTTTGATCTCCCTCTTTCCACAACCTGAGGGTTCCTCCCCCCGGTGTTGTCCCCAAGAGGGCGGAGGAAAAATTCCGCCTTATCCACCATTTGTCCTATCCTTCTGGCTCCTCGGTCTATGACGGCATCGACAAGGAGGAATACAGGTTCCACTACGAATCAATTGACAAGGTGCTCCATTCGATCAGGACGGCTGTTCCTTCGGCCTTGCTGGCCAAAGCGGACATTGAGTCCGCCTTCCGCCTCCTCCCGGTCCACCCGGAATGCTTCCATCTGCTGGGATGCTAATTTCAGGGAAGCCACTTTTTTGACATGTGCCTTCCCATGGGCTGTGCCATTTCTTGTTATTTCTTTGAACTCTCCAGTAGTTTTCTTGAATGGGTAGTTGTCCAGGCGGCTGGTTTGCAGTCCGTGTTACACTATTTGGATAATTTCCTCTTTGTGGGCCCAGCTGACAGCTGTGAGTGCCATCCCATTGTCACCCGACAAGACCGAGGGCCCTGTGAATGGTTCTAGCCTTCTTGGGTATTGAAATCGACACCGTGGAGATGGTTTTCAGTTTAAACAACTTCAGTCTTTGCTGGGTCACTTGGTCTGCATGGGACGGGTTTCCTGTAGACGTTTGGCATGGGCCACAAAGGGTGTGGCTGCCCCCCACCATTATATCCGTATCACCAAGCCTGCGCAGGATAACTTGGGGATGTGGCTATCCTTCCTCTAGTCCTACAATGGCTAGTCATGTTGGTTGCTGGAGGAGGTACCAAACTCACAGCTGGAGCTATACACTGATGCGGCAGGCTCCTGTGGTTTCGGTGCCTTTTCCAAGGGGAGTGGTGTGCTGAATGTTGGCCGGCCTCATGGGCCCACATGGAGCTTTTGCGCAACCTCATGCGGCTGGAGCTCTTTCCGATTATTGTCTGCATTGAGCTGTGGGGCGAGCGGTTGAGCAATCGCTAGGTGGTTTTCTGGTCCGATAACATGAGCGTGGTGCAGGTGGTCAATCAACAGTCTGCCAGATCCCCTCTGGTCATGTCATTGCTGCAGTTTTTGGTTTTAAAGTGCCTTCAGTTTAACATTTGCTTTAGAGCTAGGCATGTCCCTGCAACTGATATTGCCGATGCTCCCTCTCGTTCACAGCTCCATCGTTTCCGCGCCCTCGCCCCATCGGCTTCCTTGGAGGGCCTCCCCTGGCCGGCCTATTTGTGGAACCTCGTTTCCGAGGTTTGCTAGTCCTCTGGGTGTCGCTGTCCCCTCGGACGTGGGTGTCGTACTGCTGCGTGTGGGACAAATGGTTCCAGGTGTTGGGCAGTTAGTTTTTCATCTCGTCTTCACAGGAAAGACGTATGGCTTTAATTTCTTACCTTGTTTATTTACTACAAAAGGTTATTCGGGTTCCACGGTTTCACTGGCCATTCCTTCTTTGTCCTTCTTGGTTTCAGCTCCTTGGGTGGGAGGACATCAGAAAAGTGTTCCCAACCTGTCGGGTCCTGCGGGATTGGAGGTGTGCAACTTATTTCCCTGATTCCCAGCGTCCAGTTTCCCTCCCTATTCTCTCCCGTATCCTTTCTCTGTTGCCGTCCGTTTGTTTCCCCTTTCGAGACCCTTCTCTTATGGATCGTGGGAGATTCCTTCATTTACTGGGCCCCGTGTTGGGCGGAAGTTTGGAGCTACGGGAAGAATTGGGGTTTTACCTATGGTCTCGCCAGGATCCGCTGGCTTGGGCTTCGCGGTTTACGCTGGCCTCGGGTCCTTCCAGAGTGTTCACGCATTCGGTCCCACATGTCTGGCCCCATCATCTTGATTCTTCACGCTGGGGGGAATGATGTGGGTTATACACATTCTGTGGACTTGATCTCTGCCATCAAGCGGGACATTGCCCAATGCTATGCAGTTTACACCAATTTGGTGCTCATCTGGTCCCCAAGTTTGTTCAGCAAATAGGGGTGGTTCGTCATCAGTCACAAGGATCTGGAGGGTAATAATGATGATCTGTTGAGACCGGATGGTGTTCACCTTCATGACATTGGGTTGGATATATTCAACCTTGGCCTGCAGTGAGGTGTGGAACAGGTGCTGGCTGCGGTGGGGCGCTCGTCAGTTATTAACTGATGGGCGCTTGGCTGTTTTCTTGACCTTGCCAGCAGTTAAAGTTGCTGTAATGGGCTATGCCCTTGATGGAAAATTGGAAGTAGGCTGTCTGTCCAGCACTTATGGTAAGGACAGGCCCCACTTCCCTCATTTGTTTAAGTGCTCACAGTACAACGGTGACTGGTACTGGTTAAATATGTTCACATGTTATGTGTTGGAATTTAATAAAGCTGTGGCCTTGCCCTTTCCAACCTAATGGTTGTAAGTGTCTTATTTAATGGAGTAAAGGGCAAGGGTGGTGGGGGATTTGATCCCTTGGTGTTACGTTAAGTGGGACCTAAGCCCATTGCGCCTCAGCAGTCATGTCTGTCAAGCAGCAATGACGAGACTGCCGTTGACAGTAGGATATGTCATATGTTCTTCAACTGTCTGCACTATATGATGTGTCTATACTGGGGTTGGTGCCTTCTAGTCCGGAGAGAGTTAAATTGTGTGAGCATGCTCTCTCCCTGATGTTCATGACGCTGCCCCCTAGTGGAAGCCATAAATATCAGGGGACATCTGCCAGGGCTCGCTCCGTGTATGAGAACAAGAGAGGGGACTGTGCTGCCATGTAATTGATTTTTGTCCTATGCACACCCTTGGGAGTAATCTGTTTGGAGTTCAAGTACATGGACATTATGCTCAACCAGAGTGTACATTTTAAATACTAAAGGTATAATCAACTATTGGGCAAGGGTACAGGAGGCATCAGAGAGTTTACTATGTATTAGGAGCTGAAAGCATATCTATTGGAATGGAGCTGTAAAATTTATCAGTAACAAAAGAAGTGCCTGCAGTAAAATGAGTTCTTGTAAACTGATTTTTTTGTCTGGTCTGAAGTTATTTAAGGACACACAAAGGGGTCCATGCATGGAGTATCACTTCACATGGTCACACTAAGGGGAGAGACATTACTTGGAGAAGATACAGTACAGGTACAGAACAGGTATCCTACGAGCTGCCAAGTTAACCCTTAGGAGTTGGGTTGTTGTTGCCAGTGACTACAGTTCAAGTTTTTAAGTACAATATAGTCAGCCAGGAAGCTGAGGTAACTTGGTATAGGTGATGTAGGACCCTGGTATTGTGCTAGGGTTTCTTCCCTAGTGGTTGGTACCCAGAGGCGCAGCTTGAAGCTTGTGGGCCCCGATGCAAAAGTTGACAAGGGCCCCCCCACTACCACCCACCACTTCCACCGTGCTTACAGATACAACCACTGCACACCAAGATACTCAAAGTGGCTTAAGAGTTTTGAGTTCCCAGAGTTCCTCCTTACATCAGAGGACAGGGATCATAGCTGAAGAATCAGAGGATAGGGACCCCTAGCAGGTCACTTGGCAGAGCTCCTTTCCCACTCCAGCACTGTATACAGCTCCTCCCTCCCACACTACACAGGGCTGGAATCACATTCCTTTACACATTGTCTGTCAGCCTTCGCAGGGTGTTTCTGCCTTTTATGTTGCCCTTCTGACCTGTGAAATTCTCTGGTCGGAACGGCAGTGTAGTTGCAGTAGGCAGATACACCCTGTGAAGATCGTGGCTGACTGGCTATGTTGTAAAGGAATGTGATTTCAGCCCTGCGGAGGAGGAGCAGTATAGAGTGCCCCAATGGGAAAGGAGCTCAACAGCCGGGCATAGCATCCAGGGTGGAGGGGGTGGTCAGGGGGTGGTCAGGGGGCTTTGGGGGGGGCGCAACTTAGATCTGGGAGGGGCAAAGCCATGTGACACAAATTCTGGAGCCTGCAGCCCCTCAGGGCCCTCTTAGGAGGTGGTAAAGGATTTGTTTTAGCAACTTCTGAAGGTTTCTTTGTCAATGTTGGCAGGTGTTGGGCGAAGGTCACCTCCCAGAGGTGTGTGTCTTTTCCCCAGTTGTCAGGGAAGTGGGGTAAGCAAACATCTCTGGGTGGGGGGTACAAAGAATCCCAGCTGGTGACTAGGAGACACTGAGCAGTGTCTTACCTCACCAGTAACATCCGTCCCATCGTGGATACAGGACGGCACTCTTCTCTTAACTCACTGAGCTCGGTTACCATTCCATGTTGCCAGCACACAGCACAGACACTTCCCCATCCTGGGCTGTTCTCACCCCATGCTCCTCTTCATTCAGTAAAAGGCTCACAGCTTCTCCCCAGCCAATGAGAACAGAGGGGTGTGGACTGTGGAAGGCAAAGTGGAAGCTCAGTATTGAAGCGTGGCTGTGGGGCCCTAGGGCAGATCGGAGCTGGACTTTGTGGAGGATATGATAATATGACAGGGAGGCTGCAGTGCCCCCCTGGAGCTAGGAGTGGGGATGCGATTGTGACCCCTGCAACCCCTTATGCTACGCCCATGTTGGTACCTCAATTTGGGTCTGATTATAGTACAGGGTCTTCTAGGGACCTGGTCTGGAACTCACAGAAGATTGTGCAAGGCCTCAAGGAATCAAAGCAGAGATAGAGAACAGTACAGAGCTACCTGGGAGAAACTACAGTACCTAGCTAAGTGCTGCATACAATGTTGGGGCAAAGAGTCAATAAGCTGTAGCGATGTCACTGGGATTAGGTGACAGGTGCTGAGCTGGTGGAGTCCAGTGCATGTTATGCAATGCTGGCTCAGAAATGCTGCATGGAGGGAGAAGTGTATCAAAAAACTAATGTCTGTAGTGTTCAGTTAAAGAAAGGAATGAACTGATTAACGAATTATATTTGACTGCATTTTTTATTTTATATTTTATGTCAGCAATTTACCTGACCAACCATGTTGCTTATCTATGCTTAATCTGAAGGGCACGATTTTTGCACATTTTATATAACAATTCTGAAGGTTTTGGATTGCTAAACTCCAATTGTAAATACTATCAAGCAATGTTTGTATAAGTAATTAGGCACAGGTGGTGGACAGAATAGACACGTCGGTTGTTTATTGCATCCTATTCAGTAACTGTACCCAAGGCAGTGTGTTGACTGAAGCCTGCATTTACTTTCTCACCAATCATTCATTTTATCATGTGGTTGGAGTGATTTGGTGTGTCTTGTAGGAATTATCACATTGTGTAAATGATTCTATTCTAGTGCTTTCATGCAGCTTACAAGGTCTTAACAGCTTTCTAAAAAAATAAAAGTATCATTGCAAACATACAAAACAGAACTAAAAATACAGATAGAGGAAGAGGACAAAGTTATTAAAATTGGTGAAAGAAAAATCATCAATTTTCTGTAGCCAGGAGCTAGCTATTATGCCTGCAACTCAGGGACAGTGTTAGTTAATGTGGGGTTGTCTCCCTCTAGTGTTGGCTTGGACTCAATGTGTTGATTTCTGTTCAGATTAAATTTAGAGCAAAGCAAAGCATTGTGGGATGTGTAGTTCAGAATGCCGAAGTTTCAATTCCAGCACGACTGGCTTGAACTACCACTACCAGAATGCTGAGAAGACCGAACAGACTTCTGGGAGAGGATATAGATGGGCTGGCCACAGCCTACATTGCTCTCTTGGGATGCCGGCTTGGATTCTGCCAGCAGGAACTCTGTCAGTGTGAGCTACTGCTGATTTGTGGCTTGCACAGCGGGGAGTCATATAGGTGCAGCCAGAGGGACCTCTGCGGACAGCATCACTTCTCTATTACAGTGGTCCAGAGACTGTTCCAGATCTTCCAGCGATGCCTACACTTCAGATCTGAGTAGGCCGCAGCGTGTTGTGAAGGGGTCAGACACCATTCCCAGAGACAGGATTCAGGGGGAGTTCCTGAAAGAGCCTTCTTCACCATCATCTGCCTCACTGCCAGCGGCTTCTGTATCCAGTGTGATTAGCGGGCATTTGCCCATATAGATTCATTAGAACACTGCATATAGACATCATCTACCTAATCCAGCTTTCTGGTACTTGTGATGCCACTGAAGTCAGGCTTTACACTCTATGAAGACTGTATGAAGACATCTATATCCTATTAACATCTTTATTAACAGCAATCCTATTGGATACAGCATTATCAAAGCCATATGGGAAGTTTGAATTGAAATATAGATACCTCATAGATCAGCCAACTTTGTTATATCTTACCATCCAGGATTACTTTATTCATAACACAGCAAGGCTATCTGAAGACTGCCGGATTCCAAGGAGTAACATTTCAACCTTTATATCCTCTCTTTTTTTGCTCAAGTGATTAAAGTTATTTAGCACAAAAAGGACTACTTTCATCCTCTGGAACTCTATTTAACCACTTCCCGCCCAGCCTATAGCAGATTGACGGCCGGGCAGTGGTTCGGTTATCCTGACTGGGCGTCATATGACATCCAGCAGGATAATAGCCACCGCACGCCTGTGGGGGCGCGCATCATGGCGATCGGTGGAGCGGTGTGTCAGTCTGACACACCGCTTCACCGATCTTGGTAAAGAGCCTCCGGCAGAGGCTCTTTACAACGTGAATAGCCGTGTCCAATTACGGCTGATCACGATGTCAATAGGAAAAGCCGTTGATCGGCTTTTTCTCACTCGCGTCTGACAGACCCGAGTAGAGGAGAGCCGATCAGCGGCTCTCCTGACAGGGGGGTCTGCGCTGATTGTTTATCAGCGCAGCCCCACCCTCGGATGCCCGCACTAGACCACCAGGGAAGCCGCCAGGACCACCAGGGAAGGGGGCAACATGTGGATGGCCAGGTATGTACCCCATGGCCATTCACATGTGCAAATTATGCCCAATATGTGCCAATCAGTGCCCACAAATGGGCACTGACTGGCACCATTATATATCAGTGATGCCCAGCAATACCACCCATCAGTGTCTTCAGTGCCATCCATCAGTGTCCATCCGTGCCACCTGTCAGTGCCCATCCATGCCCATCATTGCCCACCTATCAGTGCCCATCCGTGCCACCTATCAGTGCCACCCATAAGTACCCATCAGTGCCACCCATAAGTACCCATCAATGCCACCTATGAGTGCCCATCAGTGCCGCCTATGAGTGTCCATCAGTGCCACTTATGAGTGCCCATCAGTGCCGCATACCAGTGCCACCTATCAGTGCCCATCAGTGCCACCTATTAGTGCCCATTAGTGCCGCCTATCAGTGCACATCATCAGTACCCGTCAGTGCCACCTCATCAGGGCCACCTCATTGGTACCACCTCATTGGTGCCCATCAGTGCAGCCATATCAGTGCCCATCATTGAAGAAGAAAACGTACTAATTTACAAAAATTTTTAATAGAAACAAAGAAAAACTTGTTTTTATCCTAAATTTCCGGTCTTTTTTTATTTGTTGCGCAAAAAATAAAAACCACAGAGGTGATCAAATACCACCAAAAGAAAGCTCTATTTGTGGGAACAAAATGATAAAAAATTTGTTTGGGTACAGTGTTGTATGACCGCGCAATTGTCATTCAAATTGCGACAGCGCTGAAAGCTGAAAATTGGCCTGGACGGGAAGGTGTCTAGGTGCCTGGTATTGAAGTGGTTAAAGTAGACAGCCGATTTAGATACATTATTTTGCATAGTGTTTAGTTATGTTGTATTGATGTTAATAGCCTGTGGGTCGAGGAGACAGAAGTGAGTGAATCTGACAGAGAAAATAAATTGTCAGTTCCCTACATTTCTGCTGACCTGTTCACATAGGTCTCTGTGAACGTATAAGGGTTTGGACTAAATTTGGATCATACTGTGTACTTTGTACTTCCTTTATTATTGCAAGATTCTCACAGTGTTATAGTGTTCAGATAACAATACCTCTATAATCGACAGTGTTTCACACTTTCATGTGTCCATTTTATTACAGTAAACAAATTTAAACTGTTTCATTGCTATTGTGCAAGTCTCTTATTATTGGTAACAGTTGGTAAAAAAAACTGAACCCAGAGGGTTCAGAGGTGATGGAGGTGATGGATTTGCAGAGTCGGGGCAACCAGTGGGGTACAGATTCTATCAGTGGCCCTTACGAAGGTAACGCTACACTTCTATATGCTGATGACACTATGGGGGTTATTTACGAAAGGCAACTCCACTTTGCACTACAAGTGCAAACTACAAGTGCAAGGTGCACTTAAAATCGCACTGAAAGTACATTGGAAGTGCAGTCACTGTAAATCTGAGGGGTAGATCTGAAATGAGGGGCAGCTCTGCTGATTTTATCATCCAATCATGTGCAAGCTAAAATGCTGTTTTTTATTTTCCTTGCATGTCCCCCTTAGATCTACAGCGACTGCACTTCCAAGTGCAATTTCAAGTGCACTTTGCACTTGTAGTTTGCACTTGTAGTGCATAGTGGATTTGCCTTTCGTAAATAACCCCCTATGTTCTTAGCTGAAAATGTAGAGGACCTTAAAGTGGACCTTCAGTCATTTTTTCAACTTTGCATCTATTACATTCTTCTGCCCTTGTTGTTTTAACTTTGGATAGTAAAACATTTTTTTTTTCTGCCAGTAAATACCTTATACAGCCCACTTCCTGTTTCTCGTCTGCTAATTAGCCTAGACTTATGACATCATACACAGCTCTCTCTCTCATACTCTCGTGAGAGTTTGCCATGAAGGGAGGGGGGATGAGTCATAAGAGGGCCAATAAAACTGCAGAGCTGGAGGTGTGTCTGCGTAAATGCAAGAAGTGAACAGGCATCCGCTTCAGCTGCCCACAGTTAAAATGGTTGCAGCCAGGCTCAGTGGAGGGAGATTTCTGCAGCATATCTGGCAAGTACAGAATCACAGTATATATGAAACAATATGCAAAGTGGTTGGAGGGAAGCTTCAGAATGGCAAAGATGTTTTTATTACAAATTATGTGAGCAGACTGCAGTTCCTCTTTAAAAACCCTATGAAGTAAAAGAACAAAGTTAAAACATGGGACTTCAGCTATATATTAAGGAAACTAAAGTTACCTAAAGTTATGATAACAGGAAACACAGTTAACTTCATAGTTTATGGTGCTGGCATTTAGAAAATATGATGCACACTGGCATTTGGAAGAGCAAGGATTAAAGACCTAGAAAATACTGATACATCTATAAGTACACAGATCAGAATTTTCCAGGCCATGGTATTTTCTGCATTTCCCAATGTATGTGAATGATGGACAATGATGAAAAAAGTGGAAAAGTATTGATGCCTTAAACTTTGGCACTAGCAAAGAATTCTACAAATACCGTGGACAGCAAGTAAAACAAACAAATTGACCCTTGAACAAATCAAGCCCTGTCTTTCACTAGAAGCCCAAATGACTATGATGACTTGGCGATGTCTTTCTTATTTTGAACATATTATGAAAAGAACTTACTCACTGGAAAAGACAATTATGCTTGGAAAAGTTGAAGGGGAAAAAGAAGAACAGGATGACAAACAATTGGATACAATCACAGAGCAATGAATATGTCATTGTGAAGATTTAAGACTCAAACAGAAGAAAAATCATTCTGGAGAAACACCATCCACATGGTAGCCAGGAGTTGACACTGTTTTAAAGGCATTTAATAAAAATAATTTTATTTTACTTGGACGCGATTGGGTCTTATTTGCAAAGTGAAATTTCACCACGATCACTAATTCCCTTGCAAATTGCAACTTCCCTTGCGAAGTGGACAGCCTATTTGCCTTTAGTAAATTAACCTCATTGTGCAGTATTGTGACCGCAGTGCTAGAGCTCCGGTACTTAATTGCTGTAATGAGGAGTCTTTGTTAAGAGTTACCTAAAAATGCTATGCATTTATTTTATCCTCCCAGTTAGAAGAAACTAGGGGTTGAATATTAAGAGGACATAACCAGTTATTTGTTAATCTGACTGGTGAGCTTTAAATTCTATTATTTGCTCAAAATGATCTGCACTAGATATTTTGTATTAGATATTTTAATGGGTTTTACCTGAATAGCTAATTGCCTTAATGTTTCATGGTGAAACCCATTTATTAGATTCAATTAACATCTTATTTTCTAATCTTTCCCTGCAACATGAAAGAGAGTTGCTAATAGGTTGCTATTATTCCTCCAAATATGTAATAGATAGTATCTGTATGTCATTGTTGATTTTCTTTGTTTCAGGTTCCCATTGATATCTGAAGCCATGCCAGCTTTATAGTTATTCATAGTGCAATTTGTTTGGAAATATGGCAGTGAGGAAAGTGGAAAGAGAAAGGCTTCCTAATTTTGTTAACAAGAAAAAAAAGAAAAATGTCGAATTAACTGCGCAACGAAAAGAAATATTAACCATCTATGCTGCAGAGTCCTATGTATGACACAAACACACAAAAATCGAATGAGAAAAAAGTTGACTCACGCTTAAAACAACAAAAAAAAGGGGGCTAACGTGTATAAGGCTGAAAAATCCCAGCCTGTTTGTGATGTTCTAAACGTTCAAAATGTGTCAAAAATATGTGTATCAGGTTGGGAGATGAGTCCCACCTCCCCTTAAAATATATGTGTAACCAATAGCAACTCAAATTGGTACATGAACCAAAGCAAAAACACTTAAAAATTGCGAAATAAGTAGACTGATTTAAGGAAAAATATAAAAAATATATAAAAAAGAAAGTCCATATACAAAGACACCAAACGTGCTGAGATTAAACCAAAAAGTGTCCAATTGTATACAGTCCTAAATGTGTGGGTCCACCACCATGAATGAAGTGCCTGGCCGCTTACCGGAACCCCATGACCCCCCCTTACAGAGGGTCTAAATGGGCATTGAAATCCTGCTGCTTCCGACAGCCTGGGGACCCGAAAGGAGACCCTATTGGAACCTCTGGAGCAGACAGCAGTGTGGGTGGAAGGAGAGGAGAAGGGCTGAGGTTTGCCTTTTCCCTGGAGATCCACCTGTGATACAGCTTTTACAGCACCACCAACTCCAGAGGTTCCAATCCAGTCTCCTTTCGGGTCCCCAGGCTGTCGGAAGCAGCAGGATTTCAATGCCCATTTAGACCCTCTGTAACGGGGGGTCATGGGGTTCCGGTAAGCGGCCAGGCACTTCATTCATGGTGGTGGACCCACACATTTAGGACTGTATACAATTGGACACTTTTTGGTTTAATCACAGCACGTTTGGTGTCTTTGTACATGGACTTTCTTTTTTATATATTTTTTATATTTTTCCTTAAATCAGTCTACTTATTTCGCAATTTTTAAGTGTTTTTGCTTTGGTTCATGTACCAATTTGAGTTGCTATTGGTTACACATATTTTTTAAGGGGAGGTGGGACTCATCTCCCAACCTGATACACATATTTTTGACACATTTTGAATGTTTAGAACATCAAAAACAGGCTGGGATTTTTCAGCCTTATACACGTTAGCCCCCTTTTTTCCTAATTTTGTTCTTCAGCTTAATAACTGATTAAAAATAAAGGAGCCAAAGGTAGGTATGAATTATTGCCAGAAAGCCTCATGAGTAGACCACTGCAAAGTACTAAAAAAATACAACAGAGTTTTAGGAATGTGGAATCCTTCATAGTCTAGGACAGTGGTCTCCAAACTGTGGCCCTGGGGCCGGATGCAGCCCTTTGCTTGCCTTTATCCGGCCTTTGAACCATTTTTCCTGCCTCTGACACCAACATTTCGGCACTATTTCTTCCACTGACACCAATGATGGGGCATTATTCTTCCCACTGATACCAAACAATGGGGCACTATTCCGTCCAATGGCACCAACAATAGGGCATAATTCCTTCCACTGACAACAAGAATGGACCACTATGCCTCCCACTGACACCAACTATTTCTCCTGCTAATACCAAAGATCAGGCATTATTTACTTCCACAGGGCACAGTCCGCCCCCTCTAAAGTCTGAAGGACAGTAAAGTGGCCCTTTCTCTAGAAAATTTGGAGACCCCTGGTCTGGGAAGTGTCAAAAAACTTGTGTAGCGCTAAAAGGCTGTGACCTAATGAAAGGAAATATCCCAGAGGTCGACCTCAATGAGCTGAGATCGATGTGAGGTGACCCAAAACAACCTACAAATAAGTGTCATATAAAGGATAATAAACCATACACACAAAAATATGTGAAAACAAATATAAAAAATAGAGACATAAACAAAAACAACAAGTATCAATGTCCACATGGATATATATATGGGGGGTGAAAGGTTTTTTCTCCTCAATCTCCAACTGGAGTTAATACATATGTTCAGAGTAGACTGTTAAATACACTTGTGGACACTCCAGACAAATAGATAAGAGGTCGGGTACTCTTACCAAATAGGGTGGATGCACCTACCATACGGCACTGCGTCAAACAGGCTTGTAATGCTGGATTCCAGATGGTATACAGGTGCCAGGCTGAATTGTATCAGTGGGTCTGCGACTCCAGGCCTCTCGCTAGTTGATATGCGGTTCCAGAACTCTCGACACCCCAGACCAATCCAAGGGACGATATTAAAGGGAAGATAAACATCAATGCCCAAGTATAAAAAATAAAGAAGAAGGGAGCTCCATATGGTGCAGGTCAACCAAAAAATGGTTTATTGAGATAAAATTATCTTACAGCAAGTGCAGGATAAAAAATAAAAAGTGATCACAGGCGAATAAAAAGCAATGTGGGAAGCAGGAGGTGCTGGCCCGACGCATTTCAACTACAAAGTCTTCCACTGGGCCCATTGGCTTTTGCTGCTATCAATCACAGCCAGTGAGCCAATGAGGAAAGAGAGGGCATGGGGCCGAGCTGTGGCTTTGTGCCAGAATGGATATACAGAGCAGCGGCTTGGGAGCACGCCTGTTTGGGTGCACCCATTGCAAGCTGCTTACTCTGGGGGCACTAGACAGGAGGGAGGGGCCAGGAGCACTGGCAGGGGATTGTGAAAGGGGAGTTGCACAGAGTAGGTAAGTATGACATGTCTGTTATTAAAAAAATGCCTTTAATGTCACAACATGAATGCATAGAAACCTAAATATGGAAATATGGATATCATTGGGGTTGATTTACTAAAACTATAACTAAAATAACTGGATAGAGTGGAGGTGGATTAGAACAGGTTCTTACTGCTGTCTGTTCCCCCATTAGGGAGATTCACCCTCTCTTGTCCTGTTTACTATTATCATTAAAAGTAAAAGTAAAAGAAAATCCCAAATGTTTGGTTGTTCCCAGAAAAGTAATAGAAGGGAAATATTCCAATGGGGAACACAGATGGTAAAAAAAAAATTGCCCGGGGTTATGACCCTCCGTTACTCTATCCAAAATGCAAAAAAAATTGTACCTATAGTTCTACTTTAATTGTTAGTAAACCCACAACAGTAAAATCAGTCTGTATATGCAGTAAAGCATGCTTGTTATACTCACTGTGGAACCTATGGGGTTAATCCTCTGTATTGTGTAAAAAGGCTGTATTCTTTGATCCTCCCCTTCTTCCACAGTCCCCAATCCATCTCCTGATAGTACAGAACCTTGGGGGCACTCTGCACATGCTCAGTTTGGTGTGTATTGCTAGGGAGTTTTTTTTTTTATTGGGACAGTGCATGTGATCAGCACAGGGCCAATCAGCACTGTCCAGACAGAGGGTCAGGGGCCCTGCAGCCTCATAGGACAGTCAGAGAATAAAAACTCCTCCTACAAGCTTTAACCAGACACTGATAGAAGTCACAAGGCTGCTTTATACTGCTGATGAAAAAAGTTATTTAGCAGTTTATATTTACTAAAATAATTGCATTTCCATGTTCTGTGTACTGTGGGTTCTGGGTTTAGCAACACTTTAAGGCAAATAGACTGTGCAACTTGTAAGTTGCTCCAAAGCTTAGTAAATGAGGTAAAGCTTCAATTTACAAAGAATACCCAATCACATACAAGGAAAAAAAAGCATTTTTGTTTGCGCATGATTGGATGATGGAAGTCAGTAGAGCTCCCCCTCCTTTACTAAGCTCTGGAGTAACTGCACTTGCAAAGTCCTCAGTCTATGTGCCTTTAGTAAATCCACCCCATTACATGTATTGAAATATATCTATTTTCTCCGGTCATTTTGCCAGATTTTTGGAGACTTTTATTGTGTATATACAGACATATCCATCATTTGCTGCAAACCTCCCAATCACTGCAAACATAATACACTGTACATGCATATCACAATGATCTAGTCCCCTTGTTAGAACATATGTCATATGTAGTGGGAACACTACTTATTCACAGTTATTTTTAGAGATATCTTTGGCTCAAATATTCACAAGACAGAATGGGATTATGAATAGACAAGTATTTCTACAAAGGTATACAGCTTGAGCTGTTAGGAGAGGGGTGTTATCAATTTGAAGGTTTGACAGATGGATACCAGAGTGACACTTTTAAGAACATCAGAGCATGACAAAGGCTTTTCTTTAACAAGAAAAAACAAACCTGTCCAAAAATATAAATATCCCAGCAAAAATGACTTTAAAGTAGGGTTTCTCAATCAGGATTCCATGGAACCCTAAGATTCCTTCAGAGGTTACTAGAGGAAAACAGTGTAGTGACAGTTGTGCTCATAAGTTTACATACCCTGGCAGAATTTATGATTTCTTGGCCATTTTTCAGAGAATATGAATGATAACACAAAAACATTTCTTTCACTCATGGTTAGCCATTTATTATCAATCAACTGTGTTTACTCTTTTTAAATCATAATCACAACAGAAACTACCCAAATGACCCTGATCAAAAGTTTACATACCCTGGTGATTTGGCCTGATAACATACACACAAGTTGACACAAAGGGGTTTGAATGGCTATTAAAGATAACCACCCTCACCTGTGATCTGTTTGCTTGTAATTAGTGTGTGTGTATAAAAGGTCAATGAGTTTCTGGACTCCTGATAGACCCTTGCATTCAGGGCCGTCTTAATGAATGGGCACCCATGGGCACTGCCCAGGGGCCCCAGCTGCATAGGGGCAGGAGCAGGAGAGACCACAGCAGCCCTGGGAGTCTTTGCATCCAAAAATCCTGTAAGTGACTGAACACATGTCACTGCATACTGCACTAACCTTCCAATATTTCACCCTATACTATCCAAACCTACCACTATACCTCCCTAACTACCCACATCTGCCACTAAACCGCCCTATCTACCCACATCTGCCACTATACCTCCCTTTCTACCCACATCTGCCACTATACTTCCCCATCTACCCACATCTGCCACCATACCTCCCCATCTACCCACATCTGCCACCATACCTCCCTATCTACCCACATCTGCCACTATACCTACCTATCTACCCACATCTGCCACTATACCTCCCTATCTACCCACATTTGCCACCATACCTCCCTATCTACCCACATCTGCCACCATATCTCCCTATCTACCCACATCTGCCACCATACCTCCCTATCTACCCACATCTGCCACTATACCTCCCTACCTACCCACATCTGCCACTATACCTCCCTATCTACCCACATCTGCCACCATACCTCCCTATCTACCCAAATCTGCCACCATACCTCCCTATACCCACATCTGCCACTATACTTCCCTATCTACCCACATCTGCCACTATTCCTCCCTATCTTCCCACATATGCCACTATACCTCCCTATCTACTGACATCTGCCACTATACCTCCCTATACCCAAACCTCCCACTTTACCACCCTATACTACCCAAACCTCCCACTATACCACCTATACTACCCAAACCTCCCACTATACCACCCATACTACCCAAACCTGCCACTATACCACCTATACTGTACCCTCCTGACCTCCCCTTTATTGTGTCCTCCAACCCCCTGTACTATGCCCTCCTGTCCCCCCCCTGTACTGTGTAAAATCATACATAAATACAGGCCGCTGATAGGCTGGGAGAGGCATTTATGGCAGGGGCAGTGTGTACAGGAAGGGGGATAGTTTCAAAAAGGAGTGGGAGTAGTGTGTACAGGGAAAAAGTCAGTGTATACAGACAGTCAGAGTATATGGGGGGGGGGGGAACCGTGTGTAGAGAAGGTGGGACAGTGTGTATATACGGGTGAATTTAATTTGGGATTATTCCCTGGTTGTGTGTATTTTTTTTTGCTAATCAGACTCGAAAACAATGCCCAATATGTAGCATCATTTAGCCACTCCTTGCCACCATGCACATAGCGCGTCACAGGTCACCATCTCCCTGCTAGGGGCCCTAGTGCATTACTTTGCCCAGGGGCCCATTATTTTAATAAGATGGCCCTGCTTGTATCTTGCATCCAGTGCTGCACTGATGTTTCTGGATTCTGAGTCATGGGGAAAGCAAAAGAATTGTCAAAGGATCTGCGGGAAAAGGTAGTTGAACTGTATAAAACAGGAAAGGGATAGAAAAAGATATCCAAGGAATTGAGAATGCCAATCAGCAGTGTTCAAACTCTAATCAAAAAGTGGAAAATGAGGGGTTCTGTTGAAACCAAACCACGTTCAGGTAGACCAACTAAAATTTCAGCCACAGCTGCCAGGAAAATTGTTCGGGATGCAAAGAAAACCCCACAAATAACTTCAGGTAAAATATAGGACTCTCTGAAAACATGTGGTGTGGCCGTTTCAAGATGCACAATAAGGAGGCACTTGAAGAAAGATGGGCTGCATAGTCGAGTGGCCAGAAGAAAGCCATTACTACGCAAATGCCACAAAGTATCCCACTTACAATGCATCAAACAGCACAGAGACAAGCCTCAAACCTTCTGGTACAAAGTCATTTGGAGTGATGAGACCAAAATTGAGCTTTTTGGCCACAACCATAAACGCTTCATTGGGAGAGGAATCAACAAGGCCTATCATGAAAGGTGCACCATTCCTACTGTGAAACACGGAGGTGGATCGCTGATGTTTTGGGGATGTGTGAGCTACAAAGGCACAGGAAATTTGGTCAAAATTGATGGAAAGATGAATGCAGTATGTTATCAAAAAATACTGGAGGAACATTTCCATTCATCAACCAGGAAGCTGCGCATGGGACGTACTTGGATATTCCAACATGACAATGATCCAAAACACAAGGCAAGTCAACCTGTCATTGGATACAGCAGAATAAAGTGAAGGTTCTGGAGTGGCCATCTCAGTCTCCTGACATCAATATCATTGAGCCACTCTGGGGAGATCTCAAACGTACAGTTCATGCCCAAGATTTTCCAGGAACTGGAGGTTTTTTGCCAAGAGGAATGGGCAGCTTTACCATCTGAGAAGATAAAGAGCCTCATTCACAAATACCACGAACGACTTCAAACTGTCATTGATGTTAAAGGAGCAATACACGGTATTAAGAACTGGTGTATGTAAACTTTGGATCAGGATCATTTGGGTAGTTTCTGTTGTCATTATGATTTAAAAAAAGTAAACACAGTTATGTTACAGTTACAATTGTGTTATCATTCATATTCTCTGGAAAATGGCCAAGAAATCATAAATTCTGCCAGAGTATGTAAACTTATGAGCACAACTGTAAATACCCTTCCACCAATAAAAAAGATGCTGTATTCTTTATTGATGGAAAAAATAAATTTTTTTATACTATTTTCATTCAATATTTGAACTTTTTATAGATATCTTGTATTTACTTAATTGAACTGTTTTTGATACACCACATGTGTCCTGTGCAAGCAGTTTCCCACTGGTATTCTAGTCACTTTTTTTCTTTTGTATTAATACATATGCTGTAGCGACCACACTGATTTAGTGAGTTGACATATTTCTACAGTTTAAACCATTTTGCCTCTTTATTAGCAATAAAAACTGACAGGTGTTCAATTTATTCTCTGCTGTATCCATCCTACTGGATATCTCATGAGATAAAATACTGCATGGTTTCATGAGATAAATATCACATATTTCAACCACATGCGGTATTTTAGTAGGGCTTTTTTGTGAATTGCAAAACATTTTTTGGAAACTGCTATGAGCTGATTTATTGCAAATTTTAAAGAGGAAACTATCGCTTCGTGAATGGAGCCCGGTGTCCCTTGTTTAAACATTGCAGGGGACACTAGTTGTAGAAAGCAATATTATTAGGTTTTATTTGATGACTTTTCCAAGAAATCGACTCAAAACTAATAATAAGTACTGAGTACCAAAATACACGGCCAAAGCAACAAAGGAGTGGCTCAAGAAGAAGAACATTAAGGTCCTGGAGTGGCCTATCCAGTCTCCAGACCTTAATCCCATAGAAAATATGTGGAGGGAGTTAAAGTTTTGAGTTACCAAACATCAGCCACGAATCATAAATGTCTTGGAGAGGATCTGCAAAGAGGAGTGGGACAAAATCCCTCCCGAGATGTGTGGAAACCTGATGGCCAACTATAAGAAACATCTGACCTCTGTGATTGCCAACAATGGTTTTGCCATCAAGTACTAAGTCATGTTTTGCGAAGGGGTCAAATACTTATTTCACTCATTAAAATTCATTTTTTAGGATATTTTTGTTGTTATTCTGTCTCTCGCTGTTAAAATAAACCTACCATTAAAATTATAGACTGATCATTTCTTTGTCAGTGGGCAAACGTACAAAATCAGCAGGGGTCAAATACTTTTTCCCTCACTGTACTTGTGTTAAAATGTATTCTGTTCTCTTTGTATTTCTTCCTTTCTTTGAAATATCTGGTGATCCTACCAGTCCCCCTGCTTTCCTTTTTCAAACTGACCACGCGTGGCATGAGAGCACATCCATCCCAGTGTGATCAGTTTTCTGGCTGTGCTGAAAGCACAACCTGCCTGTCCTCCAATGGCTAAGACTCTTCACAGCCTCTACACAGTCCTTCACTGGAAAGATCAGTATACTGCTGTTTCTCTGCCTACTGTTGACACGCTCTCCTGAAGTCTCCACCACCATCTCTCTAAGCCCCCTATGCAGCTGAGATTATGTGATCACTTTTAAAAAAAGTATTTATAACTTTTTTTTTAATATACCTAACGCTTTGCCTTTCATTTCTGTTTTAAAGTGAATGGGCTGTTTTACAAAGTAAGACTTCACATATCCTAAACCAATGTACTACTATAAATTTATAAATAACAAAAATTGATATTCAACAAATCCAAATTTGCAAACAGTTCTGTGAATTATTATACACAAAAGTGCAAAAAAGTCTGTGAAATAATATTGAATCCCACGCCAGAAAGGTCTCGGCCACAATAAACACAATGAGAGTCTAAAGGCAAAATATACACTATATTGTCAAAAGTACCTGCCTTTACACACACACACAAACTTTATTGGCACCCCAGTCTTGGGTGGAGGAACTTGACTGGCCTGCACAGAGTCCTGATGTCAACCCGATAGAACACCTTTGGGGTGAATTAGAGCGGAGACTGCGAGCCAGACCTTCTCGTCCACATCAGTGCCTGACCTTACAAATGTGCTTCTGGAAGAATGGTCCAACATTCCCATAGACACACTTCTAAACCTTGTGGACAGCCTTCCCAAGGGATGTAGCTGTTATAGCTGCAAAAAGTGAGCTAACTCCATATTGAACCCTACGGACTAAGACTGGGATGCCATTAGAGTTCAGTATAATCAGTGGGCGAAAGGCTGGGGAATAAGAAAGCTTTCATCCATGATTCCTGAGACAGGACCTGTCAATCTACACATGCAACTGATAAATGTCACATGTGTGGAGTTATCTTTTATTCTCAAAGCTGCATAGCTATTATAATACATGGAATATACACTGCTGTAAAAGCCAATAGATATCCTTCAGAATCACTGTTTTTATTTTATTTCTGAATTGTCATATTACTGTTATTATGATTAAAATATAGCTTTGCTAGGCACTGTAAGCATAATGACCAGAGTGCTGCCCCTTTAGGCTGTATAGTGTCTTTGAGTGATTTTCCGACATTTTTTCCTGAGTTTTTATGCGCAATTTTGCCGTGTTTTTGCGCTTTTGTATGCAGCGTTTTTGGGCTTTGGCATTTTGTTATTAGTCAATAGAGAAAACTATTATCTTTTGCATCATTTGTTGCTAGGTATTTCAGCTTTTTTAGCTTTTCCATTAGCTTTTATTTCTTCTTTTATTATTATTAATTTATTATAATGTTTTTTCTTTAGGGTAAGGGGTCTGAGTTCAGTTAAGGTTAGGTTTAGGATTAGGATTTGTGGTTAGGGTTATTTATTATTATTTTGTTTTTATTTTATTTCTATTTATTATTATTATACGAATAACAATACATGAATAAATAAATGTAAAATAAATACACAAATAAATTAAAAAAAATTAATTAATTCAATAAATTACTACTAAGTATCAATAAATAAATAATTAACCCTTACCTTTAACCCTTACCCCTTAAAAAATAAAATAATAATAAATAACTAAACACCCTAACCCTAATACTAAAAAAATATTATTATTATTTCTATTATTATATATAATGTATTTTTTGTTGGAGTTTGGGTGTTTATTGTTATTTTATTATTATTATTATTATTATTATTAATAATAATAATAATAATAATAATAATAATAATAATAATAATAATAATGTATTATAAAGGAAATTTGTAAGTTCTGTATATAATTGTTTTATATTCTATTTTATATGTATTGCACACTGCCCTCACTGTGCACACGGCACTAATAATGTTTTCAGTACATGTTTGCATTCTTTCGAGTCCTGATTAGAATTAGCCTGCCTATGTTATGCCCCTTGTTACCATACTATGCTGTAAACTTTTGGGCTGTCTGTTCTTTGCACACACCACCCCCACACTATGAACTGCTGTGTTTTCATAAAAGTCAACCCTGACTCTCCCCTATATTATACTTTCATTAATACAAGACTAAATACATACCTACAATTTTATTTTAAGGTTAAGATCTGACGGTCTCACTATATACCTCCACACTATAGTGGATTCACTACACCCATTTACAATGGAATGGGGAGGTATGTGTGCAAGTGTACAGATAGCCTAATAGTATTAACTTATTAATTTAACAATACCTTTGGCTTGTCAATATCTCTGTGAATGTTTATTTGGATGCACTGCTATAATGAACTAAGTGATTCCTTGGCTACATATGTATTGTGAACGAAGAATTATCCATCTGCCTTACAACTATTAGCTTACATGTTCAGGATATAAATTGCTACGTATTGATCTAAAATGATACAACCTAAGTACAATTAGAGTTCATTATAATATAAACCTTGAATCTAGATTAACCCTGTTATTTATTTCATTGATAAAGATATCATGGGATATTTGTAACAGCCTGTATTATGCATGTTATTCTTTGGTCCTTGAAGGGGAGTTTTATAAAAGAACCAGTCCTCTTCTTTCCATCTATAAGTAACCACTCATTAAAAGTACTTGTAAGTATACAAAAATCTGCAATTATACGTTATGTCTGTGGTTCTCTACTCACTCCCATATATAGAGATGGCTCACAAAAATATACTTTCTCTTTTTTATGTCTTAAATCCTTCAACATAACATCTCCCCTCTGTTCACCTTTCTCCCGGCCCCCCCCGGGTGCGTCTGCCACTAGCGGTTGCCCGGCACGGAAAAGCCGCCCAGCACCTCTAGCTGGACGGCACTGTAGGAGGTTACCAGGGCAACATAACAACCATGCCCTCTACCTCCATATTGCCACTCCGGCGGACATGCGTAGTCCGCCGGTGAGGCTTTCCGTGCCGGTGGGACGGGTGTGCGTGACGCCGCCCCAACGTAACTGCGCTTGCGCATGCGCGGTAGGGGCGGCGCCGCGCATCCCCGTCTCAGGGAGCAATTGAGGCTTTCCAGCTGACGAGAATTACCAGTCAGCTGAGCGCGATCATCGCGCCGGCTGATTGGAACTCTTCTCATATATAGACTGACTCCACTCATTCCCAGCTCAGGCGTTTTACCTGCCGGATGCTGGGATGTGTGGCTGGCCAAACATGTATACTGTCTGAGAATAGGTATAAGAACTTTGTTTTTTAACTACTCAATATGCTGGACTTCTCTTTCTACTCTATAGACCTGTATACACATAATTGTTTCTTGTCCATCACTATTTCTCTGTTTTTTTATGGATTTGAAATGCAACACTTAAGTCATTAACTTAGGTACCTGTGATCTCCTATTCATACACACATCTAAGTGTGTATGGGTATGTGTGTACGTGCATGTATGCACGCACATACATGCATACAGTCCCTCTTTATTTTTATTTTTATTTTTTTCATACTACACATTCCTTATTATATAGCTTTTAAACATAATGATGACACAATGTTATAACTGTCAATACGCTCTAACATGAACCATATGAATGTACATAATGGGAGCCCACAGTATAAAACAAATACAACCCTTATGAATCCATAATTTCTACCTATAAGGTTTTAGTAGGAGCTCCCTACTATAAATATATATATACACTTTGTAAGTGGACCATATCCAGGAACTACTATTACAACTAACAATACATATCCCCTTTACTTAAAATGACATAGCAGTAGTGTCTCACCACACACAAACTTCTAAGTAGGCTATCCATCAACCATTAGCAACTAACAATACATATCAATACAAATCTATTGCTCTTCTCATTAAGTGAGAATTTGTTACTCATTTAAATTATGTGAACTTTTATTTATAGGATTGTTCCTCTTCGCTCCAGTATACCGCTGTGGCCTGTACGCATCCGTGGGAGGCAGGGGTAGGTGAACCTTTATACACACCACTAAAAACAAACAAAAAGAAACCCCCTTTCCCCCCCCCCCTTTTCTCTTCCCCTTCTCATTGGGGAAGTGCTATATATGTGATAGAAGTACCCAGAGAACAGTATCCCTCATCTATGAACACCAAACTAAACGCCATTTCTTTCGCAAGCATTTCTTGCCCCTGGTTGTAATTACCATTATCTTTCTCGCATAAAAATCAACGGTAACATAACAGGTAGGTGATCCATGGATCATTTAACCTACAACTAGCTATTGACATATAGATTTATATGGCAATTGATCAATTATATGTTTTTCAATTAATCTAGATGAACTTTTCTTTTCAACCATGCCCCTGAAGAAGGATTGAAATAGTATGTACCCGAAACGCGTTGGGCTTGAAAAGATTTCCACCATTTAAATGTTCTGTTGCCTGTTAACCATAATAGATACTACAACCGCGTTGTATTATGTCTACTGTATATGTCTTCGTTGTTTGCAAATGTTTGCATTGTTTTTAATACAAGAACATTTTGAATAAATATAAATATTGTTTTACTCTATATATGTATGTGTACTTTCCCATTTTACATAACAATTTTTGCAAGTGCCGGTAAAATCCACTCAGGGGAATCCTTTTTTCCTAAAATAAGCTTTTTGGATGTGGCACGGCCCCTCTCCCTTTTAACCTAGGTAAACTAGTCACTCCCCCTTATGACTTGTTACCATAAAAGTACAATTGTTATATTAATGTGATACCTACCCTACGTAATCATGTGTATAAAAACCTTCAATTGCATCATAATAAAGCAGAACGGTTATTTGGAAAGATGTGGAGTGTATCTTTTGTGTCTGTTCCCTACTGCAGTAATTATTAATTTGGAACCACTAATCAATATGAGGATAGGAGTTGCCTATCTAAAAATTCCCATGTCATGTATTCAATATTTTTTAAGGTTAGAGGTTGATTATTATTTATTAATATATTATTACATATTATTAATTTATTTTACTTATTTATGATGATTTTTAGTTATTTGTGTATTTATTTCTCATTTATTTATTCATATATTATTACTAATTTATTTTGTACTTCTTTTCATTTGAGCAGAAAATCGCTCAAAAATGCGTGCAGTAACGCGCAAAAACGTGTTTCCATACATTTCTATGGGAATACAAACGCTCCAAAAACACCCAAATCCTCCTGATTCGAGCGAAAAAAGCTTCAGAACTTGCTTGAGCTTCAGATAGTTTGGAGTGGAGATGTGAACCATCTCCATAGAGAATAATTTTTTCCCCTCAAGCTTTTTTTGTAGCTTCAGGCTTCAACCTACAAAACAATCAAGTGTGAATGGGGCCTTAGGGTTGTTCAGTAGCTGAAAAATTACAAATAAACCAACATCATTTTTAAAAAAAGACCTCAATAATGCCTTATCTCTGTGAAGGTTAATCCTTCAGGAAGCAACAATGGCCTCTAAAGAGTGTATAAGTGTAACTAGGGAAGGAAGCAGGGTGTGTTGTATTTGTAATGGATTAACTGTTCACAGGTTTCTGGGCAGAAATAAATACAGTTCACACTTATGTGAAATCATAAACAAGCATATTTAAGTATACACTATACAGTGCCCTGAATTTTGCAAACAATCAGGAAAAAGTACACTTGTTAGGAAACCTGCACTGTGAAGGTATACAGTATAGATCCCAACTGTACCGTATTTGGAGGGACTGTCCCTGATTTGGAGCAGTGTCCCTCTGTCCCTCTTTCCTCCTCATTTGTCCCTCATTTTGTTCTGATCTATATAGTTGTCTATAAAATGCACTTTTTATCTTTCAAAAAGTGTTTCCCAGCGCTAAACCTTTTATCTAATTTCTAAATTGCTGCATATGTAAATTCCAAAAGCCAATATAAAGGAATAGTAGTGTTAAAAAAGCACTTGTGGGTTTAACCAATCTTGTTTTTTTTGTACAATTCTCCTTTAAGGGGGCGTGGCAATGGGTGTGTCCTATGTCTGCATACTTTTGCTGGCAGGTGTCCCTCATTCCCATCTCAAAAAGTTGGGAGGTAAGTACACAGTATAGGCTGCCTCTGCTAACATTTTATTTCACCATCCTCAGGCAGACAGAAATAGTTAATCAGGTTTGGTATCAAGAGCAGTGAAAGTTTACAGCATCTCCTCATCAAGGCAGTTGAGCCGAGTTCAGCTGGCCATACATGTATGGGTACTGTGGTTGTACAGAAGTTGATTTACCAATCGACGTCTGTCGCGTTTTCCCCACTCAATCAGTGCTGCAGTGCTGATCAGTGTATTCTGGATGCAGGGAAGAATTCCCTCTGTCAGAATATATTAGTTTAGTGGGAGAATTCCCCCATCCAGTGCCAGGACAAGGTCATCCAGCACCCAGGGCAGAGACGCCAAACTACGCCCCCCCCTCCATTAGGGTTAGGGTCAGGGTGCCCCCATCCCTGCCATAAACCATTGCATCCAGGGTAGCCTCCCCTCCTGCCCACCCCATGTCCCGGCCCTGCTCCCATCCACATTGAATGTGTGGATGCGGGAATCAAGTCTTTTTTTTTTGTTGATTGAACGAAAAAAACTGACTTATGAGTGGGTTGCCTTACTCCCCTGGACAATATTTACCTAATACAACCAATTAGTCATCTGGGTCTTCCCCAGTAGTATGTGGATTTCACCCCATAGTTCCTCTTTTTACCCCCAATTTGTCTAATGTTTAAGCCTAACATTTAATGTCCTATTAAATAGTTTGTTTGGGCCAAGCTGGCCTAAACAAACTATTTACTGTACCAACGGCTCAGCTACATATAGTATACAGCGCTGTGTTTCGGCAGTGGGACAAAGATTTCCTGTCCTACTCTCGGAACAAAATCGAGTTGGGCTAAACGCGTCTCAGCCATTCACAGGAAGCTCGGTACACTATGAATGAATACAAAACTTCTTCTGATTGTCCGAGGTGGAGAGGTGGGCACCTCTGCTGGCCCTGACCTTCTACTTCAGTGGTTCTCAACCTGAGGGTCGGGACACCCTCGGGGGTCGAATGATGATTTGCCAGGGGTCACCAAATCGTGGGCTGTTCCTTAAGCCCATACAGCTCTCACAACCTTTTTGTGGCTGTTCCTGGAGCCTGTGGCCGCCTAGCTGGGCTGTTCTTGTAGCCTGTGGCCGCCCACTCAGCCTTTTTGCAACCGCCCATTCAGTTCACAGCATGGCTGGGGGGCAGAGACTAGAGGTCAGCTGACTGGTGAGGAATGTGAAGTGGGAGGGGCTGGAGCAGACCCTATCTTCTGATTTTTCACTGCTACGAGACACCACAAAGTCTGAGACACAGTGAGTAACACTACCTGTGATAATAGTTGCCATCAAAAGTCCCCACTACAGTTCTCAGGTCAGCAGATGACCTTGATCAAGAGCACCTAAGTTGGCTGATCAGAACTCCCCCCAGCATTGCCACCCATACCATTACCCCCCCCCCCCCCCACTAAGAAGTAAGAAAATGAATACATGTAAGGGGGAGGAACAAAGAAAAGGAGAGAAAGAATAAGAGAACAAGAAAGATGGCTAGAGTGGGATGGGGAAAAAAAGAAATTGGGATAGAGAGGGATAGAAGGGAAAAAGAGAGTGGTACATCCTAAAATGTACCATAAGCGGTTTTAACACGAGTGGAAGGGACTCAGGGAGCACTAAATGTCTGTGGGTTAGGGCACAAATTACTTGTCTTGCCTTGGGTGCTGACAACCCACTCTACGAAAATAATTTTACTGTTAGGGGGGCCCCACAACTCGGGAAATCTTATCAAGGGGTAACGACTTTAGAAAGGTTGAGAACCACTGTTCTACACTGCCTGTCTGCCACTTACCCAACCTTACACTTGACTAGGACTCCACCTTATGATTATGATCTAACTGTCACTGCATGTCTTCTAGGAGATTCCAAGGACCATAATCTTGTAGCTGCCATACAGACAACATTAATGAGTATGGCGCTAAGGCTGGTTGTACACTAGAAGATTATCAAACAAATAACCCACATTAGAAAGTCAAATTAATTTAAAATTTTGAATGAAAATTTACTAGTGTATGTCCACCTTAAAGTGTAAGTACAGACAAAACTTTTTTTTTTTTTTTTTTTTTTAGCTCTGGATATTGTGGAGAGGGATTAGAACACCTGTCAGTTTTTATTGCTCTCTGTGTCCCAGATCAGGGAGATTCACCCTGTATTTGTCCTGTTTACCTTTATCATTGAAGGTGGAAGTAAAGCTGGCCATACATGGATCAAAATTCGACCTGTTCAGCGGGGACCGGCCTAATTTTGATCTATGTATGGGCACCCTGGTTGCACACAAGTTGATCCATCGATCAACTTGTGTAGGACCAGCCTTTCGTGTTTTTCCAGAAAGATTAATGTCTCCAGTTATAAGCTGGCAACAATAATCATTGTATTCTGCCAGCAGCAAAGGTTTCCCGCACTCAGTGCAGTGAGAGGGATGCTGATGGTGGAAGGAAAGAAAATTGCAAAATGTATGGCTTGATTTAAAGAAAATCCCAAATTTTCAGTTGACACCACAGCATTAATTGAGGGGAAATCTTCCAATGGGGACACTAATTTTGGTGACCCTGGTGACACCCTGTGATTCCCTCACTTTAGAGCAGGGGTCTCAAACTGGCGGCCCTCCAACTGTTGGGAAACTACAAGTCCAATCATGCCCCTGCTTGTGGGAGTCATGCTTGTAATGTCTCCTGGGCTGTCAGCCTTGCAATGCCTCATGGGACTTGTAGTTTTGCAACAGCTGGAGGGCCACAAGTTTGAGACCCCTGCTTTAGAGGGATTTCCTCTCACTTCCTGTTTTGGAACAGGAAGTGAAGGAAAACTTCTCCAATGGGACACAGATGGCCAAAAAAACTTGACCCCCTCCTTTACTCTATCAAAAATTAAAACAAGTTTTTCTTTGAGACCTACTTTAACCACTTGACCTCCAGAAGATTTACCCCCTTCATGTCCAGGCCACTTTTTACGATACAGCACTGCGTTACTTTAACTGACAGTTGCACTGTCTTGCAGCTCTGTACACAAATAAAATGTTGCATTTGACCACCGCTGCGTTTTTTATTTTTTGCGCTATAAACAAAAAAAGACAGACAATTTGGAAAATAAAAACAATATATTTTACTTTCTGCTATAAAACATATCCAATAAAAAAAATATAAAAAATCAAATTTCTTTATAAATTTAGGCCAATATTTATTCTGCTACATATTTTTGTTAAAAAAAATCCCAATGAGTGTATATTGATTGGTTTACACAAACGTTATAACATCTATAAACTATGGTATATACAGCATCTCACAAAAGTCAGTACACCCCTCACATTTTTGAAAATATTTTATTATCTTTTCATGTGACAACACTGAAGAAATAACACTTTGCTACAATGTAAAGTAGTGAGTGTACAGCTTGCATAATTGTAAATTTGCTGTCCCCTCAAAATAGCTCAAAATACAGCCATTAATGCCTAAACTACTGGCAACATTAGTGAGTACACCCCTAAGTGAAAATGTCCAAATTGGGCCCAATTAGCCATTTTCCCTCCCCGATGTCATGTGACTCATTAGTGTTACAAGGTCTCAGGTGTGAATGGGGATCAGGTGTCTTAAATTTGGTGTTATCGCTCTCCTCCTCTCATACTGGTCACTGGAGGTTCAACATGGCACCTCGTGGCAAAGAACTCTCTGAAGATCTGAAAAAAAAGAATCGTTGCTCTATATAAAGACGTAATTGTTTCCGTCATTCGGAACATTTATACCGCGTTCTGTTCCTTCAGGGATCAGTTTTGGCTTGCTCCCATGGCCATTTTCGGTCATTGGAGCGCATGCGGATGTTCCGCTTCCTGTGTTTGGTTTACAGACTGAACCGCCCATTACTAAGCCATCCCCTATATAAACTTAGCTAAACACACATACGGCCACGCCCCTGATGAGGTCAATGATGCAAAACGCGTAGGGAGGAGCCTGTAACGTGTGAAGCAATTGTATTTTGGGATGCAGCGGCCATCTTATCGGTTAGAAACGCTGGACATTTCTCCTATCTATATGCCTACTACCTGCTATTGAAATGTGAGTGTAATCTCCTTTTAATCTTACAATAAATGTACTTCTTTGGGATGTCTGCACTATGAAGTGTTCCCTTTCTTTTTAATGGGGTTATTGCATTGGTGGTATACTGTAACCCATGTTGATGAGGACCTGTCACTGAGTGGCATCTTGGTTTTCTGATATCCAAGTGGAGGAGCTCCTGATCTCTATCCCCCATACTAATGAAGAGTGGTTGCTGGATAAATTACCTATGCCTGTGTTATCTACCTGCTGGTAAGAGGCAGTGTGTTTGGGTGTTGGTGGCGGTGTCCTTACAAGCGGATTTTCTACTTGATTTTTCTTTTGTTAAATCAGACTATTATGGACTTTCTTGATTGATGTTTCCATCCTGTTTATTTAAACAATATATTGCTCCATTTTAGCGCTACACCATTTATCATATCTACATAAAGATGGCCTAGGCTATAAGAAGATTGCCAAGACCCTGAAACTGAGCTGCAGCACAGTGGCCAAGACCATACAGTGGTTTAACAGGAGAGGTTCCACTCAGAACAGGCCTCGCCATGGTCGACCAAAGAGGTAGAGTGCACATGCTCAGCATCATATCCAGAGGTTGTCTTTGGGAAATAGACGTATGAGTGCTGCCAGCATTGCTGCAGAGGTTGAAGGGATGGGGGGTCAGCCTGTCAGTGCTCAGACCATACGCAGCACACTGCATCAAATTGGTCTGCATGGCTGTTGTCCCAGAAGGAAGCCTCTTCTAAAGATGATGTACAAGAAAGCCTGCAAACAGTTTTCTGAAGACAAGCAGACTAAGGACATGCATTACTAGAACCATGTCCTGTGGTCTGATGAGACCAAGATAAACTTATTTGGTTCAGATGGTGTCAAACGTATGTGGTGGCAACTAGGTGAAGAGTAAAAAGACAAGTGGGTCTTGCCTACAGTCAAGCATGATGGTGGGAGTGTCATGGTTTGGGGCTGCATGAGTGCTGCCGGCACTGGGGAGCTACAGTTCATTGAGGGAACCATGAATGCCAACATGTACTGTGACATACTTAAGCAGAGCATGATCTTCTCCCTTCGGAGACTGAGCTGCAGGGCAGTGTTCCAACATGGTAACGACCCCCAACACACCTCCAAGATGACCACTGCCTTGCTAAAGAAGCTGAGGGTAAAGGTGATGGACTGGTCAAGCATGTCTCCAGACCTAAAACCCTATTTAGCATCTGTGGGGCATCCTCAAACAGAAGGTGGAGGAGCGCAAGGTCTCTAACATTCACCAGCCCTGTGATGTTGTCATGAAGGAGTGGAAGAGGACTCCAGTGGCAACCTGTGAAGCTCTGGTGAACTTCATGCCCAAGAGGGTTAAGGCAGTGCTAGAAAATATTGGTGGCCACACAAAATATTGACACTTTGGGCCCAATTTGGACATTTTCACTTAGGGGTGTACTCACTTTTATTGCCAGAGGTTTAGACATTAATGGCTGTGTGTTGAGTTATTTTGAGAGGACAGCAAATTTATACTGTTATACAAGCTGTACACTCACTACTTTACATTGTAGAAAAGTGTCATTTCTTCAGTGTTGTCACATAAAAGATATAATAAAATATTTACAAAAATGTGAGGGGTGTACTCAGTTTTGTGAGATACTGTATACTGGAATCTTTATTTATTTATTTTATTAGTAATGGCGGCGATCAGCGACTTCAGTGGGACTGCAATATGGCGGTGGCTAATCGGACACTTTTCACACTTTGCAAGAACCAGTAACACTAATACAGTGATGAGTGCCAAAAGTATGCACTGTCACTGTACTAATGACACTGGCTGGGTAAGGGTTAACTGTGTGCCTAGCCAGTGTTTGTGTTTACTATGTAAGCTGCTTTTACTAGGGGAGGTAATGGATTATATTCCCTAATGTGCGGGACCACAGAATCCATCCCTTCCTCCCTGTCAGAACAGAATTCTGCCTTGTTTATTTATGCAGAGCTCCCTTCTGAGTCTCCGTCTGACGACTGGCAAGTGCAGACATCAAGTGCCAATCACAGAAAAAGCGGCGTGCTGGTGGCGTGTGCGTCCCCCCTGAAGGCGGAAGTGTGGGCTCACGTATATATATATATATATATATATATATATATATATTTATGTGTGTGATCTGGTACACATCTGCCGCCCTGTAGCAGTAAAACTGCTATAGAGCGGCCAGCAAGTGGTTAAGGAAAAGGAACATATCCCACCAGGTTCCAGTAAGCTGGACATACACTAGTAGAATTTTTAATACTAAGCACTTTAACCACTTCAATACAGGGCACTTATACACCTTCCTGCCCAGACCAATTTTCAGCTTTCAGCGTTGTTGCACTTTGAATGACAATTGCGCGGTCATGCTACACTGTACCCAAACTAAATTTTTATCATTTTGTTCCCACAAATAGAGCTTTCTTTTGGTGGTATTTGATCACCTCTGGGGCTTTATTTTCTGCTAAACAAATAAAAAATGTCTTTTTTGTTTGTTTCATTTACAAAACTTTCTAAATAAGTAATTTTTCTCCTTCACTGATGGGCACTGATGGGGCTGCACTGACGGGCACTGATATGGTGGCACTGATGGGCACCTATGAGGTGGCACCAATGAGGTGGCACTGATGAGGTGGCATTGATGGGCACTGATGATGGGCACTAATATGCGGCACTGATGGGGCGCTGATAGGCGGCACTGATGGGCACTGATAGGTGGCACTGATATGCGGCATGGATGAGCACTGATAGGTGGCACGGATGGGCATTGATAGGCGGCACGGATGGGCACTGATAGGCAGCACTGATGGGCACTTATAGGAGGCACAGATGGGCACTGCTAGGCGGCATGGATGGGCACTGATAGGCAGCACAGATGGACACTGATAGGTGGCATGGATGGGCATGGATGGGCACTGATAGGTGGCACTGATGTACTGTAATGTATGTCACTGATGGATGCCAATCAGTGCCAAACAATAATGACTGCCAATCAGTGATGCCCATTGTGGGCACTGATTGGCATCAATTGTGGGCACTAATTGGCATCCATTGTGGGTACTGATTGGCATCCCTGGTGGTCTAGGGTGACATACCTGGTGGTGACATCCCTGGGGGTCCTAGTGGCATCCCTGGTGGTCCAGTGTGGACATCGTCGGCCGGGCTGCACTGATAATCGATCAGCACAGACCCCCCCTGTCAGAGGAGAAGCCGATCGGCTCTCCTCTACTCGTGTCTGACAGGCGCGAGTGAGGAGAAGCCGATCACTGACTCTTGCTGTTTATACTGTGATCAGCCATGATTGGACACGGCTGATGACATGGTAAAGAGTCTCCGTCAGAGACTCTTTACCTAGATTGGTGTTGCGGGGTGTCAGACTGGCACGATCGCAGTGATGCGCGCCCCCGGGGGCGTGCAGCGGCTCAACATCCTGAAGACGTCATATGACGTCTGGTCAGGATATTGAAACCACTTTGCCACCGTCATTTTGCTATGTGGCGGGCAGCAAGTGGTTAATTTGATTTTCTAATAGCTTGTGAGAACAAATGGACATTTGTTTTCAACCACAGTTACAGGACAATTCAATAGAGTAGGATGGAAAAGAAAAAATTTGTAATAGTGAATTGGTTTTCATTTGGGAAAGTCCATTCATTCCAAAATTGAATGTTAAAAGAAAATTTACTTAAGAATCTATATGAATTTTCATAAGGACGTTCGTTTGAAAATCTTCAAGTGTATGGCCAGCCTTAGACTAAACCAGTCAAAGTACATTTGAAACTGAAAAAGCTTAATCTGTGGACTTTACCTTATCCTGAAAGCTTCACAGGATCAAGCACAACACTCATTAATCATGGTATATACAACTATGGGAAAGCCGGTAGCTATGTCTATACATTTTATTTTCCTTAATATCTGTTTTGTATATGTAAGCATGAGAAATGAGTGCCACACCTTAGCTGACAAATGACAAATTTGTTGGCACAGATTCTAAAACAAGACTCCCCCCCCCCCGTAAATTTATGTGTTGTGCAGAATAATCCTTCAGATACCAAAGATGGCCTCTTAAGCAATGGGAGTCTGCCGGCTCCCGCAGCTAATTGCAGCTACTCACATTTCAATAGGGCTGCCTCCTGCAGCAAATCACTGGGACCCCCCTCCTGATTTCCCCCTATCTACATGCCGTCAGTTAAAAACACAGGTGTGAATGTAGCCTAGAGAAAAAAAGCCAAAGCATATGTTATAGATGAATAATACTCACATTTCTGAGCAGAAATAAATACAACTTCACACACCTGGGGAATCAAGTACCGACACCAATAAAACAAGAACAACAATGTGAACTTGGCAAGAGGAATGACCTTGTAATGATTACAGATTCCATTATAGCACAAATGGCTCGAAAATGTGGTTTATGTGGTTTATGTGGTTTACTTAGTGTTTACTTTTCATTGGCGACATTGAAATCAAGCATTTAAATTCCAAAGCATTCTAACAACAGTTTGTAGGCCGTCAAACAAATTTCTACTTTATCTAAAACTTTTCACAGGCAAACTGATGTCTTGTAAGGTCACCATGCATATTATGTATATGCATTTACAAAGAAAAGTAACCATATCTTCAGCTGTGTTTGCACTTGGTCTGTTTATTTATATACTTCTCAATCCTTGTACTTATCATCTTTAGGCTAGGTTCACATTAGAATGCGGTGTGGAAAAGCCGCATTCTATGCGCATTTCCTGCACTGCGTTCAAAAAGCACTGCAGTTGCTATCTGCAGCAGGTGTTAATGTTATTCTCTGTTGTAACGCAGGTCAGTGACCAGATTTGAACCTAGTCGCTCCTCCCCACCTTGGGTCTTTATGCCCCATGTTGGCATGATGTTCACTTTAGCATTTGCAGAGGCAAGGCAGTGTAGGACTGGCCAGAAGAGGGATTACTTTGGCACAGTTGGCCAGCTTAAACATGTATAGCAATACATCTGAACTAAATATTCCTGTTTTTCATTGCATAGTTTGCAGGGAATTGTATAGTAGACTTGTGCACAACGGAAAATTTTATTTAGTTTCGGGTTGTTGTCATTCGTAAAATACATAATTTCGTTCTGTTATATACGTTATGTTACGTTAATACGTTTTTGGATAATTCACTATTATTCGTAGAGTGTTGATTCGTTATACTGAATCTCGAATCATGTCGAATTAATTCGTTATATGCGCTATAATTTCATTCGTATTCTTTAAAATTCGATATTTATGTATGTATATATATTTGTGATAGTGATTCGTAGTTTGGAAAGTCTTTTGTTGATTGAATCTTTTAACACACAATGACGATATCTCTTCTCCTCTGCTCAAATACAATACAACACCCTTCTCACTCAGTTCTCAGGAATGCACTTTGCCAGTAATCTAACCTCCAGCACAAAATGAATCAGCTGATTGGACTGTAAGATTTACTTTGAGTTGACCTTTTGTTTCATTAGATCTTTAACGAATTTCCGAATAATGTTGAATTCATTAGTTATATCCGTTATAATTTATTTCGTATTCGTTGAAATTTGTTATTTTTTTATTTGGACATTCGGATGCATCTGAATGTCCGAAAGATGCAAAATTCGGCCGAGTTTCGTTTTGTTACAAAACGAATTGCATAAGCCTATTGTATAGCAGTGTGCAGAGGATCCACCCAGAATTTGTACTGTTAACATATGGTCACACCCCTTTAGCACCTGATAGTTCAAATACACGTACAAGCTATTGGTATTGAGCACAGGTATATCTTTTTTCTAATGTTAATTTAACGACACCCCAAATGCAGGTCACAATTGCAGTGTGTTTGCCTGCACCAGATCGCACAGTACAAAAGTACCATATGATCAGGTTGCAGTGTGTTTCTGAAAGTAGAGCATACACTACTTTTGGTGCGATGCAGTGTGACAAATCACATCGCACTGAATCACATGAGAATTGCACAGGAATGCGCATCAAATTTCTGTGCGTTTGTCAGGAAAAGCCCTCTTGCAGTTTTCCCAGCGGATTGAGGATTAAACGAATGCCTGTGCATAGAAGCGCCATCCGGCGCTCGCGGGCGCGCAATAGCGCCAATGGCGCTAATAGTGCTAACAAACGTACGCACATGCGCAATAGTGCCAATAGCTCTAATAGTGCTAATAAACGTACGTGCATGCGTAATAGCGTCACTGGCTAACGTGCGTACGCGCATGCGCAATAGCGCCACTTGGCGCCAAAGATAGGCTATTTAAAGAAGACTGTTTCAATGCTGCCTTGCTGTCCGGTCTACAGCATTTCCTGAGACCCCTGCTACCTTGTTACCAGTTTTCCTGTATCCATTATTGACTTGGCTTGGACTCTGACTATTCTCTTGGTTTGCCCTTCTGTACCTGATCTGCCCGCCAGTACCTTGACCCGGCTTGTCTGCACCTCCCTGCTGTCTGCAACCTGCTACAGGACTACAGTGCACCTCCCTGCTGTCTGCAACCTGCTACAGGACTACAGTGCACCTCCCTGCTGTCTGCAACCTGCTACGGGACTACAGTGCACCTCCCTGCTGTCTGCAACCTGCTACGGGACTACAGTGCACCTCCCTGCTGTCTGCAACCTGCTACGGGACTACAGTGCACCTCCCTGCTGTCTGCAACCTGCTACGGGACTACAGTGCACCTCCCTGCTGTCTGCAATCTGCTACGGGACTACAGTGCACCTCCCTGCTGACTACAGGATCCTGCCTTCTGCTTCAGTGTTCCAGTCAGGCACTTGTGCCCCTCTGTACTTTCGAGTCCCTGTTCACACCTTCAGGGGTTCTTAAGTCAGAGGTATACGAGAGGCCGTTCTCTGCATTCCGGGTTTCACCTACCAGGTACGTGACAGCGTTTCACAGTGTGAACCGGGACTTACTCTCCTCCCACATATACTCATACTCTTTACTTACTTTTTTTTTTTTTTACTATAAATCCCTTTCCCCAACAAATATTCCAACAATCCCTCAGTGTTACAGATTTTGCCCCATTAATCCCTGTTCATGACTTCATCAGGGGCACAAAAATGTGTTCAGAACTGTTTCAAGTTGCTGTTCAGATATGATTAGTAAGGAACCACACTGCCCTGTGCTCAGCTCGAGTAGGGTTTGGCGAACTACAAGGAAGTTTGGATGCTGAATCCGAACCCCACTGAAATTAACATGGGCCGAATCTGTCAAATTAAAAAGGCCTATTTTTACAATGGCGCTACTTAACTTAAAACCAGAATTTTTATCACATACACAATTTAAATTACTGATACAGCTTTTCACGGCAGCAAAACGAACACTAGCGAAAGCTTGGCAATCCCCGACTCTGGTAGCAAACGAAACCATACATAGAATGTATAATACAATGATACAAGCAAAAATGCTAGCTATTGAAACAGACAGGATCACTAGATATGAAAAGTTGTGGCAACCGTGGATAGATAGTTTTATGCCCTCAGCATTTGATAAGAAAGTACTTTTACCATGGTAATTTTCTAGATAGGATTTGTTTCAAATATTGTTGTTTCAGGTCGTTAAGGTGGCTCCCGACTGAACTCTGCGGACCTCAGTACCCCTTTCTTTATCCATTCCTTTCTTTCTCCTCTCCTTTCCTGTCTTTACTTTATCCATATCTATCCTGTGATTTTTGAAGCTCCCATGCATGATATTTATTCCTATATAGAGTTTTTACAAAAATAACAGTTTTTTGTTCCTATCATAACTATAGAGGTTTAAATATCTTACTTAAATATGGATCAAAAGATGATTGTAGTATTATTACTTTTATTTAATAACATATAGTAGTAATATAAACTATGCTTGAATTTATATAATTGAGCTTCATTAATTTGTTTAACCTCCCTGGCGGTATGATTATTTCGGATTTTAGGTGCTGAAAGCGGTACAATTATTTTGCATGGAAATTTGGCGTTTTATATTGTAGGTCTGTAATTCTTAACAATAACACACTTAAATCTGTCCAAACAAGAGTCTAGTAGATATCCCGGGTATGATAAAGTTTGAAACACAAAATCATAAATTATAATATAATAAATAAAAATAAATAATTAAAAAAAAATAAAAATAAATAGTAATAAAATAAATTTCCCCACGATTCACTATCGCTCAATTCTGCAAGTGTTCTAATTTACTATCGCTGTTTTCTAGCTGGTCTAAAGCCATTTTTGACGTAAAGGGACACTTTTTGGTTGCTATGGACAATCTCCAGTTTCCAGGCAGAAAGAACAGTATATATCACATAAAACTGCATGCAGGGCATTGGCCAAAGCACTGGGGACAAAGGGGATGTGAAATCATTTCATACAGTACTGTAATCTGTAAGATTACAGTACTGTATGTGTTATGATTTTGATATTTTTTTGAATTTGCCGCCAGGCTCCGCCCCCGTGCGTCGCGACGCTCGCAGGGAACGGAGCCTGGCACAGAGAGGCTTCGGGCAGAGGATGGAGCCTGCAGACAAAGCGGGGGACATCGCAGGATCCCGGGGACAAGGTAAGTATAATGCCACACCAGGATCCTGCGATGTAATCCTGAGTGTGGCTCGGGGTTACCGCTAATGGTCCTGATTTTTAACCCCGAGCCACACTCGTGAAAACCGCCAGGGAGGCTACGAATCGATTATATCGTACATCTGTAGAAATTATCTGTGAATATTCAATAAAATACTTTGACAAGGAAAAAGGCCTATTTTATGGGCTAATAGGCAAGATGGTGTAAAAAAAAATCACATGGGGTGGTCACTGCCCTGAGAAACATGTACCAATGAAAAAAAATACTAATATATACATTTGGCTCCCTAAATAGAGTAATAGTATTAGCACCAATGTCAAGAGGGGTCAAAAATATCCACGACATATTCCTGCTCTTGACGGGATGCTATGCATGCCGGTGTTGTAAAACTTCTGCAGCTCTCACCTCAGATGTGGAGAGGAACCGTACCACCCCAGGAACAGCCAATCCTCAATCATCTGATTGACTTCTGTACTTCAATATGAGTATACTGCAAATGAATAGGTGCTGTAATAAATACATTAAATATAAATTAGAAGGTGTCATTTCCACCCCTTCACCCCCCCCCCCCAAAAAAAAAAAGTTAAAAATGTACAATCATGAGACACCCCCTATATGTATTTATGTTTCTTCCTCATGATCTTCTTTTATTTTTATTGCATCCTTATTTTCTGAGATCTCAAATCGTATTGTTACTGGTAACTGACTTCTGTATGCTGACATACCTCCCAACTTTTTGTGATGGGAATGAGGGACACCTACTAGCAAAACTATGTAGGCATAGGACATGCCCCCTGTCACACCCCCTTAAAGGAGAAATAACCAAAAATAAAAGATTTGTTAAACCCACAAGGGCTTTTTTTTTACCTCTACTATTCCTTTTATTGGCTTTTGAAATTTACAAATGCAGCAATTTAGAAATTGGATGAAAGGTTTAGCACTGGGAAATACTTTTTGATGGATAACAAGTGCATTTTATATACAACTATATAGATCAGACCAAAATGAGGGACAAATGAGGAGAAAAGACGGACATTGCTTCAAATCAGGGACAGTGTCCCTCCAAATCAGGGACAGTTGGGAGCTATGTGCTGATGAAAAGTAAAAAAGGTCTATTCCTCTTTGTACTGACTTTCTAAATAGGCCCCAGAGACATTGGGCATATTTATAAAACATTAGGGTTGATTTACTAAAGTGCACTTGGCAAAGTGCAGTTGCACTCTGCAAAAGCATTTGCTCCAGAGCTTAGTAAATGAGCAGAAGCTCTGCTGACTTCCATCATCCAATTATGTGCAAGCAAAAATGCTGTTTTTTCTTTCCTTGCATGTGATTGGGTACTCTTTGCAAAGTGAAGCTTTACCTAATTTACTAAGCTCTGGAGCAACTTCAATTCTCTGGTGCAATTGCAAAGTGCACACCCTATTTCTCTTTAGTAAATCAACTCTAGTGAGTCTGATATTCAGCAAACATTCTCTGCAGGTGAATCTTCCAGGTCTGTGTGTTTTAAATGAGAGTAAGTGATTTTCCACCAGAGAAGCCGCATTCATTGCTTTATAAATAGACCCAATTCCTCCTGTATCGAATTGTAGTGTGACTGTGCTTTCTGCCCTCATGTTGTAAAGCGCTGCGCAAACTGTTGGCGCTATATAAATCTTGTATAATAATAATACTAAATGATGAATTCCAACACAATTCTATAGCAGATATTGTATCACAACTCGATAACTACTAGAGAACTAGTAGCAAAACTTTCTTTTTGACGAACTTTCTACAATGTGTTTCCTAAACGTATTGTGGTTTTCTTCTATATGCTATAAAGTAGAGATCTAAATGCTTCTAGGCTACAGAAATCATATATTTCATTTATCAAACATTTTCATTTATGATGACTTTTAACCACTAGCCAACCGGCAATAGCTGAATGACGGCTACAGCGTGGTTGGATAATTCTGGCAGAGCGTACAATGATGTCCTCCCAGAATCGTGCTTCCGCGTGCCCCTAATTGGATGGAGCAATCACTGTCAACAAACCGGCGTCATGTCCGGTTCTCTACCTTCTCACACTGATCGTGTGAGGAGAGGAGGGTGAAGCTGCAGCGTGAGGATGCTTGAGTGCGGAGCAGTGCCCAGGAGTGCCACATCAGTGCCAAGGAGTGCCCCATCAGTGCTAAGGAGTGCCCCAATAGTGCCAAGGAGTGCCCCATCAGTGCCCATCAGAGCCCAGCAATGCAAAAGTGTGCCCATCAGAGCCCAGCAGTGCTAAGGAGTGCCCCACCAGAGCCCAGGAGTGCCCCATCAGAGCCCATCAGTGCCCCATTATTGGCCAGCAGTGCCAAGGAGTGCCCTATCAGTGCCCAGGATTACCCCATCAGTGTCAATGAGTTCCCCAGCAGTGCCAAATCAGTGCCAAGCAGTGCCACATCAGTACCCAGGAGTGCCCCATCAGTGCCAAGGAGTGCCCCAGCAGTGCCACATCTGTGCCTAGGAGTGCCACATCTGTGCCCCAGCAGTGCTCTACAGTGCCACTAAAGTGCCAATTAGTGCCAATATAGTGCCCATCAGTAAGTGCTCATCAGTGCCATCCTATCAGTGGATCCTCATCAGTGCCTGTCAGTTCCGGAAAAAAAGTGTACAAAATGCATAGAAAAATGCATTTTCATTTTCTTTTCACATTTTCCAAAATCATGTGGAAAAAAATGACATGTTCAAAGGACTCATTATGCCCCCTAGAATATACGTTGGGGTGTTTTCTTTCCAAAATGGGGTCATTTTGTGGGCGTTTCCATTGTCCTGGTGCTCCAGGGCCTTCAAAAGTGTAAGAGGTAGTCAGGAAATTCTATGCGTAATTTATGTCCCTAGAACGTCTAATGGTGCTCCCTGCATGTTGGGCCTCTGTATGTGGACAGGCTGTTTAAAAGTCTCACACATGTGGTATTGCCATACTCAGGAGGAGTAGCAAAATGTGTTTTGGGGTGTAATTTGTGGTATGCACAGGCCATGTTAGAGAAATAACATGTTAATATGACAATTTTGTGAAAAAAAATTAAAATAAATAAAAATCTTCATTGTGCAAAGAATTGTGGGAAAAAACTTGCCTTGGAAGGGGTAATTTGAGGGGTATTTGCACTTTCCTGGCTTGTTAGTGTCTCAAGAAATGAGGCCGTCAGTACCTCAGGTGTGATCAATTTTTAGTGATTGGCACCATAGCTTGTAGACTCTATAACTTTCACAAAGACCAAATAATATACACTGAGTTTGGGTTATTTTTACCAAAGATATGTAGCAGTATACATTTTGGCCAAAATTTATAAAGAAAAATTACTAATTTGCTAAATTTTATAACAGAAAAAATGCATTTTTTTACAAAATGTTTGGTCTTTTTTTATTTATAGCGCAAAAAATAAAAAAATAAACTGATTAAATACCACCAAAAGAAAGCTCTATTTGTGTGAAAAAAAGGACAGCAATTTCATTTGGGTACAGTGTTGCATGACTGAGTAATTGTCATTCAAAGTGTGACAGCACTGAAAGCTGAAAATTGGCCTGGTTAGGAAAGGGGCAAGTGGTTAAATGTGTTATTTCATTTTAGTATGATTTTAATATGAAGTAATAAAATTACAATTAAAACTAGAGCAGATTTATGTTTTATGCAATTTAAGCAAGTCTATTTGCAATTACATGTTGACATACTGTATAAAATCACATATCATTAATCTTATTATTATTATACAGGGTTTTTATAGTGCCAACAGTTTGTGCAGTGCTTTAAAAATCAACACAAAAATGAATATACAGTGCTAAATGACGCAATAGGTTTTACTTTGTGACTGAAGAAATTCTACCCTGGCATCATTGTCCCAATCAATCGTGAAAGCCTACTAATATTTGCCAAAAGCTGTCACTTGATCTCATTTTGCACAAATTGTTACAGACAATACTTTTACTTCATATTTTTCTCTTATTTAGTTTAAGTGTTTCAAAATATAAGTGCCATTATTGTATAATTGCCTAATGCAGAACTCTTTACAAAAAGATTTAAAGTGGACCATCAGTAAGTTTATAAAGTCTGCATTAATAAATTCTTGATATGTTACAATGTACATTAACAGTAATTGTTTTTTTTTTGCCTTACTAAAAAAAAGTTCTTGAGCTCCAAGCAGGTAACTTTGCCTAGACCTGTGAGGAGTATTTTGGGAGAATGATGTCATTAGTTTTCTGCAGACAGGCGGAAATTATTTTCTTAGTCCCTGTGCCCACTGGCACTGTCCTTCTCCTAACATTATAACTTGACAGTGCAAGGGGATAAGTTATGTGACTGAACACAACCAAGACCCTAAAGGCTAAATGGTTGTGTCATCCATAGGCCACCATCTTAGCTGAAAATCCCGACCCTTTATTATGCCTAAATAATATGGAACAGTACTGATTTACAGGCATACCCCACTTTTAAGTACACAATGGGGTTTGATATTGATAAGATTTTGCAGGAGGAATACTGTAGTAAAAAGTAGAGGTGCACCGAAATGGAAATTTTGGTGCCGAAACGGAAACCAAAAATGTAGGATGCGATTGGCCGAAAACTGAACACGAAACTGAAAATGAGTTTTTAAAAAAGTATTTATATTTTTATCTATAAATTGCAATATATTCGACTTTTTAATTAATATAACCAATTTAAATGAATATGAATTTATTGTCGGCCATTACTGGCACCTTTAGCGCAAGAAAAGCTAAAAAAAAATGTATCCCTTTAAATTCTATGTATGTTTGTCCAGTGATCCCTTGCGCTACCGTTGTAGTGTTAAAAATCCAGCTTGGTGCATTTTTGGTCAGTTAAAAAAAAACGCACAAAAAATGCACCTCTCAGTTCAAATGCATTGAAAATGCAGCAAGAAGGCATCATTAACGCACCTGTGTTAGGTTTTTTATGTGGATTTTGAGTCACATGACCTATGAAAAACACACCATAAGCACAGTAATCGTGGTAAAATTGGCCCAATATTGCGGTAAAATTGCAGCAAAATCGTTGTGGATTCGCAGTAAAATCGCGGCAACGCCGCAGTAAAATCATGACAAAAACTCGGTGTGTTTTTGGTGCCACTCTGCACCATTTCTCCATCCAAAATTCCAATTTTTCGGGGGCTGAAATTTCAGTGCATCGTTAGTAAAAAGTTATGAGGGTTAATGAGGGTTACACCTGCACAAATATTGCCTTTAAGGCTCCATTCACACTTGTGCGACTTGCCATGCAACTTTTGACATCAAAGTTGCATGACAAGTAGTTCTCAATGTTTTCCAATGATACCCATTCATATATGTGCAACTTCAAAGTAGTTCATGCACTATTTTGGTCTGACTTTCTTGCAACTTGAGGGCCATAGACTTCAATGTTAACCCTGAGAAGTTGAATGAAAGACGTACCTGAATTTTAAACAATGCAACTTGTGTGTAATAGTTGTCCATTACCACTGGTCAAAGCCAAAGTTGTATCCATGTTGCATCCATCCAAAGTTGCGTCAAAGTTGCACTCTAAAGTCGGCACAACTTTGGAGTCATACAAGTGTGAATGGAGCCTAAAGCATTTTACATTATTTTGTTTTCTAACATCTTGAAAAGAATACATTTACTTCACAGACTTATTTATTACAGGTACTTATTAGGGATGGGCTTGATGTTCGAGTCGAACATCAGCTGTTCGATTCGCCTTTGGCCAATCATGGCTCAGGAGTTAAGACCATGCTCCACACTACATAAGGCTGCTGCTTACACAGTGGGTGAATAAAGTGAATGAATAACGATTAGGCAGGTAGATAGTGTATAGTACAGTCAGTGTAGTTTATATAATACAGTTGAGAATATATAGTGCAATCAGTGTAGTATATATTTAATACAGTTCAGAGTATATAGTGCAGTCCGTGTAGTATATATAATACAGTTCAGAGTATATAGTGCAGTCAATGTAGTATGTATAATACAGTGGAGAGTATATACTGTAGTGCAGTCAGTGTAGTATAGCAAATACAGTGCAGAGTATATAGTGCCATCAATGTACATTGCAGAGTGTATAGTGTAGGCATTGTAGTATATATATTACAGTGGAGAATATATAGTGTAGTCAGTGTAGTATATATAATACAGTGAAGGGTATATAGTGCAGTGCAGAGTATATAATACAGTGTATTGAAGTGGTTAAGGAGAATCCTATGGCAGAATTAAGAAAAAAAACGTGTGGGGTCCCCCCCAAAATCCATACCAGGCCCTTTGAGTCTGTTATAGATTTTAAGGGGAACGCTACCCCAAAATTTAAAAAGAAAACAGCTTGAGGTCCCCCCCAAAAATCCATACCAGGCCCTTTGGGTCTGGCATAGATTTTAAGGGGAACTCCACACCAAAATTTAAAAAAAAATTGGCGTGGGGTGCCCGCCAAAATCCATACCATACCCTTATCCGAGCATGCAGCCTGGCAGGTCAGGAAAGGGAGGGGACGAGTAAGCACCCCACCCCCTCCTGAATCATACCAGGGTGCTTGCCCTCAAGATGCGAAGGGTGCTCTGGGATGCCCCCCAAAGCACCTTGTCCCCATGTTGATGGGGACAAGGGCCTCTTCCTGATAATTCTGGCTGGTGGTTGTCGGTGTCTGCGGGTGGGGGCCTTATTGGAATCTCAAAGCCCCCTTTAACAAGGGAGCCCCCAGAACCCGCCCCCCCCCCATGTGAATGGGTATAGGGTACATTGTACCCCTACCCATTCACCAAAAAAACTGTCAAAAAGTAAAAACCACAAGAGACAGTTTTTGACAATTTCTTTATTAAAAAGAAGAAAAAAAGTGTCCCACCATGTACATCCATCTTCAATCACGCCGCCCGACGCTCGGATCCATCGGGCAGCGTGATTGATGGTGGATGTACATCGCCGGACACTTTTTTTTTCTTTTTTAATAAAGGAATTGTCAAAAAAAAGTATAATTTTAGTATGAAATACTAAAATTACATTTAAAACTAGAGCAGATTTATGTTTTATGCAATTTAAGCAAGTCTATTTGCAATTACATGTTGACATACTGTATAAAATCACATATCATTATTATTATTATTATACAGGGTTTTTATAGTGCCAACAGTTTGTGCAGTGCTTTACAAAATCAACACAAAAATGAATATACAGTGCTAAATGATGCAATAGATCTTACTTTGTGACTGAAGAAATTCTACCCTGGCATCATTGTCCCAATCAATCATGAAAGCCTACTCATATTTGCCAAAAGCTGTCACTTGATCTCATTTTGCAGAAATTGTTACAGACAATACTTTTACTTCATATTTTTCTCTTATTTAGTTTAGGTGTTTCAAAATATAAGTGCCATTATTGTATAATTGCCTAATGCAGAACTCTTTACAAATCAGATTTAAAGGGGTTGTAAACCTTAGTGTTTTTTCACCTTAATGCATCCTATGCGGGCGAGTCCTGCTTTCGGTCTCTATGGACCCCTAAGGCTGGACTTGAGATCGCGCTTGCAAGGTAACCCCCTTGGGAGAGCGCTTTTCCAAGGGGGTTATCTGATGTGGGGAGGAGCCGCAAGAGCCACCAAGGGAACCCAGAAATGAATGTTCGGCGCCACTCTGTGCAAAACGATCTGCACAGTGGAGGTATGAAGTGAAGTATGATATGTTTGTTATTTTAAAAAAATAAAAAACGATCCTTTAGTATCACTTTAGTATCACTTTAAAGTGGACCACCAGTAATTTTAGAAGTATGCATTAATAAATTCCTGATATGTTACAATGTACATTTTAATTGTTTTTTTTTTCTTACTAAAAAAAAAGAGGTTCTTTATCTTTATCTACAAGCAGGTAACTTTGCCTAGACCTGTGAGGAGTATTTTGGGAGAATGATGTCATTAGTTTTCTGCAGACAGGCGGAAATTATTTTCTTAGTCCCTGTGCCCACTGGCACTGTCCTAACATTATAACTTGGCAGTACAAGGGGATAAGTTATGTGACTGTACTGGTTTATTTATATTGATAAGATATTGCAGGAGGAATACTGTAGTAAAAAGAAGAGGTGCACTGAATGGAAATTTTGGTGCCGAAACCTTAACCAAAAATGTGGGATGCGCTTGGCCGAAAACCGAACACAAAACCGAAATAATCAGTTTAAATGAATAGGAATTTATTGTATGGATTTTAAGGGGAAGTCCATGGCAAAATTTTTAAAAAAAACAGCGTGGGGTCCCCCCCCCAAAATCCCTACCAGGCCCTTTGGGTCTGGCATAGATTTTAAGGAACATAAATGTTTTTTTAAAAATTGGCGTGGGGTCCCCGCCAAAATCCATACCAGACCCTTACCCGAGCATGCAGCCTAGCAGGCCAGGAAAGGAAGGGGACGAGTGAGCACCCCCCCTCCTGAACCATACCAGGCTGCTTTCCCTCAACATAGGGAGGGTGCTGCGGGGTGCCGTCATGTACATCCAGTGTCCCGCCATGTACATCCATCTTCTATCACGCCGCCTGACGTCCGGGTCCATCGGGCATCGTGATTGATGGTGGATGTACAAATTTTTAATAAAGAAATTATCAAAAACTGTCCCTTGTGGTTTTTACTTTTTGGCACTTGATTTGGTGAATAGTTAGGGGTACGATGTACCCAATACCCATTCACATGGGGGGGGCAGGATCCGGGGGCTTCCAGATTCCCATAATCCCCCCTGCCCACAGACCCTGACAACCACCGGCCAGGGTTGTCAGGAAGAGGCCCTCAACAAGGTGCTTTGAGGGGGAACCCAAAGCACCCTCCCCACATTGAGGGCATGTGGCCTGGTATGGTTCAGGAGGGGGGGTGCTCGCTTGTCCCCCCCATCCTGACCTGCCAGGCTGCATGCTCAGATAAGGGTCTGGTATGGATTTTGGTGGGGGCCCACGCCAATTTTTTTTAATTGACGCCAAAGGGCCTGGTATGGACTGGGGAGGACCCCACGCTGTTTTTTTCATTGATTTTTCATCTATATTGCTGGGAGGCAGCAATACATTACAGCCGCAAGCAAGTTTAAATGACATTTTCTCCTTTAAAAATGTAATGATTGCTGCGGCATGTTCTACACATTGCACAGATGCCCCACTTTATAGGCAGACTAAGGGGACCCCCCAGGCACATTATTTAATGTAATATTTCAGTTTTATTGTTTCACTTTAAGCATCATTAAAATGAAAAAAACTATTGTTTTAAAAACATTTTTTGCATTGACACACGTCCCCAATGCTTTATCCAGGTCCCCATACGCTTTTTATGGCAATAACTTAATATAATCCTTTAAAAATAGGACTTTTGTTTTTCATGAGCAAAAAATGAAAAAATGAAAAAGGTGGGACTTCATATGAGAAAGGGGGGCCGTACAGATCCCATCCTCCATCCCATATTAGTATGTATAAAGGGGTTGAAGGGCGGGACTTTGAGTGAAGCACACGGATGCAGTAAAGAAATTAATTTAGAAGATGGTTTATTAATTGAGTCACTTCCTAGAACATAGATTGGGGATATACAATTGGTTACATATTTTATATCAATACTTCAGGATAGATATCACATATAAATGCATTGTCCAACCAAGGTTTAAAACAGTATATTACAAGTACACGGGTCACGTAATAACATGAATTATTACATTGCAGAGAATACTCATAAAAGTAGCTAGCGCATTAAAGCGTCATTAGAAATACTAGTTAAGGCAAGATAAGTAGGAAAAATAATCTAAAAACATTCATAATGACTCTGTTAGGAAATATAAGCCAGTGTTTTACAGTTGCACGGGTCACTTCAGTGCGTGATTAATTGCAGTGTAAATGATACTGAAAAGCAAAAATGGATGCATTAAAGCATCACTTAGGGAAAGGGAGAAAGTATACTTGGTGAAGAGAAACGGCCGTGGTAGGTTCATGAATACATTGTTGTACATTATCTTCATTTTTTAGATATGGTCTTGCTCCTGACGAGTGACTTTAAGGTCCCGAAACGCGTAGAGCTAACAACTACCGTTACAACAATGTATTCATGAACCTACCACGGCCGTTTCTCTTCACCAAGTATACTTTCTCCCTTTCCCTAAGACTTTTCAGTATCATTTACACTGCAATTAATCACGCACTGAAGTGACCCGTGCAACTGTAAAACACTGGCTTATATTTCCTAACAGAGTCATTATGAATGTTTTTAGATTATTTTTCCTACTTATCTTGCCTTAACTAGTATTTCTAATGACGCTTTAATGCGCTAGCTACTTTTATGAGTATTCTCTGCAATGTAATTAATCATGTTATTACGTGACCCGTGTACTTGTAATATACTGTTTTAAACCTTGGTTGAACAATGCATTTATATGTGATATCTATCCTGAAGTATTGATATAAAATATGTAACCAATTGTATATCCCCAATCTATGTTCTAGGAAGTGACTCAATTAATAAACCATCTTCTAAATTCATTTCTTTACTGCATCCGTGTGCTTCACTCAAAGTCCCGCCCTTCATCTCCTTTTATACATACTAATTTTGTTTTTTCATGTTCATGTCCCATAGACTTTAATAGGGTTCGCATGAATTTCTGGTGTTCTGGTGCAACCCAAACTAGGGGTTGGAGTTCGGCCCATCCCCAGCACTTATATAGTACTGACAATTTACACAGCACTTTATGTCTATATTGTGAATTCACATACCTCCCAACTTTTGGGGTGGGAATGAGGGACACCTATCAGCAAAAGTATGCAGGCATAGGAAACACCCCTGGCCACACCCCATTAAAGGAGAATTGTATTGCTTTTTTTACCACTACTATTCCTTTATATTGGCTGTTGGAAATTAAAAATGCAGCAATTTAGAAATCAGATGAAAGGTTTAGTGCTGGAAAACACTTTTTGATAGATAAATCTATATAGATCAGACTAAAATGAGAGACAAAGGGACATTTCTCCAAATCAGGGACAGTCCCTCAAAATTAGGGACAGTTGGGAGCTATGCATTCACATCAGGGTACACTCTGAGGTCCCTAACTCACATTCATACATACTGTGCAAGGGCCAATTTAGACAGCATGTCTTTGGCGTGTGGGAGGAAACCCATGCAGGCACAAGGAGAACATGCAAACTCTAGGCAGGTAGAGCTGTGGTTGGGATTCAAACTTACAACCTTAGTGCTGCTAGGTGGAAGTGCTAACCTCTTAGCCACTGTGCTGTCCGTTTTCCAGTGCATAATGCATTTTTCACATAAAATAGTGTGATTGCAGAGAAAAAGGTTGTAGCAACTGCTGCTGGGCCTATGGCCACTTTGGAACCCGTACTCGGGAATAGCTTTTTTCTACTTTATTCCCCCAACAGAAAAATAGAGATACACTTAAGCTAGAACAGCCTTTCTCAACCTTTTTAACCCAATGGAACCCTTGAAACAATTTCAGTTCTCAGACGACCCCTGCTAAAAGCGATTATACAGTACCTAGGGCTCTGTCAGGGCTGGGCTCAGCACTTCCTTCTCAAAGCTAACCGCTCAGCTGTCAGCTAATTGCCAGCTCCTTTCTCTCCACAGTGACTCACCTGTTGATAATATCCTGCTCGTCAGTCCTGCCTACTTAAGCTGTCCAGTCCAGATGATCTCTGCCTTCGCCTTGGTCACATCTCTAGAGACGCTCTCCTGTGTTCCTGTTAAAGACTTGCTTGGCTGACATTCCTTCTGGCTCCAGATCCTGCTTGCTGTTCTACTAAGCTCACCTCTGGCTCCCTTTGGCTTGTCTGACTATCCGTTCCGGTTCCTGAACTCTGGTTATGTTTTGACTACGTTTACTCTGTTTACCTTTTTTTATTATTATTATTAAACAAGTGTGATTTAACTGTACTTCTGTCTCAGTCTGGTTCATGGTTTCTGACAGGCTCAGAGAGTACATTAGCTTGAACAGGAAGTAATTTTATATACAAAAGTAAAGAATGTAGAGAACGTAAAGTATTTAAACCCTTATGATAAAAAAATAAAACCCAGTGCAGATCACTTTTTAACACGCATCCTCTGTGTATGGTAAAATTATTTTCAGTAATAAGCCTAAAAACAAGTAATATTAAGTAGCACGCAATGACAAATGATGGGTGGAGCCACATTGTAGTAAAAGTGGGAGGGGCTTAAAGGGACATGTTTAAAAAATACAAAAGCCTTCTTGTACTCATAAAATATACTGAAATTGCTGTCCCACAAGCCAGAGTCTCACAGACATGCACAAACCTCAGCACAATCATTATTTAAAATGAAACACTGCCATTAGAGCTAACACTTTGACTGAGCCTACCTTAAAAAAGAACTTCATTAAAATAGTCAGGAACTGCCTAGCAACCAGAAGTATATAGAGTTTGTACCAATATAATGCTGGATAGTGTATTACTGTTTTAAAAGTTTTATTTAAAATGACAATATTCCCTATATTAGGGTACTCACATTTAATAGGCCATGAGCACACCACTATGTAACAAGCCAATCAAATATAAAGACGCTGTATTGGTGTGTCCTCGCCCACTCTAAGATCACTCCACTGTCTCACAAACCATCCTGTTCCCTCCCCAACATGTGTCGATACCGGGAAATAACGTATCTTCCTCAGGGGGAGTATAGGGAATATAGGGAATATTGTCATTTTAAATAAAACTTTTAAAATGGTAATACACTATCCAGTTTCCTCTGTTTCCCATATGAATATTGTTGCAAGCAACCTTCCAAGGATCTTAATGCTGACCATAAACCCAGAGGAGGTTTAAAAGCGTGTTTTGACCGAGCTTAGGTGCAAGGTCACGCGCTCTAAGGTGAGCGCATACACCAAAGGGGGAGCACAAGGGTGGACACGAGCACTTTACTGTTTTATCATCTGTTTTATCATCTGCAATGAGCACCAGAAGAATGGAGTAGTTATGAATGGACTTTATGTTGCGATTTTGTTGACAAAGAATAATGCATGAATTAGTTTGGCATAAGAGCACGTTAAACATGGTTCACTTTATTTCTATATTGATTATTGTATATTGATGAACTTTTATATAGATTTATGTAAATTACAGGTTGTCACTGCAATTATAGCATTAATCGCAATTATCGCACAGGGTTGCATATTTCTCTGCTGAATAGGAATGCAACATGTGTATATAGAGGTGTGTATGCTACACAGGTTGGGAGTATCGCACAGGATTGCAATTTTTTATTGTTTATGATTGCAATTTTAATCGCATAAGATTTCATTATTATGTTCACTAGATTTTTTTTACATAGGAGTGGAATATCTCACCACCAATATTTAACTGCAGTCAGTAATATTAGGATTTAGTACGATTATCATTTGATTACATTTGGATAGCGCAGCATTATATTGGTATAAATTCTTATTTGGCACGAGCATATGAGACATGGTCAATGCTAGCAGCTGTCCTTTAATCATCTCTAATTATTATTTGGATTTTCACATGGTAGCTTGCAAGAGTTTGTTTTTTAACCAGAAGTAGAGTGTATGGCATTGGATAGTATGTGCAGGAGAGGAGTACGGAGTGTATGGCAGTGTGTAGTATGTTCAGAAGAGCAGGGGGGTGTATGAGGAAGGGTAGTTTGTACAGTAGAGGAGTGCGGAGTGTATGGCTGTGGATAGTATGTTCAGGAGAGGAATGAGGAGTGTATGGCAGGAGGTAGTATGTGCAAGAGAGGAGTATAGAATGTACGGTGGTGAGTAGTATGTGCAGAAGAGTAATGCGGAGTGTATGGTGGTGGGTAGTATGACCAGGAGAGGAGTGTATGGTGGTAGATAGTATGAGATAATATGTGCAGGAGAGGAATGCAGAGTGTATGGCAGTGGGTAGTATGTCCAGGAAAGGAGTCCATAGTGTATGGCTGAAGGGTAGTATGTGTATTAGAGGAGTGTGGAGTGTATGGCGGTGGGTAGTATGTTCAAGAGAGGAGTATGGAGTGTACGGTGGTGGGTAGTATGTGCAGGAAAGTAATGTGGAGTGTATGGTGGTGGGTAGTATGACCAGGAGAGGAATGTATGGCGGTGGATAGTATGTGCAGGAGAGGAATACAGAGTGTATGGCAGTGGATAGTATGCCCAGGAAAGGAGTCCATAGTGTATGGCTGAAGGGTAGTATGTGTATTAGAGGAGTGTGGAGTGTATGGTGGAGTAGAGTATGTTCAAGAGAGGAGTGTGTAGTGTATGGTGGTGGGTAGTATGTTCAGTAGGGGAGTGCATAGTATATGGCGGTGGGTAGTATGTGCAGAGAGGATTGTGGATTGTATGGCGGTGGGTAGAATGTTGAGGAGAGGAGTGCGGAGTGTATAGGAAAGGGGGTAGTATGTACAGGAGAGGAATAAGGAGTGTATGGTGGCGGGTAGTATGTGCAGGAGAGAAGTGCAAAATGTATGATAATGGGTAGTTAGTGCAGGAAGAGGAGTGCAGATGGTAAGAAAGTACATGGTGTGAAAAGTCACTGCTCCAGCACTACAGAGGCCACTGGGCAGTGGCATGCATGGAGCAACTGACGCTGGATACAGGCAAACAGCAGCAGTACTGGCCTTCCATCCTCCTGCAGACACTACTCTCACTCTCACTCTCCCTCTCAATCCCTCTCCTCAAGTCCCTACATACAAGTCCCTCCTGACATCTTACAAAACCCCTCAAAATGACCTCCCCACACATCGGATACACCATAGGGCTGGATTCTCCTCCTTCCACTAATCTTAGAATGAACTCCTGCAGCAGACATCCCTGCCAGCAGGATCTCAGAACTCGGACAATGTGCCCCCATCCTGCCAGCACTTGTCCGCCTCCCCCATAGGCATTTTTCTGCAGGCAGAACAGGAACACAGTGGTCGAGAGTGCCGAGAGAGTTGAAGGGAGGAGAATTCAGGCCAGTGGTGTAAAAACTTAGCAGCGCTGTATGTAATTAGTGACAGGTGCATCTGTGGCGCCTGAAACATGTCTCATCTATGGGTGCAGTATCTGTCGGAGCACAATGGCCCCCATCCCCCTCGGGGCCCGTGTGTACTGCACACTTTGCACCCATGGATGATATGCCACTGATTGGTGGTCATTGTAGGCTGTCGATCAATTCACCACTGCTGAAGGAACCCCTTGCAATCTCTGGAATAGCTCTAGGGTTTCACGGTTTCCTATTTGAGAAAGACTGAGCTAGAAAATATTTTGATCAATAATCATTTTATTGTGTGAGGCATTTGTGTGTATTACAGTGATAAATAATGATATGGTACCCTCTGTCCAGGGCTCACATTTTACATGGGCCAGAAGAGGTCACCTATATTCCTGACATTAGTTTGTATTGCAGGTATTTATATATAGTATTTATACCTGTGCAGACAATTTACACAGCGCTTTACATACTGTACATCCACATCAGCCCCTGCCGTCATGGAGTTTACAATCTGAAGGCTGTATCTTACACACAGTAAGGCTAATTTGCAAAGAAACCAATTAACCTACCAGCATAACTTTTGAGTATGGGACAAAACCTATGCAAACAAAACCTATGCATGAGAACATGTTAACTCAAAACAATAAATCATGAGTTGAAAAAGGGACCCCTGAGCTGCAAGACAGAAGGGCTAACTACTAAGCCGTTGTGCTGCAAACATTAAAACTTAAAGTGACTGTAAAAGTTCAAATTAAAGAAAAAAAAAAACACGTCATACTTACCTGCTCTGTGCAATCGTTTTCGCAGAGCAGCCCCAATCCTCCTCTTTTTGGGTTCCCATCAGCGCACATGGCTCCTCTCCCCTACTGAGTGACTCAATAGCAAGCCGCTTTCTATGGGGGGCATTCAGGAGGGCTCAATCCCAAGTCAACTTTGTGTGTCCATAGACACACAGAGGACGGCTCGGCCCTGCCCCCGCTCTCTCCTCACTGACTGTGATTGACAGTGTGTCTGAGCCTATGAGAAGGCAGAGTGCTGCTGCTCTTGTGCACATTACTGGATCGAGATCGGGCTCAGTTAAATAAAAGGGGGAGGTGAGGGGGGAGCTGTACACAGGTTTTAGAACCCCTTTAAATTTGAGGGGATATACAATTAGCGGACCTCCAGCTGTTGCAAAACTTCAAGTCCCATCATGTCTCTGTCTCTGGATGTCATGCTTGTGTCTGTCAGTCTTGCTATGCCTCATGAGACTTGTAGTTCTGCAACAGCTGGAGGGCCGCTAATCTCTGTTCTAAAGGCTCAAGGTTTTTTACCTTCATGCATTCTAAGCATGAAGGTAAAAAGCCTTCTGTGTGTAGCGGCCCCTCCCCCAGCCCCCCCCCCCCCAATCCTTACCTGAGCTTCCTCCGATCCAGCGATGTTCACGATAGCCTTGGCTGTCCCGGGACTCTCCCTTCTCATTGGCTGAGACAGCAGCGGGAGCCCATTGGCTCCCACTGCTTTCAATCACAGACAGTGAGCCAATGAGGAGAGACCGGGGGGGCGGGGCTGAGCCGCGGCTCTATGTATCTTATGGATGCATAGAGCAGCGGCTCCGGAGCGAGCATGCAGCAGTGCTCCCAGGCAAAGCAGCTTTCACTGGGGGCACTGCTCGAGGAGGAGGAGACGGGAGTACCAGCGGGGGACACGAAAAGAAGAGAATCGGAGACCATTAGCCTTTACATTACAAATGACTTTTTGGTACATAAGGTGAAGAGAATTTGTCAGACTTACATCCCATCAAGGGAACCTTAGCATTTGCAATTAAGGTCCTAAGGGGTGTATTCATGAAGCAGTGAATGTGCCGTTCACTAAGTATTCAAATGCACATGTATGGTAATAGTGCATGTGCTTTAAATTACACTTGCTGTGAATATTTGTTGAATGTTACACTCAGCGCCTTATAAAAATAGGTGTTAGGGATGCTTGTCTTTGCTGGTAGTATATTTTGAGAATTCATTTTGCCTTGCATTCTTAGGGAAAGTGTATCCCTCGCATCAATAATATATTATATTTTCATTTTTTTTAGTCCACACTTTTTATTGTATACCAATGTCATACTTCTCTCATTTGTCACCTAAGTAAGCTTATTGGAGCACAGCACTTGTAGGTAACTGCAATGTTTTTATAGTGAATTAAAACATGTATGTGGAATTCTAGTTTGTATACTGAAGTGTATGGTGCCATTGCTGACCTTAGAAAAAAATAAAAGTATAGCTGCCAGACTGTCATGCTGATCACCTACCTTATATAGTTTTTAGGTCACTTACCTGAAACCATTGTGCAACAACTAAGTAAAAGTGAAGTCAGAACTCCTCTTTAGTGTACTTGTTTCAGGCCAGTGACCTACCTACATTGTAGAACATAGTTCTGAGATCAGAGTATCAGCAAGAAAGCCAGGCAACTAGCATTTCATGAAATTAGTAATAGCAGACTATAGGTTGCAATCACGATAGATCCCACTTAAACACCATTAGTATTGTTAAGTTAATAAAGATATTGCCACTCTTGGCAAAAACTTGTATTTGAAAGTGATGTTTTATATTATCTTGTTGATGATGCCTTTTATCCGGCAACAAGGAACCCTAAAGCCCAACTCTGGAAAATTTGAAAATTCTGGGGCTGCATCCGCACTGCAAGGGCTAACAGCTTGTTTATTCTAGGGGGGAGTAAAAGCACTTTCACTTACCCAATCCTCTACTCCCCCAGCAGATGGTCCTCCTCCATGCTTCGGTGGTGGACTGTTCCTTGGTGTCATTATGTCCATTGTAGGGCAATGGACCCTTCATCAGTCTTGATGACATCAGGACCTTAAACCGCTCGAGTACAGGGAAGACGATATTGTGGGGGCTGGTCTAGCAGTGCTGGGGATCCGGTAAGTAAATCTTCTTTTTCATACCCCTACACTTAAATGAGCAGTAATTCATTCAGTGTAGTACAGCCACACTGCAAGGGAGAATTTGCAAATTTCTTGGAGTTGAGCTTTAGGTAAATCTTCCTTTCCTTTAAATCATCTTTCTTGAGTGGAATTCCATACATTGCCTGTTAAAGTTGAGCTTACCTTTTAATGGGTTGAATATCGTTTCCCTATGGAAAAAAAGACCTCTAGATAAGCAGAAAGGACATCTGGGGTAAGTGACACTTTTGCGAGGCAAGTCTTTAAATAAATGACCCGCCCATTGGCCTTTATTAACCTGAACGCCAACTCATAAACAGGATGTCAATGTTGGGCTGTTCTGCCTATTTTGTAAAATCCCACAGGAATTACTATGGTGCAGACTTCAGGCAATACTCACAATACTCATAAGTAATTTGTCTTATTTTGGAAATTGTTGTGTTAAAATCATTTTATGGGGGATCTACCTGAAGCCTATTTGTACTTTGTCCCCTCTGAATACACTACAAATGGACTTCTAAAATGTGATTCTACTTCTTGTTTGCATGGATAAATGGAGGGTCTGTTTGGATTTACTCGAACCCAAATACATTTCAATAATTCAGTTGCTTGCCTTTAAATAAATGATAACATCTGTTCATGATAGCATCTGTTCATTGCTGTTGCTGGTAGTTCAATTTACAGAACAATACATTTAGGATTCTTTAATCTCCTAGCCATGATAATTATCTTGTGTTCTTTCTTATGGAATAAAATGCTAAGGGGGTTATCCTGCATATATTTTAAAAACACTGAAATGGGGGAAATTAAAAAAAAATAGTATGTTCCCACTAATCTGTTTCATTTGGACACTTGAAGTTAAAGTTCTATAGTCTCAGCACTGAAATGAGCATAACCCAAAATACCAAACTCATTGCTGCCTCCCCTGATGCTGGGATCAATTCAAGGTGCCACCATCGTTACTTACTGTGTCAAGCTGGGGGCTGAATTCTGTGCAATGCTATGTGAGATCTGAGTACCTCACCAAACCTCGTGTGCTCTTTGCCCTCCACAGCTGCTGGCCAGATCTGGAAGGCTGCCGAGGTTGGGGAGGCAACCAACTGTATGAATCAAGCTCAGATCTTTATGATCAGGAACACCAAACAATGGCAGGTGAGAATGCAATTTTATAGTGGCTATTATAAATGTGTCTGTTTAACACATGGTTGGTATGTCGGTGTAATAAATAACACGTTAGCAAAAGACGCCCTTAAAGTACAACTAGTCAAAACTTTTTTTAGTTTTAGATAGAGTAGAGATGGATTAGAACAGTTTAGTCAGTTTTCATTGCTGTATGTGTCCCGCTAAGGAGATTCACCCTTCTCTATTTGTCCTATTTACCATTTTCATTGAAAGTGAAAGTAAAAGAAAACTCCAAAATTTGGGTTGTCCCCAGAAAAGTAATAGAGGGGAAGTCTTCCAATGGGGACACTAGTTCTAGTGACCTGGGGGTCCCCAAGGAATTCCCTTAACTTGCAGGGATTTCCTCTCACTTCCTGTTTTGACTGTGGGACAGGAAGTGAAGTGAAATGTCCCCAATGGGACAAAGATGGCAAAAAATAAACTGACAAGGGTTATGACCAGTGGTGGTTGGTGCTCAAAATTTTTTGGGGGGCGCAAACAAACTGAAAAATTCTGCAAAAAAACCCATCAATTGCAAACGCTGCCACTGTGCCCATCAAACGCTGTCACTGTGCCCATCAAACGCTGCCACTGTGCCATCAAACGCTGCCACTGTGCCCATCAAACGCTGCCACTGTGCCCATCAAACGCTGCCATTGTGCCCATCAAACGCTGCCACTATGCCATCAAATGCTGCCACTGTGCCCATCAAACGCTGCCACTGTGCATATTAAACGCTGCCACTGTGCCCATCAAATGCTCCCACTGTGCCCATTGAATGCTACCACTGTGCCCCCCCTGGCGGGCGGCGAGCGGTGTCCTCCATGCTCTTCTATGCTCCATCTATGTCCTTTGATTGGAAGGCATCCAATGCCTGTCGTTTTAGCCAATCAGGTGACGGGTAAAAGAGCCGAGCACCTAAATGGCGGAGAGGCGGTTCAGTGTTAGGAAAGCAAATATTCATTTGTTTTCTAACACAGCTGGGTGAACTGCGTGTGCCTATAAGACGCCTATTAGAGTCTATGGCTCTAATTAGGTGCTTCAAAAACACCCCCCGCCGCTGTAATTCAGGTGCCCAGTGCCCAAAAAGGGGCTGAAATGTCCCCAATGGGACAAAGATGGCAAAAAATAAACTGACAAGGGTTATGACAAGTGGTGGCTGGGGCTGGTGGCTCTCCCGTGCAGAATCACATATATATAGTGGCCTGCTTCTGCTGTGAATATACACAGCAGAAGCCAATTCTCTCCCCCTGGGCACTCGATGTTCTCCCCCACCCACCGATCGTTAGACAGATCCCAGTTCTCTGTGTATTACTATGTAAACAAGGCAGATTTCAGTTCTAACAGGGAGGAAGGAATGGATTCTGTGTTCCTGTAAAGAACCTCACTAGAAAAGCACCTTACAGTACACACATAAACACAGACTAGGCACACAGTTAACTCTTTGATCACCCTAGAGTTTTAACCCCTCCCCAGCCAGTGTCATTAGTACAGTGACAGTGAATTTTTTTTAGCACTGATCACTGATCACTGTATTAGTGTAACTGGTTCTGCAAAGTGTCAGAAGTGTCAGTTAGTGTCCGATTGTTTGCCGCAATATCGCAGTCCTGCTATAAGTCACTGATCGCCACCATTACTAGTATAAAAAGAAAATTCCATAGATATATCACATAGTTTGCAGACGCTATAATATTTGCGTAAACCAATCAATATACGCTTATTGGGAATTTTTACTAAAAATATGTAGCAGAATACATATTGGCCTAAATTTATGAACAAATTAGATTTTTTTTATTTTTTTATTGGATATGTTTTATAGCAGAAAGTAAAAACTCTTGTTTTTTTTTTTTGTTTTTTTAAATTGTCAGTTTATAGCACAAAAAATTTTAAAAAAAATGCAGTGATGATCAAATACCACTAAAAGGAAGCTCTATTTGTGGGAAAATATTACATCAATTTTATTTGGGTACAGTGTTGCATGACCACGCAATTGTCAGTTAAAGTAACGCAGTGCCATATCGCAAAAAATGGCCTGATCAGGAATGGGGGTAAATCATCTGGAGGACAAGTGGTTAATCTACCCATACAAACCATCACATGTCCCCATAGGATCCAGCTGGATTGGCTCCTTGGCTGGATAACGATGAAGTACTAGCAATGGATAATAAATTGGCATGATGGACTGGACCTCTATTCCTAATGTGTGTTTTGTTAACAAGCGAGTGCTGTAATAAAATATTTATACCTTGATATGTGTGTACATGCGACCTTTCAGATGACAAGAATTATAGGGTGAGTGACCTAGTAATACATATTATTGCAAGCCCTTACAGTACCTTCATTCGACTCCTCTGCCCCTAGAGAAAATCAAAAACATCCTTGATAATGGACCCCATGCTGCATTTTTTCTGCTACCCCTTTTTAATTTGTTATATTATGCATTTATATGTCAGTCTTTTACAATAAACAAAAGTCCCATTTTTATCCATAATGATATTTCGGAAATTGGTGGATATTGAAGTTTTCAACACAAAACACATTTTTGTTGTCTTTTTCCACAATATACACTGTGAAAATGTAATATTGTAACTTTTGCACAGTCAACAAAAAACACATTTTTTTGTGTCTTTTTCCACAATATACACTGTGAAAATGTAATATTGTAATTTTCGCACAGTCAACACAAAACACATTTTGTTGTGTCTTTTTCCACAATATACACTGTGAAAATGTAATATTGTAACTTTCGCACAGTCAACACAAAGCACATTTTTTTTTGTGTCTTTTTCCACAATATACACTGTGAAAATGTAATATTGTAACTTTCGCACAGTCAACATAAAACACATTTTTTTTGTGTCTTTTTTCCACAATATACACTGTGAAAATGTAATATTGTAACTTTCGCACAGTCAACATAAAACACATTTTTTTTGTGTCTTTTTTCCACAATATACACTGTGAAAATGTTATATTGTAACTTTTGCACAGTCAACATGAAACACATTTAATATAGTAGTTTCTGTCCATGATCTCAAATATGAAAATGTAATATTTTTGTAACTTTTGCATAGTCCACACAAAACACATTTTATAGTCGTCTTTATCCGTCATATACTGTGCACTGTGAAAATATAATAATGTTTTAACTTATTCGTAGTGAATACAAAATACTTTTTATAGTCGTTTTTATCTATAATATACACAGTGAAAATTTTTAATTATTTTACCGCATGCATTGTCACCACAAAACACGTTATAGTCATCGTTATCTATGACAAACACTGCAAAAATTAAATATTATTGTAACTTATGCATCGTCAATGCAGAACACATTTTATAGTCATCTTTATCAATGATATACACTGTGAAAAATGTAATAATATTACAATTGTCCTAATGTTACATCTTTATGGGAAATCAAAGTCTTTTAGCATTTTCACTTCATTGTAATTAAAATTAAAAATATATATATATTTTATCCTAATGCCTTTTATTTCCAAGAACAGTGACAGTGATTATCACTGCTTTATTATCTGTATTAAACACTTATCTGCTTTGAACAGAAGGGAAAATGGCATATCAGCTATTATTTTGCACAATGTCCACTCCATCCTCATCATCACAGCACCAATACAGCAACTTAAACAAACACTTACCCTGTTTATCTGCCTCCAGCAAGATGCAGCCTTGCTCCATACTCTTCATGCTTCAGTCATTTGGTACAAGGAGTACACATCCCTATTTATCCACACAATGCTCGGTTAAAAATATCAAAGCCAAACTTTCCATCAGCAGACAAAAACGTGAACACACTTAATTCTTAGAGATGAAAAGTATTATAAAAAGACGGAAAACAGAAAATAATAATGCAGCTTGCTGGTCATACAGTCTTGGAAGATATGAAGGAATGATCTGGCTCTCTCATTTGATAGAGTTTATAATAGATAACATTTGCTTGTAAATAAGGAGTAAAACAGAGATAAATATTATCATTCTGATAGAGTGAAATTTATAAAAAACCAGCAGCTACTGAGAATAAAAACAGACGCACCAGACTGAGCTAAAACTGGATGCTCAACCCAAACGTTAACCGTTTGCTGCCTTCAAGAGAATGCTGTGATGCTTAAATGAGTTCCCTGGTGATTGAATACAGTTACACTTTCATTTTAGTACATCAGCATTGTAATAGCAATACAGACAATCAATATTGTTCACAATCCAACAATCCAATATTAGCATTCTTTAAAAATCCCCTTGTTTATGTTGTGAGTGCTGCCTTGTCTGCTGGTCATCTCTTTCCACAACTTAAAGGATTCTCTGCATGATTTACAGCTTCCCCTCTGCTGTCTACTTTCAAATGATAAGGACCACATATCCCAAGGTGCTATGCTACCTGCAAACTGTAATTCATATACTGACTCCGCCTTTTGGAACTCCTCCTCTTAGCACCTAGTACAGAAGGCAGGCTCTGTGAAATGCATGACACAGTAGTGTCTACTCACAAGACATAATAAATACATGACACAGAATTCATAGAAGTAACTGTGTGAGGATATTTACAAAATAAGTTTACAAACTTAAACATCATTCAGAGTAATAGGAGCAGACTAGAAATAATTGAAATATCATGTGGAAATTAATATACAGTTTTACATTTTGACCATAGATATGCTTTATAGTGATTGTAAAAGAAAACATTTTTTATTTTTTTTAAATAACAAACATGTTATACTTACCTGCTCTCTGCAAAGGTTTTGCACCCTGATCCTCTTTTTCTAGGATCCCCCCCACTGTCGCTCCTGACTCCTTCCCAAGTCGCTTGCTATTGGGGCACTCGCACAGGCTCGATCCCGAGTGGGGCTCTGTGTCTCCACTGACACACAGAGAGTTGCATGGCCCTTCCCCCCCGCTCTCTCCTCACAGGCTCTGAATGACAGCAGCAGGAGCCAATGGCTCCCCCTGCTGCGTTCATGTCCTGTGAGGAGGGAGAGAGAGAAGAGAGCCGCCATTATTGGACACAGCACTGGATCAAGATCCGGCTCATGAAAATATAAGGGGGGGCTGATCACAGAAGTTTTTTTTTACCTTAATGCAGAGAATACTTTAAGGTAAAAAAAACCTTCTGCATTTAGAACAACTTTAAAGTGGTTGTAAACCCTTACAATCCATTTTTTGCTACAGGTAAGCCTATAATAAGGCTTACCTGTAGCTACCCCGGATATCTCCTAAACCTGCATGGTTTAGGAGATATCCCCTGAATCAGCATGTGCCAACGTCATCAGCACATGCGCACTGAAGCAATGGCACGTATGTGCCATTTGCTTCAGTGAGTGTGCCATTACCAGCAGCTCCTGACATCATCGCGGGTCCAGCCAATCACAGCGCCCGAGCCACGATACCCGGAAGCAACTCTGGGAGCGATATCGCCGGCCGGTGCTGTGTACGAGCACCGCAGCAGGAGCTTTGATCTCAGGTGAGTGTTACATAATGAGCTCGTATGCTATGCATACAAGCTCATTATGCCTTTGTCTTGCAGGTCTTTTTTCTTTTTCTTTGTTTTTTTTCGATGTGAGTGTACAACCACTTTTAAAGTGTTATTAAACCTATTGTAAAAATGTCATATAGATCTTCCTATACATTATACAGAAAAATAAGTTGTCTAAATATCTTTTTGCAGAGTGCATATGTTGCAGTTGCGTAATGCCATGAAACTGCCCCCCTCCACAGTGTAATATCAAGAAGTATATAGATTGGCATTGTTTCAGTCAGGTGTATAAAAAAAGAAAAAAGCTTTCTAGGTCAAATAAAAAAGCATTACAAAAGTTTATGATGTGTATAAAAATAAGCTTTATTTAGTCAATATTTGTCATTAGAACCATGGCGGAGACAGAGTTTGTGTTGATTTAGGCTGGGTTAACACTACTGCGAATGGGATGTGGTTTTCCCCGCATCCAATTCGCATAGCAGGAGATTGTGACCGGCTCTCTATGGAGCCGGATTACACATCTCCGGGATGGCTGTGGTGCGAATTGCACAGGAGTCCTGTGCGTCTTTTGGTCCATTTCAGGTCCGAATTCAGCCAGAAATTCGGGCTGGAATTGGACCCGAACCGTTGAATGGAGACTCACCTGACTGTTGTGAGCCACTCCATGCTCTAGTGTGAATCCAGACTGATAATATTTATCTCTCTCCAAAGGAACTGCTACTAATCACAATGTGAAATACACCGTTCAGTTTTGAGGAATGTTTGTCATGGGTGGTGGCTAGCAGGGGAAGGAAGCCTCTACCAATCACCCCTGTTAGATAACACTTAATCATGTGTCGTGGCGTGGCAGTGGATTGTTGGGAGACAGTGTGGAAACATTAATCGAGTAGCCCTTGAATATAGTCACCCTTGAAATTGACGAGAGTCACATGGGGCAGCTTGAAGAGAAGAACAGAAGTAATTGTCTTACTCTAGATTTACTTGTGGCACATGTACAATAAGGGTGGCAACGCTACAGCCAGGGAATCAACTTCTGTTAGGTTGCCATCTGCAACTAGGAAGTGAATAGAAATGGCTAGGTCAACCAGGTATTTACAAATACAGAGGAAATACATACATGACAGTTGCTGTTACAAGAAACACTACTTAGTTTTGCATATAAATGCAATTGAAAAATGTGTGCGTTTAGTGACACTTTAAGTTTGTCTATCAGCCAGGAGCCCCAGTCTGCAGTAAATGTAAGGGGTGGAATATAAGGTGTGTCTAAAAAGTTTGATCAACGTACCAATATCTCAACGGCAACATGGGCAAGGTGCGTGCACGTGCACATGGCTATCCAGAGACACGTCGAGACGTGCCATCTAGTGTGGAGTACATGTGAACATCAGGGTAAACAGGCTGCCGGCAGTTGAACGTAGTTAGTGTGAGAGGCAGGGTCACAGTGCATTGGAGCGAACAATGGAGTGAACATGAACTTCTGCTACAAATTGAGAAAAACTGAGACTCGTGAAATGTTGGTGCAAGTGTACGGGACGGAAGCCACAAGCAGAAAATGTGTTTCTGACTGGTTCAAACGCTTTCGAGACAGGAAGGAAACGACTAATGATTAGCCACATTCAGGTCAGCCATCGACAAGCAGAACCGCAGACATGATCGAGTGAGTGCGACAAATGCTGTTACGAGATCGCCGGCTGACTCTACGATTAATGGAAGAGGAATTGGACATTAGCAAGTGTGCGCCATGGTCTGCAAAGATTTGGGTAAGCGGAAGATCTGTTCCTGGTTTTTTTGCACACAAACTGACATATGAACAAAAAGCGAAACCCGTGGAGATTTCATTACCATGTGCGACCAGGATCCTTCCTTTCCACGGACCATCATCACAAGGAAGGGGACCTGGTGCTACCAGTTCGATCCGAAATCCAAGCAGCAATCGCTGGAATGGTGTTGACCTTCTTCCCCGCGGCACAAAAAGAGTCGTCTGAAGACTGTCATGAAAGGCGCACGTTTTGTGGATGTGGCGGCAATCCAAGAATGTGTGGCAGCGGTTCTGCCATTGATTGCTAAAGAGGCCTTTGCTGACAGCTTCCAGAAGCTTTATGAATATTGCCAAAAGTGTGTTGTGAAGGATGGCGATTATTTTGAAGTTTTCTGATATCATTCACCAAACTTTTTAGACATACCTCAAAAACAAAAACTCCAGTCAAATATTGGAAAAAAAACACTTAATTAATGTATGTGTGCATAAAAAGGGTATTTTTAAATACAACTGCATTGAGTACCTGAATTTCTTTTAATATCAACTCATGTGATCCCATGCGCAGTAGTACTCAGACGGGGAGAGTGAGGACCAGACTTGTGAAGCAATCGGGCTTTAATGCATTGTCCCATGTAAGTTTTTTACCCCTCCTTAAACTTACTGACTGGGAGCTGCATCTGGACCTACGGTAGTAAGAGGAATCTTTGTCCAGGGATTCAGGTATTTTTGTCTACTTACAGAAGGACATTTAAAGTTTCATTTTTTTTTTTTTTGGTGGGGGGGGGGGGGGTTGGGGGGTTTGTTTGGGTGGGGTTATTTGTGGGAAATATTTTGTGTGTTTTGGAATTGTTTTTTTATTAAGAAAAAATTATAAAAAAATTATTTGATTGAAAAAAAAGTTAAAATCCAGATACACAGTTAGATACCCAGATGAAATACATAAAGTATCTCACAAAAGTGAGTACACCCCTCACATTTTTGTAAATATTTTATTATATCTTTTCATGTGACAACACTGACGAAATGACAGTTTTCTACAATGTAAAGTAGTGAGTGTACAGCTTGTATAACAAATTTGCTGTCCCCTCAAAATAATTCAACACACAGCCATTAATGTCTAAACCGCTGGCAACAAAAGTGAGTACACCCCAAATTGGGCCCAATTAGCCATTTTCCCTCCCCGGTGTCATGTGACTCATTAGTGTTACAAGGTCTCAGGTGTGAATGGGGAGCAGGTGTATTAAATTTGGTGTTATCGCTCTCATGCTGGTCACTGGAAGTTCAACATGGCACCTCATGGCAAAGAACTCTCTGAGGATCTGAAAAAAAGAATTGTTGCTCTACATAAAGATGGTCTAGGCTATAAGAAGATTCCCAAGACCCTGAAACTGAGCTGCAACACGGTGGCCAAGACCATACAGCGGTTTAACAGGACAGGTTCTAAAGCCCACAAACAGTTTGCTGAAGACAAGCAGACTAAGGACATGGATTACTGGAACCATGTCCTGTGTTCTGATTAGACCAACATAAACATGTTTGGTTCAGATGGTGTCAAGCATGTGTGGCGGCAACCAGGTGAGGAGTACGAAGACAAGTGTTTCTTGCCTACAATCAAGCATGGTGGTGGAAGTGTCATGGTCTGGGGCTCCATGAGTGCTGCCGACACTGGGGAGCTGCAGTTCATTGAGGTAACAATAACCTCCCTAGCGGTAATCCTGAATGTGACTCTGGGTTAATTTTCAGTACCAAAAGCGGTAACCCCAAGCCACACTCGGGATTACAACGCAGTATGCAGGTACAGGTACTTACATTGTCCCTAGGATCCTGCAATGACCTCCTGCTATATCCTCTGGTCGGATCCTCTGCCCGATCAGTGTTCTGGGCTCTGTTTCCTGCGAGCATCGCAATGCATGGGGGAGGAGCAAATTTTTAAAAAAATACGAAAAACATTACACTCACAATATATTGTAATCTGTAGATTGCATTACTGTATCGAATCATTTCCCCTCAGTTTTGTCCCTAGTGCTTTTTCCAGTGCCCTGCAATGGTGGCTGGTGGTTTTTTTTGTGGGGGGCGGCAAACAACCCCCCTGGGCTACCAGTGGAGAGGCACTAGCACACCTGACACATACCCCACCCACGGGCCGCAGCACTAACCACCACCTGCTGTCCTTACCTTGAATACAAGGCTTCCTCTGACTGGCCAAAGTAAAAATCGTGACATAATTTGCCCACCTCTCTACCTCGGCTAATCAGAAGAAGCCTTGCATTTATCAATAAAAATGCAAGGCTTTCTCCTAATGGCGGAGAAACACTTGGGAAGTCACCTGTATTACTTCTGGCACACATCGCCACCCACTGTATGTAGCCATAACTATTGCCAGTGGTGGCTGGTGCTGTATAACAAGACACCCATCGCCACCCCCCACCCCCCCGTCTGGTTGGTCAGTCGCTCGTCCATCCCTCCACCAGCCCCGCACTTACCCCATCTAGCAGCTTCGGCTCTTTCCTGCGTCTCCTCCTCCTCAATGGCATCAGCTTTCTCCTCGGTGGCTTCACCCTGTGTCTCCGGCTTCACGGCGGCTTCGTAATTGGCGGCTTCCCTCCTTCTTCCCTCGGCAGGCCAATAGAATTGTTTCTTCTATCGGCCAATCGGGTCTTAGGACCCGCTTCCTGATTGGCCAGGAGAAGAAGCAGGAAGACAATAGCGAATATTATTTTGCTATTGTCACACAACTGGGTGGGCTCAGGGCGCAGTGCTCTGTGCCCCGAGCCCATCCTTTTTTTAAAAGCCAATCAGAGCCTCAAGCTCATTGGAATCCATGCATCCGGCGCCGTGCATGTAGATTAGGGCCCATCGCCCCTAATGGACGGGCCGCCACTGCAGTATTACAGTATTTTACAACACACCAAGTGAGCACATCATGCTATAACAGCTTGGACCAAACAAACTAGGTATTTAGAGTTATATTAAACTAGAATTCTATTTACTTACAATTTCTAAGGCCTTGTTCACACCATGTGCAGAAAAAATTATTCTTATGTTATTCAAAACTTCCTAAACGAGACATCTGATGACCAATGACCCTAATAAGACTTTGTTCACACCAGAGTGCAAAGACATCAGTTTTCTTCCTTCTGCCCGTGTTCTGCAAGGGCTCAAAGAAAACAATGTCTCTTTATGTGCCCTGTTCACACCACAACATGCAGATTTTTTTCTGCACAGGAATCTGCAATGTGTATGCAGTTTTCTGCACAGAAAAAAAACTGACATGAAATCAACATAGGTGTGAACAGATCACATAACTAATGTGCACAGAAACTCACTGACCTTAAATAAAGATTTAAAAAAAAAAAAAGAAACTCACTGAAACGAGCATGAAAACTGATGTGAAAATTATGTAAACTGATGTCTCTGCAAGTGAAATCTGGGTGGTTTTCCAATCAGTTTTTAATGCGCGTAAGCCTAAAGCCTAGTACACACTAATGCCCCCTACACACGGTCAGATTTTCCGACTGAAAATGTTCAATGGAAGCCTTTTGTCGGAAATTCCGACCGTGTGTAGGCTCCATCGGACATTTTCCCACCTAGAGACCGAGCGGAATTTCCGTCGCACAAAATTTGAGAGCTGGTTCTCAAATTTTCCGACAACAAAATCCGTTTGCGTAAATTCCGATCGTGTGTACACAATTCCAACGCACAAAGTGCCACGCATACTCAGAATACTTTATGAGACGGAAGCGCTCGGTCTGGTAAAACTACCATTCGTAATGGAGACAGAGGCTTTTGGAGGGGACTGAATGCTAGCCTCTTGCCTACCGATTATGGGCACTGGCATTTGGGGGAACAGTGCACTTTGTGAGCTGTATGCCTGGGGACCCTTGAGGTGGTGTTACTTTGGAATTGGGTCCTTGTCCCCCAGGACACACATACTCCAAGAACCCTGTGTATGCCATATTGGAAATGGTGACTGGGAGGGTATGTCTTGGATTGCTTAAAATGGGACAGTAATATTTATTCACAATATCTCCTAGGATATATGTAAAGACTATTCTTGGTTTGTTTGATTCTGAACTCAACATGTTAGTTGAGAGAGCTGATCACATTAGCCTCTAGAACTGGTTAGGAGCCGGACAGTCTACTCCTACAATAGTTTGTTGCCTACTAGGCTGAGGAGGGAGGGAGATCACTGTTTGTATTGTTAATTGTAATTAGCTCCTGCTATTGTGAGAAGGTGTCCTGTGTTTATACTACTGTCTGAAGCTTGGTGACCACAAGTCTGACCTGTAGTGAAATCCTGATTAATCATTACAATGCTCAGGAGGGCATGGAGTCACATCGGCTGCTTTAAGGGATTCGTTAATTAGCTCATGTTAATTCTGTTTCTGGTTACAGATGTATTGTTAGAGTAATATGAGCAGGAGGGGGGACCTCCTCTTCTACTGTATATAAGACTTGTAATTTTGGTTCTAAAAAAAGAGTCCATGTTCAGCAATCAAACAAATATTGTCTTGTTTTGTGCTTGTGAGCGGTTGGAATATCTGATATCTGTATTCAGACTGGGAGGAAGTGGTATATGACGAAAGCACTCAAGCAGAGTGTGTGACATTTTCGTTACAGTTGGTGTTGGTGTCCCTTGTTAATTTGACATTGTATTTAGGAAATGTACCTGCCTACTTACAAAAAACTGTCCCTTTTGAAGTAAAACACATAGGCAACTATTTGTGAAAAATAAATAGCCATTTATTCTGGGTCATAACAAAAGAAAGAGGAAGGCAACGCTGGAGAAAATGGTGAAATTTGCGAAGCCTTTGTACCCCAGGGCACACATCATTATTTTTCAGTCAAAATTGGTGGCCTGAGGAGTCCTTATAATAGTGAGCACAATCCGGTCCAGGACTACAAGAGATCAGGAACAGCAGCAAATGACATATTTGTCCCCAGTCTGTGGTTATACAACAGCCTGCGTCTTTTGTCAGACCAGACTGAATCCAGGCCATCACTCTCTGGTCTTCCTTACACGCTTCCTTCCAGGCTGTGGCTCTGGTGTTGGAGTTGTGGAAGGAGGTGGAGGAGGAGGACCATGGTTCAACTCACAAACGTGGCTTTGGCTTGTGAGTTTGCCTCTCAACCCCTTATTTAGGGCTTGTAAGATCACTTCCTCAAATAAGAGGCTTTGGCCCTCCTCCATTTCCAGCATTTTTCAGGCTGTCATGCAGGCATAGTCCTCTTGAAGACTGGGGGGGTTTCTGAGGTCTGCAGTAGCCTTCAAAAATAGGCCAAGTGCTGCCTCCTCCAGGTTACTCCTCTTCCTGGCACTTTTTTGTGGAAGGCCGATGGGAGGGGCCTGGGAATTGGGCAGGCTACTGGGCCTGGCCACCTCCTGGCTGCCACTTACCCCCGCCACCTCCTAGCTGCCACTTTTCATGGCCTCCTCCTGGCTGAGGCTTTCCTGTGTATGAAAAAGGGACATAGTTTTAGTTTTTGGTTCATCAATCACACACAATTTTCAGCTCATGACTGTTGCAAATTGAATGTTAAGAAATAGAAAAGACTATCATTCTGACCCCAGCATTTTTCATTCTTGTCCCAATCATTTGTGGCCACTACTGTCTATTGATATGTAAAACACTTTGTGAAATCAGAAATTAGTTATCAAAACTAACATCTATTTAACATCATTAATTTGACAACCAGAAATATTTTGAAGAATGCTATATCTGCCATGTTGCAGGTTGGTCGCCGGAAGCCTCAGCTGGGGGGGAAGGAAGCCTTGAAGGAAGACTGGAGAGTGCTGGCCTGGGTTCAGTCTGACTCAAGCCGGGCTCTTCCACATGTTGCTGCCTGGAAGGCCCTGGTTGGTTGTCGGAAGCCTCAGCTGGGGGGGGGGAGCCTTGAAGGAAGACTGGAGATTGCTGGCCTGGGTTCAGTCTTGCCTGTCAGAAAATGCAGTCTGTCATAGTACCACAGCCTGGGTACATAAATGTCATCTGCTGCAGCTCCTGATCTCATGGAATCCTGGACCATGTTGCGCTCCCTATTATAAGTGCTTCTCATGCCACCAATTTTGGACGTTAAATACTGGATGTCTGCCCCGTGAGCATCATCGGCTTCACAAATTGAAGCAGTTTCTCCAGCGCTGCCTGCCTCTTTGTTTGATTATTATAAAATGGGTGGTTCAGCTGCCAAAGACAGGGCAGCTCCCTGAACATATCAATACATTTTCCTAGAAATTCGCTATCATTGAAGGGATCCATTTTCTCTGCAAGACACAACACAAGACAAACCCTAATGTCAGGCGAAACTCTCCTAATCTTGACCCAATATAGGCCTCAATCTATAAGCAGTAAAGGACACTGATGCACCAAGTTAAAATTGTACCTTCATTATAACGATCGTTGCTTCCGTTACTTCCTCCTCCGTTCACAGATCGTATGTACGACGCACGCGTGTTCCCCTTTATATACACTGCGCATGCGTGAAACTCCGCCCGCCCCTGACGTTCTTTCTAGTATATTCCCCGCCCCTTCTCTTTCAGCACAGTAGGAGAGCACATGGCGGAGAGACAACAGGTGCATGCAGAGGAGAGCAGCAACAACGAAAGGCCGGAGCTATGAACATCTTGATCCCGGAGGATATTGAAGGCCTCAAATATGGCCTTTATAGAGATAGTAGAGATGGTGGACATCTACAAGAGGGCCAACTATGATGGGAAGTATGGACCTTACCCAAACCCAAATGTGAGAAAGGCTAAGATCAGGACTATTGTTGTGAAGAGTCTGCACAGGAATTTTGGGGTACGGCGATCCAAGGATCAACTGAGGAAACAATGGTCAGACCTCAAATTGAGGGAGCAGGATCAGTACAGAAGGATCAGGAAACTGCTTCCAAAAAGTAAGTATTTGTCCTGTGTTTCTATTATTATTATTACTTGCATGCTGCTCCATGTGCTTTTCTTTACTGTTGTACGGTTTAAAATGGCAACTTTCATGTTCATGGACACAGTAATCGGTTCTTTGGAAACATCCTTTGTTCACCCACTTATAAGATGTTTTTGGCAAATACAGGTTAACTACATTTGTTCAGGCCTATTTGTATTAAAAGAAGTTTGTTGTCTAGATGGGTTTGTAACTAGAATGAAATGCAAACTTGATTCAGTGTAAGGAGAGGACACTCAGCAGCTGTTTACACATCTGGAAGCAGGAGCATTAGTGTGGGACACCAGAACAAACTTTTTAGGGTGTCCCACACAGGTGCTCCAGTGGATACTAGGGGTGTCTCCATGTGTGATACTTTACCAAAAAATGTATGTATTCCAGCTTTAGAAAGGAAATAATATGTTCTTCAGCTTGGAACTCTGCCAAAACAGACAATTGTACGACACTTCCAAGCAATGTTTCATATTCCTATTTCTGCCCTTAAATATCTGTGTGCTAAGTATACCTATTTTTTATTCACATAGGGGAGAAAAGACTCGGGACATCTGAGGACACCATGAACCCCACACCTCCTAAAGAAGGGGAAATCCCAAAACCACAAGCAGAGGATGAGAAGGCAGAGGTTTATGAAGTGGGCGAAATTGTCACCACAACAGGTGAGTGTCTGAGACCACAGCTTCAGGTATTAGATGTATGCCTGCATATTTATAATACATGATGTGTTTGTTTCTTTTAGGTGATGTGGATGTTGTGAAAGAAGAATCTCATTTCACAAGTGAAAGTGCCCAGATCATTATCGGGGATAGAATGGGGTGCAACCGTGATTTAGAAAATATAAAGGAAAACATCAATGATGTTCAACAAAAAATGAAGAACATCATTGATGTTTTAGGCAGAATATAAAACACATTGTACTGTTTTCTCATGTCTTTTTGCTTTGAAAAAAAATTATAAAGTATTTTAAAAGCCAAATTTTGAAGATGCACATGGTGTCAACATGTGCTATCTGCCATCATGGGATATCAATGTACGCGTTTTGTGGGTGCAACCCCTTCCTCGCAACTCAATTAGGTGAAAAAAAGGGGTTGCACCTCAAAACACGTCCATTGATCCCCCATGTTGGGAGCTAGCACATGTTGACATTAGGCATGGGATCAGGAGGGAAATCCCCAGTTTGAAACACAATTTGTGTGCATCTTCAAAATTTGGCTTTTACAGGGGTGACATTACCCCATCTGATGAAGGCAATATCAACACAGTTTGGACATACTAATGACTGATATTGCCCTCATTTTATCAAAGTTGAACTTTGGAATTTCCTGAGTTGTGTATGTTATGGTTTGAAACATGCCTGTGTAACCCAAAAATATTTACAATGTGAAAAAAAAAAGTTATACACCAAAGATGTTGGTTTGTTCAAAAACCCTTTTCTAACGCACATGTGAATGTACTTTGAGTAAAATGTTTTCTACTCAAAAATGTGTGGCTTCTTCTTTCAATGCTCAATAGCAATTTTAGTAGTAAGTTGGTTTTTACAGTGACAATGGGGGTTAGTTACTAAAGGCAAATCCACTTTGCACTTTAAGTGCAATTTCAAGTGCACATTTGCAGTGCACTTGGAGTGCAAAGTGAAATTTCCTTTAGTAAAAAACTCCCACAGTGCTTTATAATTTGCCACAATCACGCCATTTTCATGACTCCCCAAAATTCATTCATGGTGCTGAAAATGATGAATATTTTTCTCAGTAATGCATTACATACATTAACAACAAAAACAAGGTGTGTGTAGCAGACCCACAACATAATAGTTCACTGAAGAAGAGATTGTCACCTCATGTATCAAATAAATTACATTTGCACTATTGAAGAAAATGCCCAAAAAGAAAAGCCCATTGGAGAACCTAGGAGACAGCTAAAGAAACCCAGGAAGTAAATCAAAGGAAATCTTTCAGTTTAAGTTAAAAAATTTAGGATAAAATGTTTCTTAAACAGTTTCTGGCATATCAATGGCCCCCCTACCCGCAGAGTACTCAACATACTTCTGTCTTACTTTGCGGGCACTTTGGGGGGGCAAGCCAGGACGGCCAGCTTCAAGCGCTGTCAGGGTTTCTTCTTGAAGTCTGGCCTCAGGCCCAACTGAGGCCACATAGTTCATTGAATTTCTCCTTAAATAGTTGTGTAGAATGCAACATGCAAGGATTATATGGTTAAGTTTATATTCCGCCATGTTTGGCGTAAGGAATAGGCGGAACCGGCTAACAATTATCCCAAAAGCGTTCTCCACCACTCTTCTGGCTCTGGCCAGAGGGTAGTTATAAACCCTCTGGTCTGGGGTCATGGTCCTCCTGGCTTCAAAACGGTCGGCTGGTCAGAACGAACTAACAGAAAGCACTGAAAAACAGAAAGGCCGGAGCTGAAAATCAGAAACGAGCGGACAAGAACGTACTGAAAGTCAAATACGTAATATAAATACGAAAACCACAAGCACAAACTGAAGAGCAGTAACGATCGGAAAAGCACGAGTCTGAAAAGCACGAATCGTCTGTCACCAAACTTCTACTAACACGAGATTAGTGGAAGGAGCCCAAAGGGTGGCACACTTGGTATTGAACTTCCTCTTTCTAGTGCCATTGTACGTGTTGTACGTCACCACGTTCTTGACGTTCGCAAATTCTGACCAACTTTGTGTGACCGTGTGTATGCAAGACAAGTTTGAGCCAACATCCGTCGGAAAAAAAACATGGATTTTGTTGTCGGAATGTGCGATCGTGTGTACTCGGCATAAGAGTTTTTTTCTTGTTCAACCCAGCAGCTGTCATACACATGGGCTGAATGATGGACGGTTTTTATTGAACTGGACAATGTCTCCTGACATTCGGCCCGTGTGTACTAGTCATTAGGGCTTGTTCACACGTGTGTTTAAGTCACGTTTAAGCAGTGTTTTTAAGTGTTTTTAACAATCCTTCAATGTCTGCCATGAATATTACAATGGGCATCATAAAGGAAGCATTGCCACTTGTAAGCCCCTCCATTAATTTCAATAGTGGACATGCCAAAGCAGTTATAAAGTGTTAGCTGGGTGCCGAGGGAAAGGCAGTGGAGGGTTCTGTATCCCAGAGAACTAGGACAGAGCAGCTCCAGCCAATTCCTGTTTGTACAGAGCAGACGTGTGGTAACACCATTTGCTTCTGTGTGTGGGCAGAAGCATCAAGCCAGCCAGCCGTACTAACAGTGGCAGGTAGGAGCAGAGGAATTGAGCATTATTGCCAGTGGTAAAACTTTTTGTGTCAGCAAAGTGTCTGTGCCAGCAAGAGTCAGTGCAAACAAGTGTCAGTATCAGCAAGTGTCAGTGCAAGTGAGTGTCCGTGCCAGTAACTGATGTGCCAGCAAGTTTGGGTGTCAGCAACTTACTTTGCAAGCAAATAAAGTGCCAGTAAGTGAGTGGGGCAACCTTTCTATGATCATCTGAAAGTGGAGGGCCACCCTTACAAAAAAGATGCATGAAAAATCCTAAAGAAAATTTGAAAAAAAATTTGAAAATTTTTTTTTTTAAAACTTACCTAAACCCTTGTTGCTATTGTTATTTATATATTTTTTATATTTATTTATTTATTTTTTTCTTTTCTTTTTCACACCATGCATTTTTCACACTCTATTCATCTATTTTCTATCTTTTCTTTTTCTTTCCTGTTTGCATCCAGGCCTACTATGTCACGAATTTTTTATATAAGAGTGATATCATGCTACTATTTACACCCTTAAACTATTATTTAAGTTTCACTCTGACCCAGATACATACATTATACATACATTTAATTTCTATTACAGCTGTCATGACATATATGGCCATTGGGGCATCCTAGGATATACAATATTCCCTCTTTCTCTTCTCGCCATGTCCGCCCTCCACTGGACCCCCGCTCGGTTGCTGCAGGCTACGCCCCTTCAGCTCCCGGTTGGAGTACTTTCCGCTGTTGCCTTTGTAGACCAGTCTCATGGATCCATTAACCATAATGCAAGTATGGGTTATCTTTTTAGGCCATGTGCTTCTTTTCTGACCATAATCATTATTGAATGTTATATCTTATCGATACTTATTATTTTGTAGATATCCTGCATATACACCAACTCCTGAGGAAGCGAGCAGAGCTCGCGAAACGCGTCGAGTACATAAGTTGTATATGTATACTATGGATTTTATCACTGTAACCAATATGTCAATGGTCTAAGAGTACACAAGCTGTATATTATACTATGTTACCATGTATTTTATTACTATAACCAACATGTCAATGGTCTAATCATGCCCTATGATGTTTCTACGCTTATTGCAAATCATGTTTTTGGAACCTCAATAAATTTTTATACTATCTATTATGACCTCTATGACCAACTCATTTAAAGTCCCATGGGCGATTTTCTCTTGTTGTGCAAACCCTTATTGCTAGGCAGTCTTCCTAATCTGCCTTTTCCTATTCCGTGGCGTGTTCTGCTCCTCGGTGAGCGGCCCCGTTGTCTTCTGGGAACTGTGTGTGTTCCCAGAACATCACGGGCCATTCACAGAGCGCTGCGCCGCTCGCGCGTGCGCAGTAGGAAACTGGCAGTGAAGCCGCAAGGCTCCACTGCATGTTTCCCTTACTTAGGATGGCGGTGCCAGGACCCGAGAGACGAGGGACGGGTCGGCCTCGGGTGGCCGACATCGCGGGCACCCAGGACAGGTAAGTACTTATTTAAAGTCAGCAGCTACAGTGTTTGTAGCTGCTGACTTTTATTTTTTTTTTTCAGGAATGGAATCCTGCCTTAAACCAACCGCTGCTGTCAATCAAATCCAGTGACATGGGAGCTGGGGGCGGGGCCGAGTCCCGTTGTCTGTGTCAATGGGCATAGTAGCGGGACTCAGGAGCGAGCCCGCATAGGTGCCCCCCATGGACAGCAGCTTTGGAGCACCCAATATAAGGAAGGAGCCAAAAGCGCGGATGGGGCACTCCAGAGCACAGAGCAGGTAAGTATAACATGTTTGCTATTATTTTTATTTTTTTTAAATGAACCTTTACAACCCCTTTAAAGTGTATATATCCATCTTACAGAGAAATCACAAAAACGTCTGCTATCATACTACAACCTAAACACACCTTTAAAGTAAATAATTTCCATCTACATCACTTCACCTTTAAGCATTTCCTCTCTAGAAAAGCAATCCCTTCATCAGCATTTGACCAGCTTTTTTGATGCTCTTTTAACACGTCACAAATGAATCAAAAATGCTAAAGATGCTTTAATGAGCAATTTCTTCATAATCAACACATAAGTGAATGAGCCATATTAAAGTGGAGTTCCACCCAAAAGTGGAACTTCCACTCATCAGATTCCTCCCCCCCTCCGGTGACACAGTTGGCACCTTTCAGGGGGGAGGGGGGTACAGATACCTGTATATTACAGGTATCTGTACCCACTTCCGGCGTAGATAGCCGCAGAATCTGCGGGTATTTACGCCACTTCCTGCACCCTCCCCGCTGCCTGCTGGGAAACACTCGGCTCCCAGAGGCAGCAGGGACCATTGGTATTGCGCTGCGCGACTCGCGCATGCGCAGTAGGGAACCGGGAAGTGAAGCCGCACGGCTTCATTTCCTGATTCCCTTACCGAAGATGGAGGCGGCAGCACCCGAGGACGGAGAGACGCTTCGGCCTCGGGTGCCGACATCGCGGGCGCCCTGGACAGGTAAGTGTCCATGTTTTAAAAGTCAGCAGCTGCAGTATTTGTAGCTGCTGACTTTTAAAAAAAAATTTCTCGGTGGCGCTCCGCTTTAAGTAACGTGACAAATGCATACTGAAATCTAAAAAATGTGAGCCATGCCTCCTAATAAAGTTCATTCATTTTGGATATAAATGTGAACCTTTGAAAATGTTGATGATACTACTATCATCTACACAGATGTCATCTGGAGTGGTGTTCTTTGTTTGGAAATGATGATACTACTACTACTACTACTACTACTACTACTACTACTACTACTACTACTACTACTACTACTACTATCACTAATAATAACAACAGATTTCAGCTGGTTGCAGTTTTGTCATTTTTATCTTTTTCTTCTAACATCGTCTTTTTTTCAGTAAGATTCCATTTTGTACAGTATCTAATTCTGCAAATATGTTTTTTTTCCTTCGGTATTCATGTCTTGCGTCATCACTGGTATACATGAGCTAATTTTCTCTTGCTAAACATGTTGGTAAAGCCTTTGTTATAATTGAAAAGTGTGGATCAGCATCTCAAGGGAAATTGTTTGGTTCTCAAGGTCAGTAAAGCTATTAGAGGATAGCTGAAATGTCATTATGGGTTTATTTATCATCCATGTTTCTGTTTAAAATCTATTTTGCAACTTGCTCCCAGTAAGTATCTCTAGAAATTCAGGATTCATTTACACAACATGGCTGCAAAATAGGAACTGTATGTGTGTAACTGAGACAGAAACATGCAACCACTACATAGAAATCAATTAGCACAACTACACCGAATGTAAATGTACAAAACAAAACATCATATAATGCAGGGGTAGGCAACCCCCGGCATGCAAAGCCTCTTTTGCCGGTGTCTTGCCGAGAATGTTCCCTCGGCGGATAAGTTTCTCCCCTGTACTGCGCAGGCGCAGCGCCTGCGCAGCGCCTGCGCAGTACATACTACTGTCAGCCGCCGGAGATAGCCAAAGCTCAAATGCTTCAATCAGCTGTACACGGCGCCTGCGCTCTGGGTCCAGGTTCCTTCCCCACCATCCAAGTGGACCTAGAGGGGGAATCTAAACGTGCCGAGCGCAGCGAGGCCGTGCCCTAAGCGTGGCGAGCGAAGCGAGCCGTGTACAGCTGATTTTCAGCTGTTCTGCTTCGGCTATTTCTGCCGATACCTACTGCGCATGCGCAGTACAGGGGGGAACTTATACGCCGAGCGGAACTTTCTCGGCAGAACACCGGAACTCTACTCCCTCCCCATCAGCAGAGCAGCACAGGGAAGTGTCAGTGAGACATTAATGTATTCCAATTTCAGAATTCCCCATGCCGCCCCTGCACTGAGGGGGAGGCACTGTGCCCCCACACATTGGAAAAGATGGGAAACATTGTTTGGTTCTCTAACTTTGCTTTAGCTGCGATCATCAGCTTTTGTGATGGGGAAGAGTTTGGGTGCAGTTCTGCTGGGGGGGCGGTCCCTGTTTCCAGGAGGAGGGCTGTCATTGGCCACTGCTAAAGCCAATCAGAGTCCTGCTAGCCCTGCCCACCATCTGGAGGAAGATGACTCGCTTGGTTGCCACTACCAATCTCAGAAAGAAGGGATTTCACTGATTGAGAAAACCACAATCAGGTGACAGTTTGTGGAATTTCTGTTGATCTTCTGGGAACTTTGTTGAAAATATTCCTGAACCTTTGCGTCACTTACTACTAAACCCCTGCACTCTGTGTCCCTTTAAGCCAGAGCCAGTATTCAGTGCAATGAAAATCACACCAAACTTTTTCTCAGCTGCGGGGGCCCAACTTATGATCTTGCACACAGGCCCACTGCTTTCAGAAAATGCCCCTGACCTGAGCTCATCATTACGCATCCATTCCATATGCTTGTAGGTGACATCACATACATCCCATACATCACATTGCAGCATGTGGGCTGGATGTGAGAGTTGGATCAGCAGGATAAGTGTGCCAGGACAGGTAGATGTGTCTCATCTCTGCTTCCTTTCACCACTCTGCATACCACGCATATCATAGATGAGTAGGAAGGTACAGAGGTGGAGAAAATAAGTAGGATGGGTTCAGAGGTGGGACAGAAGAGCAGGAGGGTACAGCAGTGGGGCAAATGTGCCGGGAGGTACAGTGGTGGAAGAGATGAGCACGGGGGTTCAGCAGTGAGACAAATGAGCAGGGGGTTCAGTGCTGGGGCAGATGAGAAGGGGGTTCAGTGGTGAGGCAGAAAAGCAGGGTGGTAAAGCAGTAGAGCAGGAGGAGTATTGGTGGGGCAGATGAGCAGGGGGTTACAGTGGTAGAGCAGGGGAAATAGAGGTGAGACAGATGTGCAGGAGGTACATTGGTGGGGCAGATGAGAAAGCGGTTACAGTGGGGGGGCAGATGAGCAGATGGGTACGGTGTTAGGACAGATAAGAAGGTGATTCAGTAGTGAGAAAGAAGAGCATGGGGATACAGCATGGTGCAGATGTGAAGGGAGGTACAGTGGTGGGGCAGATGAAAAAAGGGGTACATTGATGGGGCAGATGAGCAGGGGGGTTTACGGTGGTGGGACCGAAGAGCAAGGGAGTACAGTAATGGGGCAGATGTGCAGGAGGTACAGCGGTGGGAGGGATGAGAAGGGGGTTCAGCAGTGGGACAGAAAAGCAGGGAGTACAGTGATGGGGCAGATGAGCAGGTGGTTACAGTGGTGGGACAGATGAGCAGTGGGGGTTCAGTGTTAGGCCAGATGAGAAGGGGGTTATAGTGGTGCGAAAGATGAGAAGGGGGGGTTCAGTGTTGGGGCAGAGGAGAAAGGGGGTACATTGGTGGGACAGATGAGCAGGGCGTTACAGCGGAGGGGCAGAGGAGCAGGGGGGCACAGAGGTGGGACAAATGTGCAGAGGGGTGCAGAGGAGAAAGGAGGTACATCGGTGGAACACATGAGCAGGGGGTTACAGTGGTGGGGCAGAAGAGCAGGGGGGAACAGAGGTGGAACTAGGGTTACCACCTGTACGGGATTCAACCGGACAGTCTGGTATTTGAATCATCTGTCCGGGTCTGAGTGCGTTTGAAATCCAGACACATTATTCAGACTCCCTAAGTAACTTTGCCAGAGGAGGGCATTCAGTCCTGATGGTAGCAGTGCCGAGGCACTTACCAAGTTGAATTTATCTGGGGACGGATCTCTCCTACAGAGGGACACTCCATGCATGTGAGATGTCCTGTCTGTGGCTCTTATCACTGATTCCTTGGAGGAGTATGCAGAGAGAGAGAGAGAGATGGAATTTTCCTGTCCCTGGCTTCGTTTTAGGATCTTGGAGGAAGAAGGGAGATGTGCTGCTGATGGGAGGAGAGGGATGGGGGCTTTGTCATGTGGAGTCAGTGTCCCGCAAGCAGGTGTCAAACTTTCCACCAGCTGGACCAGTGACTGAGGACCGGTGGGGGTCAGCAGTAACGGCATTCACCTTAGGCTCATGCACCATGCACAACAGCCTGAATATCCTCAGCCAATACCTTACATTATCAGTTCATTCAGCCAGGCTGCTATCCAGCACATAGCTTTGTAAAGGTAATCCTCAGCACCACATTACACATCCAGCATCCAGGGTTTAATATTGGACTTGCCTCTGCACACTGGAGTTTCTTCAACAGCATACTGCAATGGGATTGGCACAGGACAAGCCAATACTGGCCACGTCAGACCTCATGGGGAGAGCCCATCCCGTTCTACCACACAGACAGGGTCCTAGGACACCCAGAGGGGAGAGGAAACACTGGAGGTGTGCAGAGATTATTTTCAGAGTGGGTGACATGTAGTTCCAGGCGAAATATGTACCCACCAAGTCGGGATACTGCCAGGAGTTCTAACACTGTACAGCCCGCCAGGACCGCGACTGAGACCAAGAGCACCTACTGAACCCTGTGTGACCTACTGGGTAGTGTACTTACTGGGGGATCCCCTCCCCCACCAGAATACAGTACACACCAGGAGATCCCTTTCCCCCAATTCTACACCCCCTTCCCCCATACTGTACACACCAGGGGACTCCCCTATCTCCCATACTACACCAGGAGACCTCCCAACTTCCCCCCCAAATTTACACTGTGAGATACCCCGAAACACTACACACACCTGCACTTTGGTGTCCATTTATGAAACTATGATCAGCGGTGATCCCGAGGATCGCCACTGATCACAGTCCATTAACGGTTTATGAAACAGAGACGATCGGGGGGAGAACATGTTCTCTGACGATCATCTACACACACTGAGAGTCACAGAAATGGCCAGTTTATGAAGCTGCAATCTCAGGACTTCACTGGCGATCTGAGTCAGAATTCACCCTCCCCAATTCACTAGCTCAGAGGTGGAGAATCGGGGAGTGAAGAGAGCATCCCGGGGGAACTGAGAAGGAAGATTTTTTATTTTTCCCCCTCAAGCCACTACCATATCCCCCTGCTATGTATATATATATATATATATATATATATATATATATATATATATATAATATGTGTATATATAGTGTAGGGGGACAGATATTTTATTAACTAGATGGGCGGTCTCCTCCAGGAATGTCCGTGTACTGAGCTGTAGGGATGAGCTTGATGTTTGGGTCGAACATAAGTTTGACCCGAACATCGGGTGTTCGCCCGTTCGCCAAAGAACGAACATTATGGGGCGTTCGTGGGAAATTTGAGCGTCCACGGAATTCCCCATAATGCACTGCGAGATTGCATTGCTGTATGATGATTGGCCAAAGCATGCACCTGACCTGCATGCTTTGGCCAATCCCAGCGCCCTCTGCTAAGAGAGCCATAATTGGCCAAAGGCAGGGTGCCTTTGGCCAATAATGGCTTAGGGGGACTAAGCCCACGCCCCACACTATATAAGGCTGTCTACAAGGAGGCCATGTGTAGTGTTGTTGGCGTGGACAGAGAGATAGCTTGATTTAGATTAAGCAGGCAGGTTATTCAGTTAGTGGCAGTGTATTTGATATATATATATACAGTCAGCCTAGTATATATATATATATATATATATATATATATATATATATATATATATATATATATACTCTGCATCCAGTGTAGCCTATATCTACAGTGCATTCCGTGGTGTACAGTTTCTACTACACTTCAGCCGTAGTGCAGTTGCTACTACTTTTCTGGTAGTGTACACAATACAGTGCAGCCGTAGTGCAGTTGCTACTACCTTTCTGGTGGTGTACACAGTACACAATACAGTGCAGCCATACTACTTTTCTGGTGCAATACACATTACAGTGCAACCGTAGTGCAGTTGCTACTACTTTTCGCGTGGTGTACACAGTACACAATACAGTGCAGCCGTAGTGCAGTTGCTACTACTTTTCTGGTGGTGTATACAGTACACAATACAGTGCAGCCATAGTGCAGTTGCTACTACTTTTCTGGTGGTTTACACAGTGCACAATACAGTGCAGCTGTAGTACAGTTGCTACTACCTTTCTGGTGGTGTACACAGTACAAAATACAGTGCAACCATAGTGCAGTTGCTACTGCATTTTTAGTGGTGTACAGTACACAATACAGTGCAGCCTTAGTGCAGCTGCTACTACTTTTCTGGTGGTGTACAGAGTGCAGCCATAGTACAGTTGCTACTACTGTTTTGGTGGTATACACAGTACACAATACAGTGCAGCCGTAGTGCAGTTCACAGTACACAATACAGTGCAGCCATAGTGCAGTTGCTACTACTTTTCTGGTGGTGTATACAGTACACAATACAGTGCAGCCACAGTACAGTTGCTACTACTGTTCTGGTGGTGTACACAGTACACAATACAGTGCAGCCATAGTACAGTTGCTACTACTTTTGTGGTGGTGTACACAGTACACAATACAGTGCGGCCGCAGTACAGTTGCTACTACTGTTCTGGTGGTGTACACAGTACACAATACAGTGCAGCCATAGTACAGTTGCTACTACTTTTGTGGTGGTGTACACAGTACACAATACAGTGCAGCCGTAGTACAGTTGCTACTACTTTTCTGGTGGTGTACACAGTACACAATATAGTGCATCCGTAGTACAGTTGCTACTACTGTTCTGGTGGTGTACACAGTACACAATACAGTGCAGCCGTAGTACAGTTGCTACTACCTCTCTGGTGGTGTACACAGTACAAATACAGTGTAGTGTGGTGTTGCAAAACAAAATATACATCATGTCCGGAAGGCCACCAAGGAGAGGCAGACACTCACAGGCCACTAAAAGAGGAGCAAGCAGTCTCTGTGTCTACAGTCAACAGTGCTGGTTGTGGACATGGTGCATCCTCTGCAGGTGGCCATGGGGCACGCTTGTCCTTTTTTTCTGCTGCTGGCCGTGTTATTGAGCCAGAACATGCAGAATAGTTGGTGGAGTGGATAATAAAGCCATCCTCATCATCTGTCACCCAGGCTCAGAGTAGTTTGCCTTCCAATGCAGCTGCCAAAGCGGCCTATTCCACCGGCTCCTTATCCACAGTCACTCCTTCCGTAGCCCCACCATCATGCATGGAGGAGCCCCCCGAACTATTCGACCACAGTGTCAGGTACATGCTGCTGGAGGATGCGCAGCGATTGGAAGGCTCCGATGTTGGTTTCCAGGTTGAGGAAGGGAGTAACATGAGCCTAGAGAGAGGGGGTGCCCAAAAAGGGCAAGAAACTGGCAGTCATGTTCCCCCTGCTGCAGCATACTGCCAAGTTTGCTCCAGTGCTGAGGATGGAGGGGATGATGAGGTCACTGACTCTACTTGGGTGCCTGATAGAAGAGAGGAGGAGGAGGCAGCACAACTCCAACAAGGCAGGATGTTCTCTAAGGGCAGTTTAAGGGCAGCCACCCTACTGCATCACACTGCAGAGCTCTGCAGGTGCAGGGTGCTGCTGACTCCCCGCTGATTTTGAAAAGTTCCTTGGTGTGGGCCTTTTTTGACACGTGTGCAGCAGATCGCACCATTGGTGTTTGCAACCTATGTCTGAAGTGGATCAAGCATGGCCAAAACAGCAGCCGTTTGAGCACCACATGCTTGACCAGACATATGACGACCTCCCATGCAGTCCGTTGGCAACAGCACTTGAAAGACCCACATCAAAGAAAAAGGCGGACTTCTCATTGCTCCTCATCTGGGATCTCCAACCCCACTATACCTCCAGTCCTCTCAAAAACCTGCACTGAGAGGAATGAAGGCATAGCAATAGGTGTCCCAAGTACTTGCAGCCAATCTGCTATCAGTACACATCCATCTGATTTTAGCAGGCAAATTTCCCTACCCCAGTTGCTAAACCGTAAAAAGAAATTCGGTCCCAGCCATCCACGTGCTCAGCGTATGACTGCTAGCTTGGCCAAATTGCTAACACTGCAACTGCTGCCTTTTCAGCCGATAGACACTGCCCCCTTTTGTGAATTTGTGGAATGTGCTGTACCTCAGTGGCAGGTTCCAAAACGCCATTTCTTTTCATGGAAGGCCATTCCGGCTCTCTACTGGCATGTGGAAGGCAATGTTTTGGCATTTTAGCGTTTTAGCAGTAAGGTGCATATTACTGCTGACTCATTATCTAGCAGGCATGGGCAGGGACGTTACCTTTCCTTCACGGCACACTGGGTAACTCTGCTGGCAGCTAGGAAGGATGCAGGACAGGGTTCAGTATTGTTGGATTTTGTTCTGCCACCACGCCTCCAAAATGCTAGTGGTGATTCTGCCACAGCTCTCTCCTGCACCCCCTCCTCTTCTTCTTCCTCTATGGCCTCTTCTGCAGATTTGTCCACTGAACCAGCGGTGCTCCATAAGCATTCAAGGGCCTACGCAAGCCTCAGGAAAAAAGATGCCATGCAGTGCTTGAGTTGGTCTGCTTAGGGGACAGGAGCCACACTGGGGCAGAGATTCTGTCAGCTCTGCAAGGGCAGGCTCAGAGGTGGTTGACGTCACGCCAGCTTCAGCCAGGAATGGTTGTATGCGACAATGGCACCAACCTTCTTTCCGCCCTCCGACAGGGACACTTGGCACACATCCTGAATTTGGTGGTGCAGCGGTTCTTGAGCAGGTTACCCAAGCTTACAGGATCTTCTGAGGCAGGCCAGAAAAGTCTGTGGTCATTTCCGCCAGTCATACAATGCAAGTGCTCGGCTGGTTGACATTCGAAGGGAATGCAACCTGCCCACCAACCGCCTCATTTGTGACATGCCCACCAGGTGGAAGTCAATGTTGGCAATGCTGCAGCGGCTGCACATGCAGCAGAGGGCCATCAATGAGTACCTGTGTGAGTATGGCATCAGGACAGGGTCAAGGGAGCTTGGCTTCTTTTCACCACGCCAGTGGCTACTGATCAAGAATGCATGCACTGTCCTGTCAGTATTTGAGGAGGCCACGAGGATTGTGAGCAGCGACAATGCATACATCAGTTATACTGTCCCTCTTGTCTTCCTGTTGGAGCACCCGCTTCGTGGAATACTGGACAGGGCACTGGAGGCAGAAAAGCGGGAGGAAGAGGAGGACTTCCTTACCTCTCAAGGCCCCCTTTATCCAGATAGTATTCCTGCAGGCCTGCCAAACACACAGAAAGCAGAGGAGGAGGAGGATTGTTTCAGCATGGACATGGAGGATAACACTCAGTAGCAGTCTTCAAGGGATGGTTTTCAGTCCCCAGAAACCTAAGGAGTTGTATGTGGCTGGGAGGAGGTTGTTACGGATCATGTGATCCTTAGTGACCCAGAGAACTCAGAATCTAATGCCTCTGCAAACTTACGCTGCATGGCCTCCCTGGTTCTGCAAAGCCTGTGAAAGGACCCTAGGATTCGTGGTATCAAGGAGAAGGATCATTACTGGCTGGCAACCCTTCTTGATCCACATTACAATGGTAAGGTTGCAGAACTCATCCTGCCTTCGCAGAGGGAGCAGAGAATGAAATATCTTCAGGAGGCCTTGAAGAAAGGTTTGTGCAATGCATTTCCAGACCCTGGGAGGTTACAATTTCCTGGTGCTGGACAATGTGTTGCTGAGGCTTCGTTCAGAGGAAAAGCGGTGGAGAAGGTGGCCAGCTGACCGATGCCTTTGGACAATTTTTTAGTCCTCAGCGCCAAGGTCTGATCGGTTCAAGCAACCATCAACAGCAGCTGCATTATATGTTGCAGGAATATCTAGGGGCAAGAGCAGACTTGGAGACCTTTCCAACAGACCATCCCCTGGGTTACTGGGTCTTGAGGATACACCACTGGCCAGAACTTGCTCAATATGCAATTGAGCTACTGGCCTGTCCTGCATCCAGCGTTCTTTCTGAACGCACATTCAGTGCTGCTGGAGGGTTTGTAACGGATCATAGAGTGCGCCTGTTCACAGACTCCATTGATAGACTCACATTCATAAAAATGAATCAGTCTTGGATCAGCAGCAGCTGTCAAGCACCCGATGCTGATGTAACTGATTGATTTTTCTATGGATGTGGCATCCCTTGAAGACTGCCTATGCTGAGTGACTATCCTATTCCTCCTCAATCTTGATGATGCTAGCTTCCAACAATATTTTTGGTTTAGGACACCACCATCACTGCCTAAGGCCCAATTTTTTTGCCCCTGTTTAACAGGGGCATGTAATTACAATTTTTGATATAATATTTCACAACAGGGTCTGTTCCTGCTCCCAACAAGAGTAACCGTGAGGGGTTACAGTGTTGTGGCACCACCACCACCACCAAAGGCCCAATTTTTCTGCCCCTGTTTAACAGGGGCATGTAATTACAATTTTTGATATAGTATTTCACAGCAGGACCTGTTCCTGCGCTCACCAAGAGTAACTGTGAGGGCTTACAGTATTCTGGTACCACCAAGACCTAAGGCCCAATTTTCTTCAGAGTATATAGGGCAGGCCGTATAGTATATATACTTCTGTTCAGAGTATATAGTGCCTGGGGGCCCCCCACACCATTTTTTTCAAAATTTGTTTGCGAACCCATGCAGTTTTTCTCAATAATTTTCATCTATATTGCTGGGACCCGAAATGTCATTTTGCTGTGGTATTGTTCCAAACACGGGAAAACTGTGCCACTTTACAGGCATACTATAGACACCCACCAGGCACGATATTTAAAGGAATATTTCATTTTTAGTGTTTCACTTTAAGCATTCTTAAAATCACTGCTCACGAAAAAACATCCGTTTTTAAAACTTTTTTTTGCATTGATGCATGTCCCCTGGGGCAGTACCCAGGTCCATAAAACACTTTTTATGGCAATAACTTGCATATAAGCCTTTAAAGTTAGCACTTTTGATTTTTCATGTTCGTGTCCCATAGACTTTAACGCGTGTTCGAACAAACTTTTTGCATGTTCGCATGTTCTGCTGCGAACCAAACTGGGGGGGTGTTCGGCTCATCCCAACTGAGCAGTGATAATTTATCACTGCTTAATAAACAGACACCTCAAGTGTTTCTGTGAATTTCTGGTACTGTAATCTCATTATGTCTCACAAGATTCCAGTATCGGGGGCAATCTCCACTGAAGCTTTTGTAGATCGCTTTACTCCTCCAAAAGGGGGAGCGATCTAGACCGCTTCATAAACTGGCACTCAGAGGAGAACGATCTCCTCTGTGAATGCTGAAGAAGGGAACAGTGAAAAATTTTCACTGCTTCATAAACGGACACCAATTTACACTATATTGTACATTGCATACTTCTCACCAAAGTGTTGATTGTCTTAACAGTCACTGTCTGATAAGCAGTCCCTGACTATTTTAATTAAGGCCTTCTTTGTTTATGGTATGCTCAGATAAAATGTTAGCTCTCTGACTATATTCAGTGTACACAAAATTATATGTAATGAAAGAGTTTTATTTTTTTGATTGTGCTGAAGTTTATACATGTCTGTGAGACTCTTATTTGTGGCACAGCAATCTAAGCATATTTTATGCAAAAATGCCTTTGTTTTATTTAATTATGCCCCTTTAAGTCCCTCCCACTGTAAATGCAATTTGGCCACACCCACTGTTCACCACGCTATGTGTTCCATATTACTACTCCCCTTGGAACATCCAAAGGTGTCCCAGGTCTTTTACAATCCCATAGTGTATGCTAAAAAAAAAAATAAAAAAATTGTGCTGTGCTCCACTAATGTGTTCGGATTTGGATACAAGAAAAGGTGGCAATCCTAGATGGGACAGATGTGTAGGAGGTATAGTCGTGGGGCAGATGAGAAAGCGGATTACAGTGGTGACGCAGATGAGCAGATAAGTTCAATGTTAGGACAGATGAGAAGATGATTCAGTGGTGGAGCAGATGTGCATGGAGGTACAGTAATGGGGCAGATGAGAAAAGGGGGAACATTTGGGGGGGCAGATGAGCAGGGGGTTACAGTGGTGGGACAGAAGAGCAGGGTGGTACAGAGGTGGGGCAGATGTGCAGGGTAGTACAGTGGTGAGGCAGATGTGCAGGGGATTACAGCGGTGAGGCAGATGAGCAAGGAGGTTATAGTGGTGGAGCAGATAAGCAAGGGGTACAGTGGTGGGGCAGATGAGCAGGGTAGTACAGTGGAGGGGCAGATGTGCAGGGTAGTACAGTGGTGGGGCAGATGTGCAGGGTAGTACAGTGGTGGGGCAGATGTGCAGGGTAGTACAGTGGTGGGGCAGATGTGCAAGGGGTTACAGTGGTGGGGCAGATGAGCAGGAGGGTACAGTGGTGGTGAAGATGAGCAGGGGGTACAGTGGTGGGGCAGATGTGCAGGGTGGTACAGTGGTAGGGCAGATGTTCAGGGTGGTACAGTGATGGGGCAGATGTGCAGGGTTATACAGTGGTGGAGCAGATGAGCAGGGGGTACAGTGGTGGGGCAGATGAGCAGGGGGCTACAGTGGTGGGGCAGATGTGCAGGGGGGGGTACAGTGGAGGGGCAGATGTGCAGGGTGGTACAGTGGTAGGGCAGATGTGCAGGGTGGTACAGTGGTGGGGCAGATGTGCAGGGTGGTACAGTGGAGGGGCAGATGTGCAGGGTAGTACAGTGGTAGGGCAGATGTGCAGGGTGGTACAGTGGTGGGGCAGATGTGCAGGGTGGTACAGTGGTGGGGCAGATGCACAGTGGTGGGGCAGATGTGCAGGGGGGGCAGTGATCTGAGGTGTGAAGGTGCATGAATTGGGGCTGATCTGATGCGTGAGAGTGCAGGATGTTAATTTCTCACTACTAAAGTAGTTTACAGCATTTACTTTATAAAAAATCCTTTTCGTGATTGAGAGTGTGAAGTTGACATTTTTTTGTTATAAAATCGGCACGCTCAATTTCTTTGAAAACGTTTTTCGGCACACTGTTCTCAAAAGGTTGCCTACCCCTGATATAATGCTTGTAAGCTCAACACCATGAAAATGATTTCACCATACCTTCAATTAAACAATAGTGCACTATAAAACAATTTTTTCAAAAACAAAACGAATAATAAAGTGCCCCTATATGTGAAAACAAATGCAATCAAGATCAAATAACATGAATACAGTCCATAATAAGATTTACAAAGAATGATATATAAAATCGATGCAAAGTAAATCAAATTTTTCCAAAAACAAATAATATAGAAGTTGATTTTGAAATTGTTTTATTTTTTTGATTGTGCTGAAGTTTTTACATGTCTATGAGATTCTTATTTGCGGCACAGCAATCTAAGCATATTTTATGCAAAAATGCGTTTGTTTTATTTAACCACAACATACAAGGCCATCCACAACATCGCCCCCAGCTACATCACCAACTTCATCTGCAGGTATCGCTCCAAATCGTCCCCTCCGCTCCTCCCAGGACCTCCTGCTCTCTAGCTCCCTTGTTACCTCTTCCCATGCTCGCCTTCAGGACTTCTCCAGAGCCTCTCCCATCCTCTGGACTTCCCTGCCCCCATACATCTGATCAGCCCCTAATCTGTCCACCTTTAGGAGATCCCTGAATACTCACTTATTCAGGGAAGCCTATCCCACACCCACCTAACAACTGTCCCCGAGCCAGCCCAATCAAATCATTCACTGCATCTATTACCTTTTGTACCACCACCCCCTCCCTTTAGAATGTAAGCTCTACGAGCAGAGCCCTATTGTCCATTCTCTATTTAACTGTACTGTAATTGTGCTGTCCCCCCTCTACTTTGTAAAGCGCTGCATAAACTGTTGGCGCTATATAAATCGTGCATAATAATATAATAATAAATCATATTACACTATGTTGACCTTTTTTCATTTTTTTGGTTACATTGTGTGAATACATGGGAAAGATTTGATCCACCCCTCTTTGAAATTATCCATTGGTCATTGTTGCTGTGAACCATTTGAAGAAAGGAGCCAGAGATTGCAGACGTGGAATTTCCATTCCATTGGTGTGTTTTCACCAAAAGCCTTGACTACTCATCGGGTGTATGCCTTCTTGAGTCCAGTATCTCTGGTAAGCCTTCTCATTGCTGGTGGTGGCTATCTTCCATACCTATTTTCCTCACCTATCCTCCCACTGATGTCCTAAGGATGCTATTCAACTTCTGGGACTAATTTAAACCTAGTCTTCTTCACCTGTGGACTCATATTTTTATATAAACCATTATATTTTCCTATATATTTTTCTCATACATTTATTTTTTCATGTGGACTCATCTCACTGTATATTCGTGTTTTCACACATGTATCAATATATATATGTAACATATTCAGTTTATCACTTATACGGTCTCTTATCATATAGCGACTGTTCTTCTTAGCGCTGCACATTTAATTTGTTATCACTTGTTTGCAATCGTCTTTTGCTGCGCTGGTTGCTATTTAGTATTCAGAGCGACAGCGCAGTATTTTCTTTCTTTTTTTCACAAATGGTATCTTTAGGGCCGCCTTTAATATTGACTGGACCCTGAGCAAAGATTTTCTTGGGCCCCCTCTTCCATGCAATTTTGCTCTCCACATGCTCTGAGACATATAATAAATAACAGCTAGACTCAAAATCAGTTTACTGAATCAGATCAAGCAGCGATTGCAATTGTTTGCCAGAGGTTATAGTATATCATTACCGCTCACTGACTGGCTGCTAGAGGTTACAGCACACATTATGGCTCACTGTTTATTTTCTAGAAGTTACAGCACATGACTTCTGCTGGTTGATTGGTTGCTAGTGATTACTGTACATCAATACTGCTCACTGACTAATTGCTAGAGGTTACTGGACATCTATACCACGCACTAATTGCTTGTTAGAGGTTACTGCACATTATTACTGCTCACTGATTGGTTCCTAGGGGTTACTGCATATGCTTACCGCTCAATGATTGGTTGCAAGATCTTAGTGCACAGCATTACTGCTCACTGATTGGTTGGTAAAGGTTACAGCACATAATCTCCTCACTGCCTGCACACCAGGGACTCGGGGAGGTGAGGGGACCCCTCAATAGACAGAAAACTCCTAGGAATCTTAGGACTCCTGGGATCAGTGGCAATGCTAGGGAAAAAGGGGGGGGGGGTGATCAGTGGCAATGCCGGGGGGTTGATGGGATCAGTGGCAGTGGTGGGGGATGAGATTAGTTAGGAGGCAGTACACTGTGGCAGATTCTGAATCATGTAGAGCAAAGCTGGAAATCTTTGGCAGGTATATAAGTATATAGTGGGGGATTCTACCAATGTAATGGGGAATTTACAATGACCACCAATGTTAGGGGGGATTTCCACTGACCATCAATGTGTGGGGGAATTTGCACTGACCACCATGTAATGGGGATTTTACACTACCCACCAAAAGAAAAGAGGGATTTCCACACTGACACCAAGTAATAAGAGCATTTACACCAACCACCAGTGTAAGGGGGAATATACAATGACCTCCATGTAAGGGGGACTTTACACTGACAACCATTGTCGAGGAGATTTGTACTGACCACCAATGTAAGGTGACACTTCTACATCGACCACCAATGTTAGAGGGGATTTACACTGACCACCAATGTAAAGGGGGATTGACACTGACCACCAGTGTAAGGGCAATTCTGCACTTACCACCAATGTAAAGGGAAATGTACACTGATAACCAATGTTATACAGAATTTACACTGACAACCAATGTAATGGGGATTTTACATCAACAGCCAATAAAGGGGGATTTCTACACTGGCCACCAATGTAAGGGGGACTCACCACCAATTTAAGGCAGGATTCAAAACTTACCACAAATGCAAGTTTGGATTTTTTTAATGACTACCAATATAAAGAAGAGTTTCTACACTGGCCACCAATGTAATGGGGATTTACACTGACCACTAATGTAATAGGAGCATTCACAGTAACCACCAAAGTAAAGAGGGATTTACACTGACCATTAATGTAAGGGGGACCTTCACACTGGCCACTAGTGTGAATGAAACGATTGTACACCAAGCCCCAATGTAATGAGAAGATTTACACTGACCACCAAGGTAACTGAAACATTTAGCCTGCGTTCATATTTGTGTGTGTCGGGAATACATGAAAAATCACTTTCCTGACACCACAGAAACATGCTGCCCTTTAGCAGATACATAGCAGTGCCATTAATTGTTAATGACACCCTCATGCATCGGCTGAGATGTGCGTATTCATATGCACCAAAATTCAGGGTGCTGTGGCACCATGTTATTTTGAAGAAGGGTTCCACCTCCAATTTGTTTACCTTTGCAGAACAAGCTGATGTTAGGCTTAATGACTATAGTTGTAGGCAGGACTTTCAAGCATGCTCCTTTACCACCCCAGTGGGCAGCATTCAGCAGAAGTGAAGGTAGATATGACCTCAGGGGACATGATATACATATGAATGCCACCTCTATTTACATATCAATTCCGTGGTCTGCGACTATTTACATATCAATGGTGCCGTTATTTACATATCAATGCATGTTATTTACATGTTAACACAGGGTCTGCAGGTGAGTCATCTGTGCATGGCAATAGGGCAGAGCTGGGCAGCAGCAACAGAATTTTACACTAAGATATCAGGACACAGCACGGGACTAAAACTTCAAGGAATAAGTGAATTTAAACTGGGATAGTTGGCAAGTATGAGGCAGCTGCTTTGGGCCCCACAACAATGATAGGGCCCAGGGCAGCCGCCCCTTTTGTCCTGCCTTAAAAACAGTCCTGGATATCATACATACCAGGAGTCTTCAGGAGAAGAGGAGGAGAGAATTTCTCAGCTGGCACACCCTCCTGCATAGATGCTTGAGCCAAGGGCAGATGGATTACAGGAAGTAAATGCTACATGAATCATCTGCCCTTACTTAAGATGGCCATAGGCATAAATGCTACAGGAGTGTTTCAAAGTGACAGTCCCCCTGTCAGAGCACAATAGCCCAGCGGGAAGATTGCCCCATTAACATCAGATGTGTTAGCATGGTGATCTGTACGTTTTTTTTTTTCAATTAAACTTCCCGTGTGTACCCAACATAAGTTTCCTATTGTGATGTGCTTGATAAATGTACTTATTCAATAAAGATTAGTTTAACCTTTCTTTACCTTAACCTGGAGCATTACAAAACCTGGCATTTTACAATAAGAAACATTAGGGTGCATTCACACTGCTCCAAGGCAGCAAGGATGCAGCGCAGTGTATCTGCGGTTTTCGCGCGGGTCACAGGCGTTTTACCATAGACTTCTGTTAGATCGTGTGTTTTTAGTGCATTTTCTAAAAGTGAACCAAAAATGCAGCATGCAGTACCTTTGGTGTGCTTTCAGAAAACGCACCAGAAATGCCTGATCTAATAGAGGTCTATGGAACCTGCACTGTGGGGAAACCACACTGGAGCAGTGTGAATGCACGCTTACTGCTTGGAAGGGTCGCAATAACATAGGAAACGTATCTAGCAAACTAAAAACAAAAAATAAAATTCATGTAAACAGGAAACAATTATCCTCTCAAAAGGCTGCAGACCTGTAAATTGGGTTGTACCTATGACATGAGTGAATAATATTAGTACAAATACAGTATATTACTTTAAGCTGAATTGTAGACTGCTTAAAAAAACACATTCAAGTAGAATTCCAGCTTTAATATTGCTTCATTAGCTGTCCCAAACAAACTATTTCAATTACAGAATGATGTGGCTGCTGTAATTGACTGTAGTACTATGAGTTACAGTGAAAAACACCCATGCTTTTAACACAGGTGGAAATATCGCAAAAATAAAGATTACACATTTTGCATTGCCATTTATATATTCTAGACCAGGGGTGTCCAACAAGAGGAATTGTCTTAGGCCACATACAGTATAAAATACACTAACAATAAGGATAGCTGATGAGCAGAAGTCTGGGTGATCACAAGTTAGTGATCACTGATATCGGTAATGTATTTATCTGAGTAATAAAACTATATTTTTTGTAATATTTTTGTTATAAATATTTATTAATATATTTCACACTGTTTTGATAATACTAACATGTCAATATCTGGGTGGGTGGATGTAGTAGCGATTCTCAAGGTGCTCATCAGATATTTTGGTTCTAATTTTGCCCTTCGTGTGATTCAATCCTTGAAAATTGTTACTCACAAATATTGGTGCTTCCGAAAACTGATTACATGAATAATGCGTGATTGTGAAGAGAGGGAGATTTTTCTTTGGGAAGATAAAACTTATTAAATCCAGTAAAGAGATACTGTAAAGTTTTTCTTTGGCCACACGTGTTTGTTAGTAGTGTAAACACATTTTTTACAAAAATATCCAAAGAAAATCAAAATTTTTAAGTAAGTTTGCAATTTTACAGTTACATAGTTAGTCAGGTTGAAAAAAGTTCATCTAGTTGCCGACGCAAGACGGACCTCTCTGTGCCACAGGGAGAGAAGTCGTGGCCTACCACGCAGAGTCTTACTTCCAACCCGAGGCCTAAGGGGACTAGCTCTGTTATTCGCTGTCAGACATCCTGTCGTCAACATCACTTGGATTGCCTTTCTATTGCCTATCAATAGAAAGGTATGGGAGAGGGCAGTGGATAAGGCTAGCCCTCAAAACCAGAAGAACGTGTCAACATTTGCAAACGCAGGACTTCCAAGCTGCTTGTGGAGACATTTAAAGGTGCGTACATGCAGTGCTTGATTGGAGAGGTGTGAAGGGGTGCTGATGTATTTAGATGTATGCTCCCATTCCATGCCGAAATTCCAAGTTGTGTTCAGGGCCAAGATGTAAAATATGTAATAGCTAAGTGGTCAAATCGCATGGAAATGGATTCTCTAGCGAATGTTCCAAAGTTATGACACTGCAAGGTCAGAGTTACTTTGTAGACGTATCCAAGAGATAGTCGAGTGGATGTTTGAGAGAAGTGACCGTCTTCCTGACCTTTTATTAGATAGGCCTTTCATGCTTAAAAGAGTGTTTACTTGAACTATGGGTTAAGGATAAGAATGTCAAGCTTTACTGCCCTGTGTCTTTAACAGCTGGTCTGTAGATGTAGATGTTTGGAAGATTTCTGGTGCTTTGCTTATGAAGCATATAATTCTAACTGTATAAAATATCCATATTCTACTGTGAATCAGGAATTATCTGACATTTTTATAGTTTATTTTTTAATACATTTTATAGAATGCAGACAAAAAAATAAAAAATAAAGTATTTCATTTTTCATCCTAAAATTTAGACTGCTGACTGAATGATGTACAAGATTTAAATGGGGACATGTTATTATATCAGCCACGTCATTTAAATGTTTGTTAAATTCTCATCACCCCAGCTCAACTTTCCCATACCCTTTTTTGTTCTTTGAGCCGTCATCTTATCTGCAAAGGTTTTATTTCATAATTAAAGAGACTAGTCAGAAAGTAAAAAGGGCAAAATTCTCTGGGTGGTCCACAGAATAGCAACAAAAATAAAAAAAAGAGTAAAGTGCATCTAAACCCAAAACCAAAATATGTAACATTTTGCAGCTTACTAGTCCTTGGTGTTATTGCTGCATTTGTTTTCTTTTTTAGCTTCTGTTGCTTTATTTTCACCTGGTAATTCTGCAAACAACACAGTTCCTGTCTCTGGGTCATGTCACACTTTCATTGAATCTATAGAGGGAGCTGTGGTTATCATCCTATGGTGCTCTCCTGATATGGACTACAAGTGTGTCTGGATGTGTTCATCTCTATTATTTGTGGGCAGGGCAATTCATAGACTACAGAAGATAGCTAGGAAGAAATACTTTCCTTCTGTGCAGCTCACAGCAGATGACAAACTGCATGAATGGCAAGATTACCAGGTAATATTACAGGATCTTACAGCTGTACCTCTAGTAACGTGGTGTACCTCATTGTCATGAAGATCCTGCCAGTAACAGGCAGATTAGACCCATCAGTGCATGATTGCGGGCGTCTATGCGCACGCGCACATGCACTCGTTAGTGTCTGGCGGGTTATTTAAACCTGTCTGGCACTTGCATCATTGCTGTTTGCTCTGCAGCTCTGTGTAGGTGTTCCCTGAAAACCTGATATCTGCTCCTGTTTTGACCCGGCTTGCTTTGAGACTATTCCTGTTATCTGCCTGTACCTGATCCCTGGCTTGTTTGACGATCCCTCTGCCTGCTCCTTTTGTACCTCTGCTGCCAGCCTGCTTACGGACCCGGCCTGTCTGACGATCCTGGACTCCCATCCAATCTGCTGAGCCTGTCTGCTGAGCCATCCAGGCTGTTCACCTGTCTGCTGATCATCCAGTCTGCTGGGCCTGTCTGCTGAGCCATCCAGGCTGTTCACCTGTCTGCTGATCATCCAGTCTGCTGGGCCTGTCTGCTGAGCCATCCAGGCTGTTCACCTGTCTGCTGATCATCCAGTCTGCTGGGCCTGTCTGCTGAGCCATCCAGGCTGTTCACCTGTCTGCTGATCATCCAGTCTGCTGGGCCTGTCTGCTGAGCCATCCAGGCTGTTCACCTGTCTGCTGATCATCCAGTCTGCTGGGCCTGTCTGCTGAGCCATCCAGGCTGCTCACCTGTCTGCCTGATCCATCCAGTCTGCTGTCTTGTCTGCTGAGTCGTCCAGTCTGCAGTTTCCTGCCAGGCACTCATACCACTCCGCACTCCTGCACCTCTGTCACCACTATCAGGGGCTCTCGAGTCAGAGGCGTAGGAGAGGCCATCCTCTGCAATTCAGGCTCACCCTTTAGGTATGTAACAGTAGCAAACAGCCATGTCTGAGCCCGAGCAGGGAACCTCTCCTATGCAGGAACTTTGTTTGCACTTAGCAGGCCTGACCCAGGCTGTCAAAAGCCTTCAGGAAGGATACATCCGGTTGGAGGAACGGGTCCAAGTACTGTCTTCTCCCACTGGAATTCAAGGAACCCCTCAAGCCTCTACCTCTTCTACAGGCACCGCATCCTCTCCTACGGTGGTGATGCTTCCGCCCGAACCACGTGTCCCCACAAAAATTTGCTGGGGAGCGTAGCAAATTCAGGGCGTTTCGCAATTCCTGTGAACTGTACTTCGCCCTCCAGCCACGTACCTTCTCCTTGGAAGCCACCAAGGTGGGCTTTGTCGTCTCTTTACTTTCGGGTGAACCTCAAACCTGGGCCCATCGCCTCCTGGAACAGAAAGCCGATGTGTTGACCAACCTTTCCACCTTCTTTAATACCATGGCTCAACTGTATGAAGACCCTCAGCTTTCTGCAACTGCCGAAGCCGCACTGCACGCCCTTCAGCAAGGGCGCCGGGCGGCGGAAGATTATGTGGCTGAATTTCGGCGGTGAAGCGCAGACACTGACTGGAATGACGCTGCGCTCCGTTACCAGTTTCGCATGGGACTGTCTGACCCCTTGAAGGACGAGCTAGCCCGAGTTGGTGTACCCCAGACCCTAGACGCATTAATCAATCTTGCCATACAGATTGACCGGCGGCTGAGGGAACGTAGGTCGGAAAAAGCAACTGGATTTTCCCGACGAACCTGGATGTTACCTAGAGTGCCCAGTCACCTGCATCCGGCCCCTACCTCTCAGTCCACTTCTACAATGGACACTTCGGAACCCATGCAGTTGGGGGTGCTTCGCCCTTCTCTTACTATGGAAGAGCGCCAACGTCGCCGGGCAAATAATCTATGTCTCTACTGCGGGGAACCCGGTCACTATGTCAAGAATTGCCCTACTAAACTTCGTAAGTGTTTCCGAAAATCTCCTGAACATGTGCTTACTGGAATCCAGACCTCTTCTCATCTTGCCCTCTCTATCTCTTTGCAGCTTCCAGGAAAGACTCTGTCAGTGCCCGCCATTATTGATTCAGGAGCCTGCAGCTGCTTTATGGACTCATCTTTTGCAACAAGACATCAGATTCCTCTGCTTCCTAGGACCCAAAGACTGTCTATTCACCTGGCTGATGGGTCCACTATTAAATCTGGGCCGGTTATCCAAGAGACTTCCCCTTTGCCAGTCACCATTGCCGGTGCCCACCACGAACTGCTTCGTATGGACATTATCTCCTCACCTCTGTTTCCTGTAATTCTTGGAATGCCTTGGCTTCAAGCCCACAATCCTGGTGTCAACTGGGCCACAGGGGAGGTCACCTTTTCCTCTCCTTATTGCCAGCAATTCTGTGCCTCAAAGGACCCCCATGGGCCCTTTCCTTTGCTATGTCTGGACACTGAAGCTGAGCTATGCCAAACTGTCCCGAAAGCCTACCATGACTTCATTGACGTGTTCAGCATGAAAGGAGCAGAAACTCTACCTCCCCATCGGAGGTATGATTGCCCTATCGAGCTCCTTCCAGGGGCCGAAATTCCCTTCGGAAGAATCTTCCCGTTAACCGAGTTAGAACAGGTGGCCCTTAAGGACTATATCGATGAAAACTTAAAGAAGGGTTTCATTCGTCCATCCACTTCCCCGGCAGGTGCGGGTATCTTTTTTGTAGAGAAGAAGGATCACATACTTCGGCCTTGCATAGACTACCGTGAGCTAAATAAAATTACCGTCAAGAACAGGTACCCCCTTCCCTTGGTCCCCGAGTTATTCCAGAGACTGGAACAGCTACTATCTTTACTAAACTTGATCTTCGAGGAGCCTATAACTTGGTCCGCATCAGGGAAGGAGATGAGTGGAAAACGGCGTTCCGCACCCGTTTTGGGCACTTTGAGTACCTAGTAATGCCCTTCGGGTTATGTAACGATCCTGCCACGTTCCAGTATTTTATTAACGATGTTTTACGGGATTATTTAGATCTGTTTGTCATCGTCTACTTAGACGATATTCTAATCTTTTCTTCCTCCCTAGATGCTCATCGCAGACACATCAGGTGTGTTTTGACACGACTTCGACAGCATGGCCTGTACGCGAAGTCAGAAAAATGTGAATTTGAACAAGAGAGTATACCATTCCTGGGATTAATCATCTCCATAGAAGGTATCAAGATGGATCCGCAGAAGATCGCTGCAATACTTGACTGGCCAGTTCCTGTTGACAAAAAAGGAATCCAACGTTTCGTTGGATTCGCTAATTTCTACCGGAAATTAATTAAGGGGTTTTCTGCCATCATTGCCCCTATTACCCAATTAACCAAACTGGGGGTTCGCTTCCATTGGACCCCAGAAGCTCAAGTTGCCTTTGAATCTCTCAAAGAATTGTTTACATCTGCCTCCGTTCTAAAACACCCTGATTCCGCCCTGCCATTTGTACTTGAGGTAGATGCTTCTGAGATCGCTGTTGGAGCAGTACTCTCCCAACGCCAAGGAACCAAGGCACTGCTTCCCCCGGTAGCCTTCTTCTCCCGCAAACTTTCGGCTGCCGAAAGGAATTACGATGTGGGGGATCGGGAACTGCTGGCAATCAAATCAGCACTTGAAGAATGGCGGTACTTACTTGAAGGAGCAACTCACCCAATCTTGATCTTCACTGATCATAAGAACTTAGAGTACTTGAGGTCTGCAAAGAGGTTGAAGCCACGGCAAGCCAGATGGGCGTTGTTTTTCTCCAGGTTCTCTTTTCATGTTACTTACCGGCCAGGCTCTAAGAATACAAAACCTGACGCCCTGTCCAGAATGTTTCACAAATCCAAAGAAATGACTTCCCCCGATACCATTCTTTCTCCATTGAATTTTCTTCTGCTGCAGGAAGATTTGCTCTCCCGGATCAAGCAGGCTACTCTGGGGTGGACGCCCCCCGCTAAATCGGAACTACGAGCAAAAGACGGGTTGTTCTGGTACAGGGACAAGATTTTTGCACCTGAAAGCGTACGAGTCCCTATATTAGAACTCTGTCACGATCACGCACTAGCTGGACATTTTGGCATAACTAAAACCACCGATTTGGTACAACGTACCTTATGGTGGCCTCAGGTAGGCAGAGACTGCAAGAAGTTTGTGGAATCCTGTGTCACTTGCATTAAGAACAAGAGCAGTAGAGCCAAGGCCTGGGGATTATTGAGACCACTGCCTGTTCCGGATAGACCCTGGAAGATGTTATCCGTAGACTTCATTGTAGAGTTACCCCCAGCAGAGGACCATACCACCATCTTTGTGGTGGTAGACCGGTTGTCAAAAATGGCACACTTTATCCCTATGAAAGGCACTCCCTCTGCTTCTGAGACTGCACAGGTATTCATCAGAGAAATTATCAGACTCCATGGAGTACCGGCCAACATTGTCTCAGATCGGGGGTTACAATTTACTTCCCGATTCTGGAGGTCCTTATGCAAAGCTTTGAAGATCGAGCTATCTTTCTCTTCCGCTTATCACCCCCAGACAAATGGGCAAACAGAGAGGACCAACCAAACCCTCGAACAATACCTCCGCTGCTTTTCTTCATTTACTCAAGATGACTGGATCTCTTTGCTTCCGCTGGCTGAATTTGCCTACAACAATTCTACACACTCTGCTACAAAACAAACCCCATTTTTTGCCAATTATGGCTTCCATCCATCATTCCTGCCCAGCTCCATCCCAGAATGTCCTGTACCAGCAGTTCATGAAACAATTAATTTTTTTTCTCTCAACAATCAGCTCTTGCAAGAAACTATGGACAGGACACAGGAAGACAATAAAGAAGTTTTTGAGAAGTTAAAAAGAAACGTGGAGAACTGTTACTGGCACCCGGTAATCTAGTTTAGTTGTCCACACTGAACCTGAAGATGGCATGCCCTTCGAAAAAGCTGGGTCCTAAATTCATAGGCCCATTTCCTGTGAAGAGGAAAATCAATGAAGTGGCTTACGAGTTGGAACTTCCTGAGTCACTTAAAATTCATCCTGTTTTCCACGTAACACTATTAAAACCCTCTGTTGCTAATCCCTTTCCTGGCCGAAGCTCTGACCCTCCTGATCCTGTATTAGTAGATGGGGAAGAGGAGTCTGAGGTAGAAGCAATAGTGGATTGCAGGAGGAGAAACAATCAAACTCAATTCCTGATCAAATGGAAGGGCTATGGGCCCGAGGAGAATTCATGGGAACCTGAAGAAAACATCCACGCTGAGAGTCTGGTTCAATCCTTCAAAAGGTCCTATCCTGAAAAATTGGCTCGGATAGGCATTCAGAGGCTGCCCCTTGGGGGGGGGGCAATGTCATGAAGATCCTGCCAGTAACAGGCAGATTAGACCCATCGGTGCACGATTGCGGGCGTCTATGCGCACGCGCACATGCACTCGTTAGTGTCTGGCGGGTTATTTAAACCTGTCTGGCACTTGCATCATTGCTGTTTGCTCTGCAGCTCTGTGTATGTGTTCCCTGAAAACCTGATATCTGCTCCTGTTTTGACCCGGCTTGCTTTGAGACTATTCCTGTACCTGATCCCTGGCTTGTTTGATGATCCCTCTGCCTGCTCCTTTTGTACCTCTGCTGCCAGCCTGCTTACCGACCCGGCCTGTCTGACGATCCTGGACTCTCATCCAGTCTGCTGGGCCTGTCTGCTGAGCCATCCAGGCTGTTCACCTGTCTGCTGATCATCCAGTCTGCTGGGCCTGTCTGCTGAGCCATCCAGGCTGTTCACCTGTCTGCTGATCATCCAGTCTGCTGGGCCTGTCTGCTGAGCCATCCAGGCTGCTCACCTGTCTGCCTGGTCCATCCAGTCTGCTGTCCTGTCTGCTGAGTTGTCCAGTCTGCAGTTCCTGTCTACTAATCCATCCCATCAGCTGTGCCAGCCATCTGATCCTTCTGCTGTTGATCCTGCCAGGCACTCATACCACTCCGCACTCCTGTCACCACTATCAGGGGCTCTCGAGTCGGAGGCGTAGGAGAGGCCATCCTCTGCAATTCGGGCTCACCCTTTAGGTACGTAACACTCATCCAGTGCAAAAGGTGTAGCAAAGTACCCTATGTTGGTGAAACAGGACAGAAGCTGCAAGCGAGGATGAATTTGCACAGACATACCTTCAAGGAACATAAAGAAGAGAGTTTCTGCACACCTGTGGGACATCATTTCTCACAACCGGATCACAATATAGAAGACCTCAATGTTTTAGTTCTTAAATGGAATTTCAGAACTGTTCAGGAAAGGAAAACTTTTGAACTAAGAATGATACTTCTTTTTTACACAAACAATAAGGGCCTAAATTTAGATATGGGTTTCCTTACCCATTACTCTACAGTTTTACGACCCCCCCTGTGACTGTCATTCCCCCCAGTCTATAGCTCTCCCTCTGTCTTATCTCACAAACTATTCTAGTTTTATTACCATTGCAATGTACATTTGTTTTTCTTTTTTTCCTTTTGTTCAGAGATTGTGTTTTTTAATTTTTTTTAACATTCTGCTAAAACTTTTGTGAATCTGTACTACTGGGACCTTAAAGAAGGGGACATACCCCGAAAGCTTGTCCTAAAATATTGTATGTTAGTGCAAATAAAAAAAGTATCACGGACAGTACTCAGTTGTTTCTGTCGCAAGTGCACTAATACAGCTACAACCACCTCAAGCATGTATTTTCTGTACTTGCTGAAAAATAAACAAAAACTAAGTTATCATGATATTTTTATATTTAGCTTTACAATACAATTTTTTTCCCCATACTGCATTTTTGCCTATATTGGGGGCCCATCCATATGATTGGGAATTCTTTACTTTTGGACTTTATGTCACCTTTAAAGCTAAACTTCTGGCATTAACTTACCCCCTCCACAACTGTTACCTAAACAAACAAAAAACACTATTCTAAAAGACAATACCTAAACCCATGTTCACATGATGCACCAGGTCCAAGTCTTCTACTTTACTGCAGAGGAGTATTCTTCTTTGGGTGTCCATGCCTCTGCCTGGGTGATGCAGAGACTTCCTACTGGCTGTCCAGTGACCAGGTCCTCAGGCTTTAGAAGACTGCTCCTTAGGAAGAGGCAACTGGACAGCCTGGACCCAGACTGCAGGATTGGATCACCAGTGGTTACTTCTAGAAGTGGTGCCAGCGAGGGACATGGATAACAGAGTTACAGTGGGTATAGAAAAGCATCAACCCCTTTAAAAAAATTGCCATTTTTTTGCTTTGCAGCCTGAAATTAAGACAGACACAGTTTTAGTTTTATCCAGCTGTATTTACTCAGTGCAACTTATAACATCCAAGTGAAAGATAGAACACCACCATGTCAGAAAAAAAAATCAAAAACAGAATCACTAATTTGGAAAAGGATCACCCCCTTGTGTCAGTATTTGGTTGAACCACCTTTTCTTTTAATTACAGCCTTTAGTCTGTTGGGATATGTCTCTACTAACTTTGCACATCTAGACTTTGCAATATTTGCCCACTCTTCTTTGCAGAACTTCTCAGGTTCAGCTCAATTTAATGGTGATAGTTTGTAAACTGCAGTCTTTAAGTCATTCCACAGATTTTCAATGGAGTTTAAAGACGGCCATGTATAGGTTGTATTTCGAAACCATTTTTTTTTCTAAAATTGTAGCTAAGAATTTTCGTTCGAATTTCGCTCCCTTAGTGGGCCACAACGATTTTCGTACGACCATCGAATTTGAGTGATCGGGTATGTTGGAAATTTTTGGAAAAACAAACGATTTTCTAAGCAATGATGGGAGAATCGTGCGAGAAATATACCGTATATACTCGAGTATAAGTCGTTCCGAGTATAAGTCGAGGCCCTAATTTACCACAAAAAAAATGGGAAAAACTTATTGACCCGAGTATAAGACGAGGGTGAGAAATGCACAGCTACTCTAAGTGGAAAAGAGGGTCAACAGTGCCCATTTGCAGCATCACTGTGCCCATTTGCATGCCTCACTGTGCCTATTTGCAGCCATAGGTCCCCTGAACTTCAAACTCGGTAGTTAAGGGTTCCTAGATGCCCCCTAGCTGCAGCCAAAATTTGGGGTCTCTGAACCCAAAGGGTCCCGAAATGACATTGCTGCAGATAGACACAGTTGACCGAATTTGGGGCCCCGTATCTCTGGGCCACTTAGTGCTAAGAACCCCAAATTTGGTGTGCTAACCCAGAGGAACTAGCACCATAAAATTTCAAAAGCTGGGGTTTCTAGCACCAAGTGGCCCCAAGATACAGGGCCCCAAAAATCAGTTCAGAAAATGTCAAGCACTTTTCTGCAGCAGAAAATGACATTTTCCGAACCAGTTTTGGGGCCTTATATCTCAGGGCCACTTGGTGCTAGGAACCCCAGCTTTGGATATGTTATGGTACCAGTTCCACTGGGTTTGCATACCAAATTTGGGGTTCCTAGCACCAAGTGGCCCTGAGATATGGGGCCCCAAAATTAGTTCAGAAAATGTCAAGCACTTTTCTGCAGCAGAGAATGACATTTTCCGAACCGAATTTGGGGCCCCGTATCTCGGGGCCACTTAGTGCTCAAGTGGCCCTGAGATATGGGGCCCCAAAGTCAATTCGGAAAATGAAAATTTTTTGCTGCAGAAAAGTGCTTGACTCGAGTATAAGTCGAGGGGGGCACTTTCAGCACAAAAAAATGTGCTGAAAAATTCAACTTATACTCGAGTATATACGGTAATTAAAAAATAAATGCCCATGAGCGCAAGAAAAAGAAATTGCTGGAAAGAAAAGATTCCCAGTCATAAAAATTATTTTCTGTAGCAACATGAGGAGAAACTGAAGGCTTGGTCAGTTGAATTTAGAAATCAATGTGGGGAACCATCAGATCACAAACTGCCCAAACGAATTCTGACTTTTGAAAGAAAATTTGTTCCAAATTCGACCCATGTATGGTCTGCATAAGTTTGACTAGGCCATGCAAGGACATTCACCTTTTTTTTCCTTTAACCACTGTGTGGTCATGTTTGCTGTGTGCTTTGGGTTATTGTCATGTTGGAAGGTAAATCTTTTTCCCATTGACAACTTTCTGGCAGAGGGCAGCAGATTTTTTCTCAAGAATTTGACAGTATTTTCCCCCATCCATTTTTCTTCTATCCTGACAAGTGCTTCAGTCCCTGCTGCAAAGAAACACCCCCATAACAGGATATAACCACCTCCATGCTTTACTGTAGGAATGGTGTTATTTGGAGGGTAAACAGTATTGGATTTCAACCAGACACATCGTTTGTTGTTGAGGGCAAATAATTCAATTTTAGGCTGGGTTCACACTAGAACATGCAGCGGCTCACAGTAGGAGTCTGGTGCGTCCCAATTCACTGTTTCAGGTCCAATTTCAGCCCGAATTCAGACCTGAAACAGACCAAACGATGCACAGGGCTCCTGTGCAATTTGCACCGGAGCCGCTGCAGAGATGTCTGAACCGGCTCCATAGAGGGCCGGACACAATCTTCTGCTATGCGAATTGGATGCAAGGAAACCCCCATTTTAATAATGTGGGAACCCAGCCTTAGGCTCATCTGACCAGGACACTGTTTTTCATGTGGTCTCAGAATCTTCAAGGTGCATTTTGGCGAAGTTAAGTCGTGACTGCATGTGGCTTTCCTTGAGAAGTGATTTTTTTCTGGCAACCCTAGCATAAAAGCCACATTTGTGGAGAATTTTTGATATTGTTACATGCACACAATGACCACTCTTTGTTATAAATTCCTGCAACTGCTTCAGAGTTTCTGAAGGCCTCTCTCCTGGCTCTTTCATGCATTTTGGAGCGATGCCCTGGTCCAAGGAGGGTCTGTGTTGTACTAAATACCTTCCACTTCTTAATAATAATTATGCTGGAGATCTTTTGACAGTGCCTTGACACCCATAGTTGATTGCTTCATTTGCACTACCAGGGACTGAAATGCTCCAGTAAAGCTCTTTTAATGCTGAGCTAAAAAAAAATGACCACAGCTGATCACAGTTGAAAGTCAAATGGCTTTGTGTGCCAATGAGAAGATGATTAGCTACACCTTCTCATTGGTGATCTTTTTTCCAACTCAGTAATTCTATTGTTGACTTTTTAAAATTGAATTTAATACATTTTCTGACATGTTGGTGTTATATGTTTGGGTTATTTTTCCTATACCCACTGTAGGTGAGTAAACAAAAAAGTTCATTTCTTTTTACAGCTGTTGAATAGGGTTGAGGGAGGGATGGGAAAGAGGCCTTTAAGGGGGACCTAACACCAGATATATAGCTGTGCTCAAAAGTTTGCATACCCTGGCAGAAATTGTGACATTTTGGCATTAATATTGAAAATATGACTGATCATGCCAAAAAACTGTCTTTTTATTTGAGGATAGCAATCACATGAACCATTTATTATCACATAATTTTTTGGATCCTTTTTAAATCAAAATGATAACAGAAATCACCCAAATGCTCTGATAAAAAGTTTACATACGCTGGACTGTTTGGTCTTGGTACAGACACAGAAGGTGGCACACACAGGTTAAAATGGCAATTAAAGGTTCATTTCCCACATTTGTGGCTTTTTAAAACACAATTAGTATATGTGTATAAATATAGTCAATGAGTTTGCCAGTGGATGCACTAAGCAGGCTAGACACTTGAGCCATGAGGAGGTAGAAAAGAACAGTCAAAAGACCTGCGTAACAAGGTAATGAAACTTTACAAAGATGGAAAAGGATATAAAAAGATATCCAAAGCCTTGAATATGCCAGTCAGTACTGTTTAATCGCTTATTAAGAAGTGGAAAATCAGGGCCTCTTTTGATACCAAGTCAAGGTCAGGCTTAAATGTGAATATCCGAATGGACACACAGAGCTGTAACTCGGCTGTGACCAAGCTGCTTGCTGTGGGGGCAGTCAAGAGGAGGGAGGGACCCGAGAAGGAGGATCCGAGCTGCTCTGTGCAAATCCAAAGCACACACAGATCCCAGTGCTCGCTCTGTCACAAGCAATCGCGGGTGCCGTCAGTCATCGCGCTCGCCTGGGAACTCGCATTGGCGCCGGGCACATGATGCAGGCACGCGCTCCTAGTGGCCAAAAGGAAAAGTGACGTAAGGCAATGTTACTTTGCCCAGCCGAGTCAACCTGCCGCAGTAAAATGTCATACTTACCTGACCTGTACAGTTGGTTTTGCACAGAGCAGCCCAGATCCTCCTCTTCTCAGGTCCCTCGTCGGTACTCCTTGGCCCCTCCCTCCTGACGAGTGCCCCCACAGCAAGCAGCTTGCTATGGGGACACCCGAGCCGAGCCGCAGTTCCCTAATTTACCAAACATAATTTTAGCACCATGTAAACCCTAAAAGCATCATATTGCCAATTATTATTTTTCATCATTTAAGTATTGGGACATCTCCCTTTACACGCACATGAACTTTACGGCACCAGTGCACAAAGCAAAGTCGATAAAAACATGGATGAGCAAGATTGGGGTGGAAGAACTTGATTGGCCTGCAGAGTCCTGATCTCGAACCAATAGAACACCTTTGGGATGAATTAGAGTGGAGACTGCGAGCCAGGCCTTCTCGTCTACATCAGCGCCCGACCTCACAAATGCACTTCTGGAAGAATGGTCAAACATCACCATAGGCACACTCCTAAACCTTGTGGACAGCCTTCCCAGAAGAGATGAAACTGTTATAGCGGCAAACTATTAACCCTACGGACTAAGATTGGGATACCAATAAACGGTGTGTGTGTGTGTAAGGGCAGGTGTCCCAATACTTTTGGTAATATAGTGTATATTTGACTGCTGTTGCCAAAGTCTACTCCCTTAAGCTGTAGAAATATGAACACTAGAGAAATAAATACACAATTTAAAAATTCAGATATCACAAACCTGTTAGGCCATTTGTGCGATTCATACACTTTGGTCAGACACCACATCCAGGAGCATGACTCCACTTTCTCTACTAGAATTAAAGTATAAGTTCAACCTTTCGTAACATGTTACCCCCATATTCAAGGTGCAACATGTTACGAATGGACTGGCCCCGGCTCCCTCCCGATTCTTCACTCTGACAGCTAGTGGGGGCAGAATCTTCTCCCACCCGTTGTCACAATTTTTTCAAAAACGCAGGAGGGCAGACTACAAGCCCTTGCAGCCTTTGCGGTTGTCAGCTTGTAGTTTTCAATGAACCACCACGGCGCTGTGGTGGTTTATTCATGCTTCCTGTCAAATTGTATCTGCTTGCCCGAACGATGTATGGGCCCAAAGATACACTGACAGAGACCTGCATCACGGATGCAATGCTTTAGAGGCTTCAGTAAAAAAAAAATAATAAATGCACTTTCTTTGCCTACAAAAAATTAACATTAATTTTTTGTTAAAAGGAGAACGTATCCTTTAATACATTAGTGTGACCTCGTCTGCTAATTTGACAATGACAAAATTGGCAGCCCATTAAGAGTCAATTCTCTCTCCTCCGGACAGCACACGTACATACTGTACATCAAAATATGCTTCACCCCTAGCATTGTGTCCCCCAGTGCTGCTGTAAAGGAGGCTGATATCAAGATACATACATCTTATTATGTTTAGGGACAACTCTACTTTTATTGACCAATTTTTTTTTCTTTTAAAATTAGCTACCCCCATTGGGTGTTCTACTTACCTTCAGTCCAGATCCAGGAAACTTAATTAAAAAGGCCCAGTTGTGAGCCATGTAGCCTCCCAAAACAGGCCACTTATTATGGCCCGTACACACGATCCGAAAATCGTACGACAGATCGTCCGTTTTTTTTTTTTTGCCTGCTAGTCGCATATCGAAAAATGGAGAAGTTACTAAAGTTACGAAAATTCTCGTACGACAGAATAAAAAAAAAAAAATCAGAAGTGATGTCATGTGTAGTAATGTATTTTCTATTGTTTTTTCGGACGACAACCGTATTGATTGAATGAAAATCGTACGATCTGGTATCATACGAGAAAAGTTTTTGTGCTTGTCCAATCGTATAATAAATCGAATGAACTGTCATGATCGGCTCTTGAAAGCTCTGAACTAACAATCCGATTATCGTACAGTCGATTCGAAAGCGGTATTTTTCGTTCGATTTTTGAAGCGTGTGTACGGGCCATTACTGACCATCCTTGCCCCAGCCACATTTCTTCTTTTAGGAAAGCTATTCTCATACCAACCCTGCCTGAGGCAGCCATGAGTAGGCTTTCCGATAAGAAAGAATGAATAATGCCAAGGTGCTTATGTGCACAACGGAGTGGCCATTTTTGGGAGAAAGTCACTCATCTGTCAGATTCAGGCTCAGAATACGATCCTGTAGACGACAGCGGCTCCATGACAGATAGCTCTGACGACGGAGTTGTGGTCCCTGCCAAAGTCAGGCAAACCAGACCCCGAACTTCTTCTTCTGTCCTTGATGTGCAAGAACCGCAGGTCCCTCGTATGGAGCAGAGAAGTACTAGCGCCGCTATTCCTTCTGGTGAACTGGCAAGCACCAGTGGGCTAGTACACCCTGGTCTTACATCCAGCACTGCAGTAACACTTGGTGACGTGGCGAGTCCCATAAGTGCAGTTCAAGCTGGCGAGGTGGCAAGCACAAGTAGTGTCCCGCTGCCACCAAGAAGATGAACACAGGCCCGTCGTGCCCATAGTGCCCTTCCTGCTGCATTTGCCAATCCGAATTGGGAACCCACCACTTCTGCAGCACCCGTACTTCCCTCATTCACTGGCCAACCCGGCATTTATGTGGAAACAGTTGATTTTACGCCACTGGATTTTTATTTGCTGTTTTTCACAGAAGATCTCTATAGATCTATTGTGGACCAAAGCAATTTATACGCTGGTCAACACATCGCCGCTAATCTACAGTCCTCCCTTGCCAGAGATTGGAGACCAATTACAGTCTCCGAATTTAAGCTCTTTCTGGGCCTTTCCCTCAACATGGGCATAACTAAAAAGAGTGAGTTGGGGTCATATTGGTCCACTGACCAATGCCCTTGTTCTCTGCCTCCATGACCAGGGCACGATACGAGCAGATTTTTCGGTTCATGCACTTCAACAACAATGAATTCGGTCGTCCTCATGGAGACCCTGAATACGATCGGCTCTACAAAATTCGGCCCCTCGTAAACCACTTCAACAGACGTTTTGCAGACTTGTTTACTCCCCATCAAGTTGTCTGCGTGGATGAGTCCCTGATTAGGTTTTCTGGCCGCTTGTCATTCAAACAGTACCTTCCCAGCAAGTGTGCCAGATACGGGGTCAAGATGTATAAGCTCTTTGACAGGGCCACAGGCTATACATGTAGTTTTATGGTTTATGAGGGCAAAGATAGTCACGTAGAGCCGACAAACTGCCCTGACTACATAGGAAGCGCTGGCAAGATTGTGTGGGACTTGGTGTCACCCTTATTCGGAAAGGGGTACCACTTGTACGTGGAAAATTATTACACGAGCGTGCCACTTTTTAGTCACCTTTTTGATCAACAGATTGGAGCATGTGGCACCGTGTGACCTAATTGCCGGGGCTTTCCCCAGCGGCTTGTAGATTCCCGTCTTAGGCTGGGGGAGAGAGCCTGCTTCAAGTGTAATAACTTGCTCGCTATGAAGTGGAGCGATAATAAGAATGTTTTCGTTCTTACCTCCCTTCATGCAGACACAACGGTCCAAATTACTACGGCGACTGGTGTTTTGGAGTAACCCCTCTGTGTCCACGAATATAACCAAAATATGGGAGGGGTGGACCTCAACGACCAGTTGTTGGTGCCGTACCTAGTTGCCCGTAAGGCCAGACGCTGGTACAAGAAAGTGTCTGTTTATTTCAATTGGCTTTGCTGAATGCTCATGCGCTATACACAGAGCTTTAGGACGGACTGGATCCTTCCTTAAATTCCAGGAAGAGATTGCCAGAGCCCTTCTGTATCCAAACGGTGCTCCACCTCACCTTCCCAATCCAAATGCAGTAAGACGGCTGAATGAGAGGCATTTTCCTTAAGTCCTCCCGAGTACCCCTACCCAACGAGCCCCCCAAAGAAGATGTCCTGTCTGCAGCAAGCGCGGATATAGGCGTGACACCCGGTATTATTGTCCCTCCTGTCCTGACAATCCTGGTCTATGCATTGGTGAATGTTCTGAACGCTACCATTCACTAGTTGAGTATTAGTGTAGGGTACGGCACTGCACAGACTAGGCACACTAACACAGGGTCTCCCAAGATGCCATCGCATTTTGAGAGACCCGAACCTGGTACCAGTTACAAAAGTTATAGTTGCAAAAAAAAAGTGTAAAAAAAAAAAAAAAGTAAAAAAAATAAAAACACAAAAAAAAAATAAAATAAAAAAAACAAAAATAGTTGTCGTTTTATTGTTCTCTCTCTCTATTGTTCTGCTCTTTTTGACTGTATTCTATTCTGCAATGTTTTATTGTTATTATGTTTTACCATGTTTGCTTTTCAGATATGCAATTTTTTTATACTTTACTGTGTTTTATTGGTAACCATTTTTTTGTTTTCAGGTATGCCATTCAGCTGCAGAGCGGATTTATTTTACATAAAGCCTTGACAGCGCTTTCGGAGGTGATTTCACCACCACAGTTACATACTTCAGCATATATGCCGAAGTATGGGGGCAGCAGTGGGTGGAGGAGCGATTTGCTCCTGCCTTTTGTGGGAGGATGCCCCCATGCTTCGGCATATATATATTTTAGGCACAGTTTGCGTTAAATGTTTTATTTTTTACTATGTTTTTTTTGTATTTGCTTTGCAGGTATGGTAAGTCTTACTATTATACTGTAATGTTACTTTGTTTTATTGTTAACCATCATTTGCTTAGCAGGTACGCCATTCAGTTGCAGCGCGGATTTATTTATCTTGACAGCAACAGCGTTTGCTCCCATGATACATAAAGCCATGACTCCAGCGCTGTGGGAGGTGATTTCACCACCACAGTTACATACTTCAGCATATATGCTGAAGCGTGGGGGCAGCAGAGGGCGGAGGAGCGATTTGCTCCTAACTTTTGCGGGAGGATGCCCCCATGCTTCGGCATATATATACGGTGCATGTATGCCCATCATTAGAAGTGGGTGGATGAAGGGAGGTATTCTAATGGTGGGCATACTCACAGAACAATCTCTTTTTTTCGTTCAGCCCACGGGCTGCATGAAAAAAAGTTTACAATATATGCCCAAGGACCAGCAACATACTGGTATGTTGCTGGACTTTGAGTGGTTATACCAGAATGATGCCTGCAGGTTTAGGTATCATCTTGGTATCATTCTTTTCAGCCAGCGGTTGGCTTTCATGTAAAAGCAATCCTAGCGGCTAATTAGCCTCTAGACTGCTTTTACAAGCAGTGGGAGGGAATGCCCCCCCCACCGTCTTCCGTGTTTTTCTCTGGCTCTCCTGTCCCAACAGGGAACCTGAGAATGCAGCCGGCGATTCAGCCAGCTGACCATAGAGCTGATCAGAGACCAGAGTGGCTCCAAACATCTCTATGGCCTAAGAAACCGGAAGCTACGAGCATTTCATGACTTAGATTTCGCCGGATGTAAACAGCGCCATTGGGAAATTGGGAAAGCATTTTATCACACCGATCTTGGTGTGGTCAGATGCTTTGAGGGCAGAGGAGAGATCTAGGGTCTAATAGACCCCAGTTTTTTCAAAAAAAGAGTACCTGTCACTACCTATTGCTATCATAGGGGATATTTACATTCCCTGAGATAACAATAAAAATGATTAAAAAAAACCTGAAAGGAACAGTTTAAAAATAAGATAAAAAAAGCAAAAAAAAAGCACCCCTGTCCCCCCTGCTCTCGCGCAAAGGCGAACGCAAGCGTCGGTCTGGCGTCAAATGTAAACAGCAATTGCACCATGCATGTGAGGTATCACCGTGAAGGTCAGATCGAGGGCAGTAATTTTAGCAGTAGACCTCCTCTGTAAATCTAAAGTGGTAACCTGTAAAGGCTTTTAAAAATGTATTTAGTTTGTCGCCACTGCACGTTTGTGCGCAATTTTAAAGCATATCATGTTTGGTATCCATGTACTCGGCCTAAGATCATCTTTTTATTTCATCAAACATTTGGGCAATATAGTGTGTTTTAGTGCATTCAAATTTAAAAAAGTGTGTTTTTTCCCAAAAAAATGTGTTTGAAAAAAATCGCTGCACAAATACTGTGTGAAAAAAAAATGAAACACCCACCATTTTAATCTGTAGGGCATTTGCTTTAAAAAATATATATAATGTTTGGGGGTTCAAAGTAATTTTCTTGCAAAAAAAAATAATTTTTTCATGTAAACAAAAAGTGTCAGAAAGGGCTTTGTCTTCAAGTGGTTAGAAGAGTGGGTGATATGTGACATAAGCTTCTAAATGTTGTGCATAAAATGCCAGGACAGTTCAAAACCCCCCCAAATGACCCTATTTTGGAAAGTAGACACCCCAAGCTATTTGCTGAGAGGCATGTCGAGTCCATGGAATATTATATATTGTGACACAAGTTTTTTTTTTTTAACAAAGTTGTCACTAAATGATATATTGCTCAAACATGCCATGGGAATATGTGAAATTACACCCCAAAATACATTCTGTTGCTTCTCCTGAGTACGGGGATACCACATGTGTGAGACTTTTTGGGAGCCTAGCCGTGTACGGGACCCCGAAAACCAAGCACCGCCTTCAGGCTTTCTAAGGGCGTAAATTTTTGATTTCACCCTTCACTGCCTATCACAGTTTTGGAGGCCATGGAATGCCCAGGTGGCAACCCCCCCCCCCCCAAATGACCCTATTTTGGAAAGTAGACACCCCAAGCTATTTGCTGAGAGGTATAGTGAGTATTTTGCAGACCTCACTTGTCACAAAGTTTGAAAATTGAAAAAAAAAATGTTTTTTTATTGTCTTTCTTCATTTTCAAAAACAAACGAGAGCTGCAAAATACTCACCATGCCTCTCAGCAAATAGCTTGGGGTGTCTACTTTCCAAAATGGGGTCATTTGGGGGGGGGGGGGGTTGTGCTATCTTGGCATTTTATGGCCTTCGAAACTGTGATAGGTAGTGAGGAGTGAATCAAAAATTTACGCCCTTAGAAATCCTGAAGGCGGTGATTGGTTTTCGGGGCCCCGTATGCAGCTATGCTCCCAAAAAGTCCCACTCATGTGGTATCCCCGTACTCAGGAGAAGCAGCAGAATGTATTTTGGGGTGTAATTCCACATATGCCCATTGCATGTTTGAGCAATATATCATTTAGTGACAACTTTGTGCAAAAAAAAAAAAAAAAAGTTTGTCATTTTCCTGCAACTTGTGGCAAAATATAAAATATTCCATGGACTCAACATGCCTCTCAGCAAATAGCTTGGGGTGTCTTTGTCTACTTTCCAAAATGGGGTCATCTGGAGGGGGGGTTGTGCCATCTTGGCATTTTATGGCCTTCAAAACTGTGATAGGTAGTGAGGAGTGAAATAAAAAATTTACGCCTATATATATATATATATATATATATATATATATATATATATATATATATAATTTAGTAAAGACTTTTTGTAATTTTTTTTGTCATTATTCAATCACTTGGGACAAAAAAAAATTAATATTCAATGGGCTCAACATGCCTCTCAGCAATTTCCTTGGGGTGTCTACTTTCCAAAATGGGGTCATTTGGGGGGGTTTTGTACTGCCCTGCCATTTTAGCACCTCAAAAAATGACATAGGCAGTCAAACTAAAAGCTGTGTAAATTCCAGAAAATGTATCCTAGTTTGTAGACACTGTAACTTTTGCGCAAACCAATAAATATACGCTTATTGACATTTTTTTTTTACCAAAGACATGTGGCCGAATACATTTTGACCTAAATGTATGACTAAAATTGAGTTTATTGGATTTTCTTTTTTTAACAAAAAGTAGAAATTATAATTTTTCTAAATTTTCTGTCTTTTTCTGTTTATAGCGCAAAAAATAAAAAACCCAGAGGTGATGAAATACCATCAAAAGAAAGCTCTATTTGTGGGAAGAAAAGGACGCAAATTTCGTTTGGGTACAGCATTGCATGACCGCGCAATTAGCAGTTAAAGCAACGCAGTGCCAAATTGTAAAAAGTGCTCTGGTCAGGAATGGGGTAAATCCTTCCGGGGCTGAAGTGGTTAAAGAAAAAAAAATTGAAGCAAATTTTTTTTTGCAGGTAAAAAAAAAAAGAGAAGAAGAAGGAAGTACATTTATTATTTTTGGTTGCAGGAGCCTGGAAAGTATTGTACCAGTGATCAGATCGCTGATGCCAAGCTGGCCTCCTGCACACTGTCAATGTATCTGTACATCCCGGACGGATACGCCGATACTCCTTGACAGGAACACTCAATGAACTAGCACAGCACCGTGGTATTTCATGAAAAACTACAAGCCAATAGCCGCTAAGGACATCTCATTCAGACACACGAGATGTATGTCAGCTGCAGCACTGGGAACATGATACATGTTCCACCTCAATATCCCGTGGGACATGTAACATTTTCCCAAAGGTGAACTTATCCTTTAAAATGTCTGAGGCTATATCCTTACCAGCACAGTTGGAGATGAGAAAGAGTGGATAACATGCTCCTCCATGTCCAAAGGTAGGCGCTATATTCGAATTTTAAAATTCCTATTTGGGAAGAGGGCATCACAGCGCATCTCATAATTTCCATGCAGTTATCAATTTCACACAATGAGATTACTTAACCACTTCGCGCCCGCGATATAGCCAAAAGACAGCTACAGCGCGGATGCCAATTGCTGGGAGGGCGTCCCTGGACGTCCTCCTGTTTACTTCCGCGATGCATGCTCCCGCGGGTGTGCATCGGGGAAATTCTGTGCTGGCCGTGTCCCTTAGACACAGCCAGTCACAGATCGCTGTAAATGGTTAATCACAGCGGCCATTTACAGCGCGATCAGAGCTTCCAATGGGATGTAATGGAATGTGATTATGAGTGTTATTGTAAAATGCCTATTTCTCATAACCATATAGATGCAAGTGCCTATTTTCTTATAACCAGCTATTAGCCTTAACCATGCTCAAATTAGATGTCTGCCAGCTTCTCCCTTCATGTGGAACAGAACTGCAAGAGTTAAAGAACAAAGTTAAGAAGAAGAAGATTGCACCTATTTTCAGACCTATGGGACTACACTCAAGAGAAACAGGAACTGAAAACAAGACACCATATTTAGCTATAATAGTCTGCTATTCCCTTATACAGATATAACCCAGCAAAGCTTATATTTCGTCACAACAATGAATATGTATAATTTGTGGTGTGCATACGCTTGTCTTATTTGATATTTGATTTGATAACGAAATATCCGGCTCACGGTATATTAGCCTGAGCCCAGGAAGTAAATGACAGAAGTACCAAAGTTAGTGAACATGTCCGTGTCAGTGATTTGTGTCGAGTGTGCACACTTTTACATTGAAGGTTAATTTGGCCAGGGGGACAGAAACAAGGAGTACCGAGCGGATCTGTTCGGTCCAATCTCATATGTAAACATATGAGATCATCTCTCATTGCCGGCTCTCTCTCCTCACACAGAGACAGCGTGTGAAGAGGGAGAGCTAACGAGTGCAGCGGTGAGTGTCAGGGGAAAAAAAAAAACAGAATAAAGTGACCACAGTACCTGTCACTGCCATCTGTCCCCAGTGCCAAGTATAAGTGCCATGTGTCAAGTGCCATCTGTTATCAGTGTCATGTGCCATCAGTGCCACGTATCAGTGCCACGTATTAGTGTCATCAGTGTCAGGTATTAGTGCCATCTGTCATCAGTGCCACGTATATTAGTGCCATCTGTCATCAGTGCCACGTCAGGGTCATCGTCCTGGTGCTCCAGGGCCTTCAAAAGTGTAATAGGTATTCAACAAGTTAGATGTGTAATTTATGCTCCTAGAACACCTGATGGTGCTCCCTGCATGTGGGGCCTCTCTATGTGGCTAGCCTGTGAAAAGACCCACACATGTGGTACCGTAATACTCAGGAGGAGTAGCAGAATGTATTTTGGGGTGTCATTTGTGGTATACACATGCCACGTGAGAGAAATAACCTATTACAATGACAATTTTGTGGGGAAAAAAATAAAATAAAATAAAAAAAAAAAATCTTCATTTTGCAAAGAATTGTGGGAAAAAATGACATCAAAAACCTCACCATGCATCTTACTAAATAACTTGGAATGTCTGCTTTCAAAAAAGGGGTCATTTGGGGGTTATTTGTACTTTCCTGGCTTGTTCGGGTCGCAAGAATTGAGACAGTACATCAGGTGTGATCAATTTTTTATGATTTGCACCGCAGCTTGTAGACTCTATAACTTTCACACAGACCAAATAATATCCACTCATTTGGGTTATTTTTACCAAAGATATGTAATAGTATAAATTGTGGCCAAAATTTATGAAGAAAAAGAAATAATTTGCAAAATTTTATCACAGAAACTAAGAAAAATCAGTTTTTTTTTTAAATTTTCGGTCTTTTTTCATTTATAGCACAAAAAATAAAAAACCCAGAGGTGATCAAATACCACCAAAATAAAGCTCTATTTGTATGAAAAGGAAAAAAAAATCATTTGGGTACAGTATTACAAGACTGAGTAATAGTCAAAAGTGTAAAAGCGCTGAAAGCTGAAAATTTGTCTGGGCAGGAGGGGGGTTTAAGTGCCCAGTAAGCAAGTGGTTAAAGGAGAACATAGAAGAGGGATAATGTCAGTAATGGGTCTTTATTGTCTATGCAGCAGACAGGCAATTACCAGAACTCAAGTGGCAATTTTTTTCCATGCGAATGTATGGGGATGTGGTGAAGGCTCATGAAGTTTCTAAATACAAGTATAAAAGGGCAATAAAAGTAGAATACATATGTGGGACATAAAACAGAGGTCCTGAGATCATGATTTTTGGCAGAAGTTTCACTTTGTTATAATATTAGTACATTTTTAATAATACTTTGCCAAGCATGGCAAATTTCTTCAAATACATCAAAGCATACCTATGCACCACACGAAAACAAGACAGTTTTATAGACCAAATTTATTTTTCAGTATTATAAGAATGTCCTGAATAGCTTTTAATTCTTTGTATGTTCACCTGCAGTTCGAGCTCACCAAATAAAGTCATGGTAAGATTGGCATACACTTTAAAGAGAAAACATGAACATACATCACTTTGTAAAGTCAAACTTGATATGGGGTTCTGTAAAAAACAAAAAACAAAAAACAAAAAAAAAAAAAAACCATTGAGGGTTAGGGGGCAGTTGGGTCTTTATTGTAATTCATCCTGGGCACATTCCTAAGAGATGGCAAATCGGTCTAACAAAAATAGAGACTTACCAAAAAAAAAAAAAACACATCACACACCAAGAAAAGAGTTGTAATCTCAATAAAACAAATCCAGAATATTGTCCAAAAAACTGATTATTTTGCATATTGACCAGCTTGGTTAGTCTCCTTCTTCTTCTCTAAAATCTATTTTTTCTTGGCAATGTTATTCATACTTGCGGGGGGGTTCTGTTAATAATATTCCACCTTCGATCATTGCTTTCCGAAGCCGCTGCACCTAGAAAACAAATGCACAAATAAGACATAATTGGAATTGCTGCTTGCAATAAGACCATGCAATCTGCATACATAAAAAACAAAACAAAAAAAAAAACAAAAACACACAAACACTATAATAATCATTTACTTAATTATATGCTTAGTATTGCTATAAATTATTATTGTTACACAGGAGGCTGAGAAAATAGTTTCAGCCAAAAGGAGCTAAAAGGAAACTGAAAGTTTTACTGCATGAAACTTTAATAATCAGACTTTGCGTTTACAAATAATCACTGAATATATGACAAAAGTATTCTTGGAGCACCATGGATTTTCTAATGAGCACAGTGAAAGCTCCCTGCCTCTCTCTGATAGGGGAAAAAAAAAGAAGAATTTTGACTTGCCAGTATATTCCAATTCTTGGAGTAGAGTACAGGACACAAGCAGAATATTCATACACCATGGGTTGTAGGTGTGTACCTTCAGGCGATTGGACATTGGTCAAAGCTTTTATATAGAGGGCACTCCACATTGGTGCTTCCTACCCCACTCAGTGAGGGGAGAGAACACAAAGGAATGGAAGGGAGGTTGGCCAGTGTCCTTTACTGACAGATATGGAATTTACAGGCAAGTCAACATTCCTCCTAATTGTACAGTACAAGAGGCAGGCAGAGTATTCATACACCATGGGATGTCCCCAAGCAATAAACAGGAAGGGTAGGGACCAATGAGGCAAACCAAACTGGCCCAACAAGGGTCAGAAAACCCAACCCCCGAAGCCGCTGCGTGGTGGACGTGAATTTACCATTACTTTTTCTCTGCAAGACTGGGTAATTTAAGTAATAATAGATGCCAATATGTCCCCTTTCTGCAGGGAAAAAAAAATGCTTTCTGCAGAATTTAAAAAATGGAGCTTTTACAATGCATGCTCTGCACCAGTTGAGTTGGGCGATACCACAGCAGGTTCTAGAGGATCAAGAGGCAGCATTTTAAAATAAACTCGATCGTGCCAGCCTGGGTTGACAGGGATGTTGTACAGATCATAGCAGCCAGTAGCACTCTACACACAGCATTTTAGAAAATTGCGCTTCCACAATTTTTAAATGTGCTGTGTGTGTAGAGCGCTGCTGTGATCTGTACAATGTCCATGGCTACCCAGGCGGCTCTGATCCCGGCACAGCGAGCCACGGAGCACAGGACCGTTCTAAGCAGGGTGGAGTTACATGATTAAAGAATATGTAGTTGGGCCAATATTGTGTGGCCGCACCTTCTGGAAAGCGATTTGTGTGCCCACAGGTGTAGTGGTGGAGGTGCACCGAAGTGATAGAAAAGAGGCAGCAGGATATCAGTATTGGTCCACTTTATCCTGATGAACACTTGCAGACAGTATTTATTGCACAAGTCACTTTTTGGTGGATGGACATTGAAATAGCCCCCAATAGGCTGCATGTGATTTGCAAAATATATGAATTATGATTAGTATGTTGCACATGTTATTTTGCATTTATTTGAACTTTTTGTTACGATTGTAATCGTTTTGCACTTTGTATTATATTTATGAATTTGTTTATCATTTGATGACAGAGTGAGATAGCACATCTTCTAAATATTTAAAGATTTATAGTGTTGGGTACTCTGACACAATATAGTTTTGCTGCTTTCCCTATGTTATTATTGTCATTATTTACACAAAGCAAACTTTCTATAATTAAAGTGGCTGTAAAGTCAGAAGGTTTCTTTATCTTAATGCATTCTATGCATCAAGATAAAAAGCCTTCTGCGTGCAGCAGCCCCCCTAATACTTACCCGAGTCCCATCTCTGTCCAGCGATGTGCACGAGTGCCTCGGCCGAGCGGGACTCACTCCCGATTGGCTGACTGACTTTGACAGAAGCGGGCGCCAAAGGCGCCGCTGCTGTGTCTCAGCCAATGAGGAGAGAGAGGGGGCGGGGCCGAACCGCAGCTCTGTGCCTGAATGGATACATGGGCCTGCAGCTCGGCTCAGGTGCCCCCATAACAAGTTGCTCGCTGTGGGGGCACGCAACAGGAGGGGGGGGCCAGGAGCGCCAAAAAAAAAAGGATCCGAGAAGAGGAGGATCCAGGCTGCCCTGTGCAAAATCAACTGCACAGAGCAGGCAAGTATAACATTTTTTAAAATTTTTTTTTATAGAAAATAAATAAACAAAAAACACACGAGACAAGACTTTACAATCACTTTAAGGGGCAGCACTTGGCTAACCCGATTGTGTTGTTGACGAGACGTCACTCTGTCTATGACCAATCTTAGCTTGGGTTAATGTTGGTCTTTAACAAAATTCAGATTCAACCTCTGATCTGACACATTCCCTCCCACAATTACTTAATCAGCTGGGAACAGTCACGGGCAATGTGAGTGCCAAATGCACTGATGAGCTTTCAATGTTTGGATATCCATCATCCAACAGACTAATGAATACATTTATGAACTGCTACTTTTTACATCCAAGATAAATAAGGATGCTTTTAAGCTCAAACAGAACAAATACAGAGACATACAAGTATACAGTAATATGATAAAACAATAAGGGCACTCCTGTGTCTATATTGACATGGCAATATGCGCTGCTTGTTTTTTCACCCGCTGAACCGAGTGTCAACCACAGGAGTTTACATGCGAGCAACCCTGAGATTAATGAGGCTTATTATTCCATATAAAATACATACACACTATTGTAGCTTAGACTGTGCAATTCAATAAACCTTTGCAATAATGATCTATGGTTATTCATTTCAAGGGTTTCCATTTTCTCAGGGAATACAAAAGCTGCACACAAAGAGTGCAATCATAAAATTATTCTTCATTTAAATCAAGTGTTATGTTTTCATGGAGAAAAAAAAAAAAACCACACCAAATAATTATAGCACTCTATATTCAGCAGCCAAGAGAAACACTTCACACAGAAAGGAAGGGCATGAACCTTTTGTACCATGAGACCTGTGGTCTGATGACCATGGCAGAGAGACTCACAATACAGAGCCATGGGAGATCAGTAGATTCACATTTATAGATCTCTGCTAGACTCTGTTTTCCTAGGCTTCAGACTTCACGTCTGTGCAAACCCCAACAATGAACTTCTCTCTCCTTTTTGCTCCGTTTGATCTGCTAAATATACCACGGAAGGTTTTTTTCATTGTATTTGTTCAATAAGTGGAAAAAAAAAAAATACCTGTCAATTTTGCAAGAAATCTTGTGAGCCGATAACTTCCTTTGCTCTGTATATACAAGAGGAGGTTACAGAGATGGTCTTTGTAATGCATCAGAATCAAGTAAGCAGGTCTGACACCACATACTTTTGAACGCAGAGCCAAAAATACACTGTGCTGGTATGTCAAAGAGGAAGGTAAGAGCACATTTCTGGCTCACCGACAGTTATTAAACTGGAACTAAACCACTTTCATACCGGGCCTATTCTGGCACTCCTCTCCTACATGTAAAAATCATAATTTTTTTGCTAGAAAATTACACAGAACACCCAAACATTATATATGCTTTTTAGCAAAGATTCTAGGGAATAAAATGGCGGTCATTACAAAATTTAAATGTCACACGGCATTTGCGCAGGAATTTTTCAAACACGTTTTTTTTTGGAAAAATACAGTTTTGTGAATTTAAAAACAGTAAAGTTAGCTCAATTTTTTTGTAGAATGTAAAAGCCGATGTTACGCTGAATAAATAGATAGCTAGCATATCACGCTTTAAAATTGCACACACTTGTGGAATGGTGCCAAACTTTGGTACTTAAAAATCTCTATAGGAGACACTTTCATTTTTTTTTTTTTTTACAGGTATACAGTTTAGAGTTACAGAGGAGGTCTTGGGCTAGAATTTTTGCTCTTGCGAACGCACGTGGCGATACCTCACATGTGTGATTTGAACGCCGTACATATGTGGGAGTGACTTGCGAATGCAGTTGCTTCTGTGCGCAAGCATGCAGGGCGCTTTACATTTTTTTTCATTTGTTTATTTTACTTTTTTTTTTTTATCACTTATTTCTAATTTCAAGGAATGTAAACATCCCTTGTAACAGGAATAGTGCATGATGACAGGTCCTCTTTATGGAGAGATCTGGGGTCTACAAGACCCCACATCTTTCCTCCAGTTTAAAAAGAACCAAGATATAAAAAAAAAAATAAAATAAAATTATGAACAGTCTCAGCCTTTCCAGCCGAGCCCCCGGCATGGTTTACATCCGCCGGCTCGGACATGACATCATAAAGTCGCGCCCGGGCCTCCGAAGGTCATAGAGATGACTGGGACCAGCTGGTCACCAGAAATCTCTATGATCAACTTCCAGCAGCAACCGATTCATTCTCCGGCTCGCTGATCGCACGGGAGAGCTAGTAGAAGCACCAGAGAGCAACGGGAGAGGGGTGGGTGGGATTTCCCCTCCCGCCGCTAGCAGGAACGATCAAGCAGCTGAACTGCCGCTATGATTGCTCTTACGGTGCACAGAATCGCCGGCCGAAAAAGATATCTGAATGATGCTTGTAGCTGCAGGCATCATTCAGATCTCCCCACTCAAAGTCCAGGACATCATATGATGTCATTGGGCTTGAAGTGGTTAAGTGTTTATAAAAGATAGGCGTCTTATCAGAATGCATCTTTGTGCAGCTCCCCCCCCCCCCATACTTACCTGAGCCTGATCTTGATCCAGTGCTGTGCCAGAGAGCAGTGGTGCTCTCTTTCTTCTTAGTGGACATGGAGGCAGCAGTGGGAGCCATTGTAAATCACAGCCTGTGAGGAGACAGAGTGGGAGGCAGGGCCTAGCTGCTCTGGGTGTGTATGGACACACAAAGCACAGCTTGGAACCAACCTCCCCAAGAGCTCCGATAGCAAGCGGCTTGCTATGAGGGCAATCACAAAATACTAAAGCACTTGGGCCTTTAACCACTTCAGCTTTACCCACCCAAGTTTTACCCACTTTCTGACCAGGCCATTTTTCGCGATACTAGACTGTCACTTTAACTGACAATTGTGCGGTCGTGCAACAGTGTACCCAAATAAAACTGATGTCCTTTCTCTCTCCCCCCCACAAATAGAGCTTTCTTTTGGGAGCATTTGATCGCCTCTGCGCTTTTTATATTTTGAGTTATAAAGAAAAAAAGACCAACAATTTTAAATAAAAAAAAAAAACTTTTACTTTCTGCTATAAAACATTCCCAATAAAAAACTAAAAAAAAAACCCACGCTAAAAAACGTAACAACATTTTAGGTCAATATGTATTGCTACATATTTTTTGTAAAAGAAAAATCCCAAGCAGCGTATATTGATTGGTTTGCGCAAAAGTTAAAGCGTCTATAAAATAGGGGATAGATTTAGGGACTTTTTTTTTACTGTTTTTACTAGTAATGGCAGCGATCTGCGATTTTTAGCAGGACTGCGACATTGCGGTGGACAAATCTGACACTGAGTGACACTTTTTGGGGACCAGTGACACCAATACAGCGATCCGTGCTATAAAAATTCACTGATTACTGTATAAAATTACACTGGCAGGGAAGGGGCTAACACTAGGGGCGATCAAAGGGTTTAATGTTCCCTAGGGGGGTGCTTACTGTGTGGGGCAGTGTCACAGTGAAGGTAAAGAGAGATCCGTGATTCAGCTTAGCTGAATCACAAGATCTCTTTCCCTTCCTGACATTTCCGCCATTTGCCTTGTTTACACAGGCAGACGATTGGTCCGTCTCTCCTATGAGCGATCGTGAGTCCCGCTAATTGGCTCCTGCTGTGTCCAGCCACAGCGGGAGCTGCGCACCCCCCCCAAACAGCCAGGAGGCAGACAGTTACTCTAGGAGAGCTGGACATGGCCGTAGAAGGTCCTTAACCCATCAGCAGGACCGGTATCTGCTCCTTTGTGCGAGGAGGAACAGGATGAGCACTGCCAGAGCCCTACAAAATGACCTCCAGCAGGCCACTGGTGTGAATGTCTGACCAAACAATCAGATTGTGGGCTCTGTGCCCACTGCCCAGCACCTTGGAGCTCGATTGGCATTCGCCATTGAACACCAGAATTGGCAGAAATACAGAAAAAAACTATTTCCTTTATGTAACTTTGAAAGGTGAAAACTCCTTAGCAACCAAACACATCTTTATATTTTATTAGAAAAGTTAAAATCATGGATGTGTAACATGATAAAAATCAAACTTGGATGCATATACAAATAAAGTGCAGTATGAAAAGATATACAGACAACCACTGGACTCTGTCAAATATAGAAATGAGACAGAGGATGCCCAGTAATCCTCTTCTTCAGGGCCTAGTGGTTCAATAACGAATATTAATTGTCTATGATCAATAGAGAACAAAAAGCAGTAAGCATTCATCATTGTACATACAGTGGGGACGGAAAGTTTTTCTTTTTTAATAAATCTGCAAAAATGTCAACAATTCTGTGTTTTTCTGTCAATATGGGGTGCTGTGTGTACATTAATGGGGAAAAAAATGTACTTAAATGGCTGCAATTTAACAAAGAGTGAAACATTTAAGGGGGTCTGAATACTTTCGTCCCCACTGTAGGTACAAGAGCTATACAATAGTGTTATAATATTGACACTGACCATATGTTTTAAACATCATCAGTATTGCATCCTATATAAAAATACAGGGAGGGTTTGCTGCCATGAATTATCCAGGCTGGAAAAAAAAACAATGGGGGGGGGGGGGGGGGAGAAATTGGAGCACGGCAGATCCAAGACCAGAATCAGCTACAAAGGGCACTTTGCATCCACCCAAAATCCTTCATGGATCTTCATTACTGCGCCTTTTGTATATACAATACATCTTTGGCACACTTTTTGTGATCCATACTAATCGTAGCCTTTTTATAGATAATCTGGTGCGACTTGTCCGACTCTTTGTACACCCCCTTCTTCCTAATTTGTTTGCTACCAACATATCAGAAGTAAAAAAAAAATAAAAAATAAAAATAAATAAAAAAAAGCAGCCAGCAATGTTTATTACCAACATTGCTCAGCCCTGAAACACTAAAATAAAAAAAGATAAAAAGAAACATTGTTTCTTTTTGTATATTTCTGTTTCTTCATCTGCAGATCAAAGGGATGAACAAATGGTCCTCTGTTTAACCCCTTAATAACCCTTAATTTACTCTAAATCAGCCTTAAACAACTCCCTATCCTCTATTTAAATTAATATTCTCCTGCTTTTCTTCACGTCTATTTTATAAACAATAAACAAGTAAAACTTTTTTTGCTTTGCTAGTGAATATTTGTACACATATATTTACACATTTCTTATTGAAAAAGCGCTAAATAAAAAAAAATTTAAAAAAAAGTATTTCATTTGTAAATAACTTTTCAATGTTTTGTACCATTGCTGACAGCTGCAGTTAAAAAAAATAAATAAAATAAAAAAAATGAAAAATGGTATTTGTGCATCCCTACTTATTTGTATATGCATCCAAGTTGATTTTTAATCATGTTACACCTCCACGATTTTAAACTTTTCTAATAAAATATAAAAAGAAGTTTTCAAACACTGTTTGATTGCTAAGGAGTTTCTGCCTTTCAAAGTCCCATAGAGGAAATTGTGTCTGTATTTGTACCAATTCAGGGATGTGGGCAAAAACTCCTATTCTACAAATCTTTGGCATAACTGAAAAACCAGAATTGGCAGGTCCACCACTGGCGCTCTGTGCTTTTCACAGATGAGAGCAGGTTCACCCTGAGCACGTGACAGACGTGAAAGGGTCTGGAGAAGTCGTGGAGAACGTTCTGCTGCCTGGAACATCATTCAGCATGACTGGTTTGGTGGTGGGTTAGTGATGGTCTGGGGAGGCATAGACCTCTACAGGCTACACAATGGAACCATGACTGCCTTTAGGTTTCAGGGTGAAACATTGTCAGACCATACACTGGTGCAGTGGGTCCTGGGTTACTTCTGGTGCACAACAATGCCCGGCCACATGTGGCGAGACTATGCAGCCAGTTCCTGGAGGATGAAAGAATTGATATCATTGATTGGCCCCCACGCTCGCCTGACCTAAATCAAATAGAACACCTCTGGGACATTATGTGTTGGTCCATCTGACACCGGAAGGTTGCATCTCAGTCTATTCAGGAGCTCAGTGATGCCCTGGTCCAGATTTGGGAGGAAATACCCCAGGACACCATCCATCGTTTTTATTAGGAGCATGCCCCAAAGTTGTCAGGCATGCATACAAGCATGTGGGGGCCAAACAATCCACTGAGTACCATTCTGAGTGGCTGCAATTAAATTTTAGCAAAGTAGACTTGCCTGCTTCATAATTTTTTCACTTTAAATTTCGGGTGTCTTTGAATTGAGCCCTTCATAGGTTGATAATTTTCATTTCCATCAAACGATGTGGCATCATTTAGTTTCAAACACGTACCCCATTCCATATCAGTATAGATATCCTGCATGATATTTTCCCCATTGAGATATGATGTGTTTTCAAAGTGTTCCTATAATTTTTTTGAGCAGTGTACATAAAACATTAAAAAATGCGGGGAAAAGATTTAGAATCATTAGAATAGGTGTACCCAAACAAATATCCAGCCCTCTACAAACTTATCACAATTATAAGTGAAAATAACCAACTGCTCTGTCAAAAAATGGACCATGTACATTACATAGTTACATAGTAGGTGAGCTTGGAAAAAAAAAAAAAAAAAAAAAACACAAGTCCAACCTATGTGTGTGATTATATGTCAGTATTACATTGTATATCCCTGTATGTTGTGGTCGTTCAGGTGAATGGTCAATGAAAGGCAATTCCACATCCTTGCCGCTCTTACAGTAAAGAACCCTCCTACATAGTTTAAGGTTAAACCTCTTTTCTTCTAATTTTAATGAGTGGCCACGAGTGTTGTTAAACTCCCTTCTGCAAAAAAGGTTTATCCCTATTGTGGGGTCACCAGTATGGCATTTGTATATTGACGGGCCTTACTTCCCTTTTGGAAGCTCACCTCCTCATAGAAGGTTAATAGATTGGTTTGGCAAGAACAATTCTTCACGAATCCATGCTGATTACTGCTAATGATACTGTTCTTGTTACTAAAATCTTGTATATAGTAGTCCCTTATCCCCTCCAAGAGCTTGGATACTATTGATGTTAGGCTAACTGGTCTGTAATTCCCAGGGATGTATTTTGGGCCCTTTTTAAATATTGGTGCTACATTGGCTTTTCTCCAATACGCTTGGCGCCCGGTAAAGCAGCTGGATCCAGCGGAGAAAACCAGGGCCAAAATCAAATCGCCCTAGGATTTCCAAAAGATATTCCCACTCCACAGAGTCAAACGCCTTTTCAGCATCCAAGGAGGCGATCACCCTACTCCCACAGTTTTTATGAGTGATGGACAAATTTAGAATGAGGCGTCTAATATTAATATCTGTCCCCTTACCCGGCATGAAGCCGGTCTGATCAACATGAACTAATGTCGATATAACTGAGGACAGGCGAGTAGCGAGGATCTTGGCCAAGACTTTCATATCCACATTAAGTAATGAGATGGGCCTGTATGATGCACAATCCTGGGGGTCCTTACCCTGTTTATGGATCAATACAATGACCGCCTCCTCCATGGACTCCGGCAGAGTACCTCCACCGACCAGCCCAGCGAAAAGGGATGTGAGTTTGGGTGCAAGGAGTTCCATATTTTGTGAGTAGAACTCCGTAGGGAGTCCATCCACCCCAGGTGTCTTTCCCTTCTGTAAACCCCCGATAGCAGACTGGACCTCCTCTAGGGAGATATCTTTATCCAACATTGCCCTATGTTCGCCAGACAGCGTAGGAAATGGGACCCTGTCTAAGTACTCCTGCAACGACAAAGGGCCACCACCTGCCCTAGAAGCGTATAGATCCCTGAAGTAGCAGGAGAATCTATCGTTAATGTCCTCCGGTAAGGTCAGCAATTCCCCATTATCACTCCGTACCCCTGCAATATGTGTACTACCCAGTTGTCCACGTGCTAGCCAGGCTAACAATCTACCATTTTTATTGCCATATTCAAATATCCTCTGTGTGGAGTGTAACATAGATTTCTTGGTCTGTTCTACATTGAATAAGGAGAGTTCCCTCAAGGCTCCCTGCCATGAGCAGTAGTTTTGTTCAGTAGGGGACCTTACATAGGCTGCTTCTCGCTCCCCCGCCACCTCCTCCAACCGCTCAAGAGACCGAGCAGCCTCTCTCTGTATTGAAGAGATACGGGATATGTATTCCCCCCTAACCCATGCCTTAAGTGTCCCAGAGGGTCTGTGGACCTGCCGACTCCCTGTTTCTCAACCAAAAATTACAGATTGCTTCCGGCATTACCTCCTGAATCTTTTCATCTAGTGCCCAGTATCTGGAGAGGCGCCATAGCCCCGGGGACGAGGAACCACCCAGGGAGATGGTGAGATTAAGAGGAGCGTGGTCTGAGATACCCCGTGGCAGGTGTTTGACCTCCCTCACCCAACAAAGTGCGGCCCCAGACAGATAAGCTAAATCTATTCGGGATAGAGCTCTATGTGAGGCTGAATGACAAGTAAATTCCCGATCCCTGGGGTGAAAATGTCGCCACGTATCTGTCAGGGCAAAGGTAGTTGCCCAGCTCTGCAGCTCCGACGAGGTGCGAGCCCCAGGGTTGAGTCTATCCACTCCCTGAGAGGGTACTAAGTTGAAATCTCCAAAAATAAAAACTTCCTGAGTATGATATCCCATGACATGCTGCATAATATCGTATAGGAGTTGAGCCCTCGCAGGAGGGGGGAGATACAAACCCACCAATACCATCCGTCGAGAGTGAACAGACATATGTATTATCACGTATCTGCCTTCAGTGTCAGTTTTAACATCAAGGATCTGAGATGGGAGGGATCTACGGATCAACACGCTCACTCCCCTGGCATAACCGGAATAAGTAGAGTGGTAATGCATCCCCACCCAGGCCTTTTTAACCCCAAGAATTTTGGAGCCCATCAGATGCGTCTCTTGCAGTATACATATGTGAGGTACATACTTTTGTATAGATTTAAAGACAAGAGATCTTTTTATGGCTGAATTTAATCCCCTGACGTTCCACGAAATAATAGAAATGTCAGTCATCTAGCCAATCCCAAGAGTATAGCGTGTCGGATCCACAAGTCCCACCCATCCCCCTGTTACTTTAATGTCACTACTTCAGCTCTTTCTAGCAACTTGAAAACATGAACTCCATATAGTAGTAACTCGAACTGCATTTCAACAATCATTTGGTAAAGTGAAGTAGAGCATAAAAACCCACTTGTGTGATGAGCAACTCCTTTTCCTAGTAAACTAGTACATCTAATTCCCCTGTGTCTGCAACGGCAGAAAACTCCCCTCCCTCCCCCACACCTCCCTGAAACTGGTGATGTGTAGATTCCCATAAACACCCAACTATTCCAACCGTGAAAGGGGCGTGAACTTAGCTACGATGAAGTTGTCTAGCCAGACAACAGAGATGCTGGAAGACAATTTGACATATAGGATTCAATTCTCCTGAACTATTGCAGGGGCACATGACTTAGTTACAGTATGAAGGTACTGGGCTCCCTCATTTCTAACCAGTTATCAGCAAAAAAATATCTTCTGGGTTGATAAAAATCCTTTCTCCTGAACTATTGCAGGGGCACATTTCTTAGTTACAAAACTGAGGTTCTAGTCTTATTCAGCATTAATCCAAACGATAGCAAAAACAATAAATGTTGCATAAATCTTTTCTCCTGTGCATCTACAGGGGCTCCTCTCTTAGTTAAACAACTGAGACTCTATGCTCTCACATTTTTAACCCATATAGTATCAGTAATAAAAGAGGTTATAGTATTCATTTCACCTGAGCTATTGCAGGGGCACATTTCTTAGTTATAAACTGAGGCTCTGGTCTCCCTCACTGCTAACCCCAACATTAGTAAATATAATAGTACACGCTCAATATATCACTTCTCTGGAGTGTTGCAGGTGCACAAGTCATGGTTGCAGAATTAGAGCGCCAGGCTCTTTCACTCATGGCTCAATACCCAGCCTAGAGAGGTAAGTTAAAGCAAGCATGTCTCCTGGAAGATCACAGGGGTATATATCTTAGGTAAAGCTCTGACGAGCTCTGTTCTTTTGGCCTTGACACGGAGACTGGCATTAAAGGACACACTTCGATAAAAATCCTTATCAAATATAGCTGGCAAAAAAGCAGTAGGTGTGAGTTAGTAAAATGTTAAGGGTCTACTGCACTGTGGAAGGGCCAGCAGGTTGATCCTCCACTGTCCCGTGTGTAGAGGAAAAAGTTGTGATCCGCAGGAGCAAATCAATAGATCATATTCGTGTAGCTACAAAAACATGCACCAGAATCTCTAGTATGTCGTTGCAAGAAAGAGGTGGTAGCTCTAGCAAATATGAGGCCATAAATAGAGATAGGCAGTCTCTAAACTGATCCAGAGAGCCACAAGAAACTACGTATTTATCGAAGCTGTGGCAAGGTCTCAAGCCAAGTGGCAGCCTCACGGGGGGATGTAAAGAACTTGACTGACTCCCCATCTTGAACCCGCAATCTGGCCGGAAAAAGTATACTGTACTTAATGTTCCGCGCCCGAAGTGATGCCTTGACTTGGTCGAATGACCTGCGTAGCTTCTGTGTCTCCACAGAGTAATCCGGGAAAAAGTGTAGGTTAGCATTTTGGAATTTCACCTCTCCAGCCCTGCGTGCTTCCCTTAAAACAGCATCCCGGTCCCTGAAGTTAAGCATTCGGAAAATTAGGGTGCGAGGGTGCGAACCAGGTGGACCGGGAACAGGAGGACTCCGATGCACGCGTTCCACAGTATAGAAGGGGGAGAACTGCGCAGCAGGGTTTTTAGTAAATCCTCCACAAAAACCGTAGGGTTCTTTCCCTCAGCCCCCTCTGGCAGGCCTACGATCCGAAGATTGTTTCTTTGATTCCGATTCTCGGAATCATCCACCTTATATTCCAAGGCACGAACTTTAGTCTGTAATGTGCGGATAGATGCAGCATGGTCTGTAACCGCATCCTCCGCAAGGCCTACTCGCTCCTCCACTTCAGCCACCCTCGATCGGAGCTTGTCCTGGTCCTGCCGGATTAGGCTGACATCGAGCTGCACAGATTCAATCTTGCTGGTCAGGACAGCCTGACAGGAGGCAATCGCTGCCATTACCTCCGGAAAGCCAATCTGTGGCGTCTCGTCCGGGTCCGCGGCCTCGGTCTGCGACGCCATGTTGGATGACCGCCGGGAAGAGTCAGCCACGCGGCCCTGCACAGACGGGGCTGTAGCGTCCTGGTTCTGCGGGAAACGTAGCTTTTGGGCCCGCTGCCGTGTTCTGTATGGCATTCAGGCTATGTGGGATAAATCTCTTCCCAGAACAAGAGCCAGGAAACGGTATCTTATGGCGTCTTCCAGCAGAGCTCTGGAAACCCACGTCCTCCTAGGTTGCCATCTTACTGTTTACATACTTAAAGAATATTCATTCTATACAAAGAGGGGGGAGAAGAGGGTCATCGATGAGCTCTACGCATTTCACGGTCCGAGCTGCTTCATCAGAAGCAGTACATATCAGAATCTATATAACAATCTAAGATGCATGCAGCTATCCAGGCCTAACCATCAGTCCATGACCCCATTCACATTATGACATTATCTTGCAGGAGGATTTTTTACTAGTGCTTTAACATTCTGATTATTAGGTTATTAACTAATCCTTATTGAGGCAGACATGGCTGTCGAATGGTTAGTTCCTTGCACACTATACAATTCATTATTTTAACTTTGGATCTATAAAGTAAAATGCAGTTAAATATCAAGGATAAAAAGGATGAAACTTTGTACTGGCCTTAAATGACGATGTTACAATTTTTCAAGGAATTCTAAGGATTTGAAAAGGAGCTGCGGCAACCTGGTGACATTTGGATAAATAAGAGGTACCAAGTGTCTAAAAGTAACAAACCGGTAGCACTGGGCACAGAACAAAAACACACACACACACACACACACACACACACACCTTAGGCCAGCTATATGCGGAGCAAATTTTTTTCCTGCAACCCAAGAAATTTGCTTGATTTCGCCATCAACACAGACAGTGTTGATGTGGGAATCCCTCCTGCCGGGCCATGGTCTTCTCCCTGCCAGGGGTTTGGGGAAGACTTCCCCACCGGGTGCAGACAGGGATTATTTCTAGTGGCTATAGCAGCTGCTAGCGACAATTGCACGTAAAATCCGGCATGCTGGTAGTACCCAAGCTGATCGATCAACTTGGTACATCTGTGTGCCAAGTTGTACCTGCCCCACCGGTTTGAATATCGACCACTTTCTGCTGAACCGACAGAGTCGAAGCTTGCTGGAAGAAGACATTGTTGGGCAATTTTTGTATTTTTATGCCAGAGTCCGCTAATGAAGATATCCATTGATGAAACCAGCTTTACAAATAGTTTACTCCTACACACAGGATTGGGTGAGCATTTATCTTACCGATTCAGATCGAAATACCCAAGGAATGTCCCGATAGAGCATATATTGTATTCCCGCTTCCAGACAGCGCTGAGCCAAAACTCTGCCTACATTTTCACAAGCCATTGTATCTACGGTGCTATAGAGATGTCTTTTCACACACCATTCTCTGGTAGAGGCAGAGAGCACAATGCTGCCATCTGTGTGCTCCACCAATGCGGTAACATGGTGTCCAGTGCGTTCCAAACGTAACCTGAAAAACACAAAAAGGAAGAAATTTAAGATGAAGTTATGGTGACAGTAATCAGCTAATGGCCATCTACTGATGCTATTTATTTTAAATAAGTAAAGTTTATTAAACTTTCAGACATACAGTCCAGGAAAGATCACCGAAAAAAAAAATGTCAGTGTATACAGCCAAATGCCATAAGAAAGTAGCGTACAGTGGAAAAAGATTCACAATAAGTTACACTGGTATAAATACAGTAAATGCACTGACATAGAACAGATATCCACAAGAGTAGTCCCGACCCAGACTCCCAGGGTTTAGAGGAGTATAGGATTACAATCATCTGTATAACACTAAATCAAAGAGGTGCATGGGGAAGCCAACCAGGATTCCCACAATCTTTCAAACTTTGCTGGGCATCCACAGTGGAGGTACATTAGCTTAAGTATTCCCCACAGCACATATCCACTCCTCTCTAGGTTGGGGGAAGTCTCCAGTTTCCTGTGCTAAACGAGCAATTTAGGAGCCTGAAACAGCGATTTGGCTAAAGCCTCAATCTCATACGATGACAAGTTACTATCATCCAATATTCACAGTTTTGGACCGAGTTGTGAATTTGGTTTGAAAAACTGTATTGAGGGCGTCTGTCTACCGACACAAAGTAGCAATAAAATATGGGACACCGCCAAAGCATGTGGATGAGATCTCCATGATTCCTCTTGCATTTATTATAGATTGGGTCAGCTGTTGCTATTTAAAAGTCATTTTGACGTTATGCGTTTGTAATCCAGGCTTGAAAAAGACTGTCTTTGTGATCAGGAGGATTATGTACTTTAAAGCAGACATCTATAAAAACTTCTGCCCTTGTTGTCTTAACTTTGGATAGTAAAACATTTTTTTTTCTGCCACTAAATAACTTATACAGCCCACTTCCTGTTTCTTGTCTGGAAAACAGCCTAGGCGTATGACATCATGCACAGCTCTCTCTATCACGCTTGTGAGAGTTTGACAGGAAGGGAGGGAGGGATGAATCAGAGGGCCAATGAGAGCTGCAAAGCTGGAGGTGTGCCTGTGTTTAAATCCAGGAAGTGAATAGGCAGCAACTTCAGCTGCCCACAGTTAAAATGGCTGCAGCCAGACTTAGTAGAGGGAGATTTCTGCAGCATATTTGGCAAGTACAGAATCACAGTATATATAAAATAATATGCAAAGTGGTTGGAGGGAAGAGATACATATACATATATTCATATATTCAATTGCAGTGGACAAGGTTGTGCTGCATTTACAGGGCACAAACAAGTGGTGAGGAGGAGACATATTCCATTCTTATTGCCTGTCCAATGGGTCAGAAAATCATCCACCATGGATCCTTTTTCAGAAGAGCAGCAAAGTGTGCCACATGTGTAAACTTAAGCTTATTGAAATCCCTTTTCCGAACGGTAGTTTACCCAATGCAGCATCTAGTGTCCTGATGCTCTTCTCCTGAAATTCAACAGCCTAAAGATTATTTTTTTCAGTTCAGTTTAGTAGAACTATAGTCAAAACTTTCATTTTCATTTTGGATAGAGTAGAGTAAAGTGGGGGGTTGTAACTCCTGTAAGGTTTATTTCTGCCATGTTTGTCTCATTGGGGAGATTTACCTTGACTTCCTATCCCACAGCCAAAACAGGAAGGGAGAGGAAATCCCTGCAAATTAAGGAATTCTCTTAGCGACCCCCATCTCACCAGAACTAGTGTACTCATTGAAAGATTTCCCCTCTATTACTTTTCTGGGGACAACCCAAAATTTGGAAATTACTTTCACTTTCAATGCTAATGGTAAACAGGACAAATGGAGAGGATTATTCTCCCTAACGGGGACACAGACAACAATACAAACCTAAATCTAGCTCTAACAAAAAAAAAAAAAAATGGGTCGACTAAGCTAACAATAAGATTTGCTGAAGCGATGGGAACATAATGTAAAAAAACTTAGAGGAACGAATAAGTTAGATATATAGAGGGAGAAGAGGAAAAGGTAAAAAGATGAGGATAGATCTGGTGCAAGAAAGGGAGATGGGGTGGGTATAGGGAGAGCGTGGGAGGGGTCTGATATGTATTAAGAACCTGTGTATATTGTTGTTACTGCGAGGTTGCACCTCGCTAATTGTGATATGTTTTGATACAGATAAAACTAATTAAGAAATTGAAATAAAAAAAAAAAAAATTTCCCTCTAGTTATACTTGCCATAAATGCTTTGAAATGTATCCATGTGTGGCTGCTTCTGATCGACTTCTGTCGAACAGACTTCTTGAAAAGCTTCTCGATCAGTGGCTGTAGCCACTGATCAGTGTATTCTGAAAGCACAGGGTCCTGCTGTCAGAATACAATGTCTCAGTGGGACGGATTCCTCTATTTATCCTCTACCTTGGTACAGTTATGTTCTTTTTACATGCTGGCCTTGCCACTATGCCCCACTCTTATTAGGAGTGAGTGGATGAGTATATACCGGTACCATCTTGTACCTTATATTTAAAATTGGTTCCCATTTCCCTTGTTTATCTTGATGAATTCCTCTATCCACCTCAACTGTGTGGATAGAGGAATCAGTTTGTTTCTCCTTCTTTACTCAGCCTGCTGGCTGAATAAAAAAAAAAAAAAAATTATAAACACACACAATCTACTGTACATCCAGCCTTTCAACTGCGAATAGCAACACGTCACTAATGTGTGATACATCTGCTTGTACCTTGCTATTACTGGGTAATGTTGTGGAGTGGTAAACTTGATGGTTCTGCAGAGAATGCCCAACCATTTTTTGGCATTAGAGAAATTACATTTTTTTAATAATTTTACACAAATAATATACTTTTAAAACAGTCTGGATTTATTTATTCTGTACTTCCCTTACATCTTTAGATATATAGAAAAGCTGATAAAGGACAAATTACATGTAAGGAACATAATACCTTTTCCTCCCTCCCCTGATATAGTAACACTCCTCTGTAGTCCTATGCTACAAGGAGGTGGTATCTGGAAACAGATACCCTCTATGCCTCTTACTATACAAATCACCCGGTCTGCCCTCTTTGCAATACTAGGATATCTTGTTTGAAAACTGGTTCAAAATTCTGCCTCTCTCCAGACCATTCATCTTTAAGAAACCTATAAAAAGTATTTGCTAGTTTTAGAAGTTGCAAAATGGCATTACATATCAATAAATCTGCAAGTTAAAAAAAAAAAAAAAAAAAAAAAAAAGCATGCCTGCATTCCTGGCATATGTCCCTGAACATACATGTCATAGATTTCCCTGAACATATATGTCATAGATTTTGGACTTGTGCCTCCCAGGCAAACCGAAATGCCAGGATTGGATGCAAGTAGCCCTAAAGGCTAAGTTCACATTTTTTATTTTCCTAAATTTCAGCTCCCATATGTACCAATATAGCATTAATTTACTTCTTTTGCATAAAAAAAAAAAAAAAGGCAGCTGTCTATCTGTCCATTAATTCTACGCAGGCTTACCTGATCTGTTGGATCTCTGAAAACCCTTATCTACATTAGATTGATCAACAACCATCACCACACTATTTCCGTTTATGCTATCTCGGAGCATAGGACAGCTTAGACTGTTTTCGCTTATTGTGGTGACAGCATTTTTATTAGTCTCACAGCCAAAGACCATAATGGTCCTATTCACATATGGACTATAATGATGGACTTATTTTCGTTAATATAAGACACGTTAAAATTAGTGTGTTTATTTCACTCATGTATTTCATCTCATATTTATCACTTTTTACTTTTTAGCGCTACACTTTGTTTCACAGGTTAATTTAACAAACATTCTTTTTGTTGTGTTAGCTGCTCATTTAGAGTAAGCACAAAATATATCACTGTTTTGTTTTGTTTATATTGGTACATAGGGGAGCTAGGATTTAGGAAAACAAAAAAAGTGAACTTAGCCTTTAAATGTTCAGCTCGTAATTCAGTATCAACCTTTCACCAGTAATTTTTTATAAAGAAGCCCCTGTGTCCCAAAATGATGGACTGCATGCCAAAAAGATATAGAATAATATTACTTGCCTCCACTGCCCTGATAAGGTGAATAAATCCTGCTAATGAGACCATTCACAGGCCCTTCTACTGCCTGTTTGGTTAATAATCTCAAAGAAGGTCTAGGAAGAATACTTAAGCGAGGGTTCTATTCAAATAAAGAAGAGCCCTGATGGAGCCACTTGCGAGTTCACAGCTGGGAAGTCCAACCCAAGGGAAGGATTAGAACCCATGTGTGGATTTCACCGATATCCAAGACTCTGTTTTACCATACCAATAGGGAAACAGACAGAAATAAAAATGTAATCGGGGGTCTTGGCCTTCCTCTACGATAGATAGATAGATAGATAGATAGATAGATAGATAGATAGATAGATAGATAGATAGATAGATAGATAGATAGATGGAGTGCTATGTCACCTGCTGACAATGTTTTACCAGAGAGGAAATGGGGGGGGGCGACGACTCCAACAGGAATAAGAAATATCTATATATATTTCTTATTCCTGTTGGAGTCGTCGCCCCCCCCTATTTCCTCTCTGGTAAAACATTGTCAGCAGGTGACATAGTACTCCATCAAAAACAAGAAGGAAAACAAGAAATAAATAAATAACATACTATACAGTGAAATCGATCACTGGATTGAGTATGGGCTCTAGCACAGGGTGCCAAACACACCACTTTTTAGATGTTTTTTTTTCACTGCACTGATCTAAACACTATGTAATGCACATGTAGTTCTGGTCACCAATCCTCAGGAAGGATATGCTGGAACTAGAGAGAATAGAGAAAGGCAACAAAATTAATAAAGGTGACTGGAGGACCTAAATTATGAGGAACGACTACAAGCACCAAATTTATTCTCCCTGGAGAAGAGACGCTTGAAAGAAGATATGATAGCGATATACAGATTTTTCAAATATCAAGCCACACTGTAAACTTAAATAGTGACAAATACCGTATTTATCGGCGTATAACACGCACCCCAAGTTTAGCAGGGAATTTTAAGAAAAAAAACTTACAATAAAATGCCCATCAATGCAACCTTATCTGTCCATCTGCAGCCTTTTCAGTGTCAGTGCAGCCTTGCCCCAGTGCAGTCTTGTCAGTGCAGCCTTGCCCCCGTGCAGCCATGGGTAGATTCAAATATGGCGCCGAGACTGCAGGGCTTCGTCGGAGCCGAGATACACATACCCGAGTGTTCTCGAAAAAAGCCGAGAACACTCGGGTATGTGCATCTCGGCTCCGAAGTATCCCTGCAGTCTCGACGCCATATTTGAATCTACCCACGGCTGTATATGTCGGCGGCGACCGCGGCAATTGCTGCGATTGCTCCGATGACACAAAATCTGCGGGGATCGGCCTATAACACACACCCACGAAAAAAGTGCGTGTTATATTCCGATAAATACGGTATAATTGTATGACTTTATACAAATAAGAAAGTGAATTGAATAAAACTGATCAAATAGTAAAAGATTAATAGTCCATTCTATAGTCCATCTCCTCTGTGCAAATACCATACACAACACCCAAGAATGGTGATAAAAGGGTCTGCCTTCCATCTCCACACAAACTGCTGCTTACCGGCTCCTATGGATCTCTTAGTTACAGGAGATCATATACGCATGTGGCTTGATACCCAGCCAGAGCCTTTGATTGCACACGGTCAAGATCCCAGCGCCTTTGCAGGAGTATGTGACTCAATCAGGAGGTGGTTATAACAGATATTTCCCAGAAAAAAAAAAAAAGATAAAAAAAGAGCTTCCGTAGCGTAAAACCATAAGATATTTATTTTATAAAGAAAAATAAGAGGTATTGCATTTAAATTTATGTAAAAACATCATATGTAGAGTAAAAACTAACCCGGCCGGCTCTCTCTAGTAGCCCATTATACCGGGACTTCCGTGTACCGCGGTGATGTCAGCACATCACTCCTCCCTATGCAATTCATCACACTCGTCGTCCTGGGGGGGGGGTTACCTTGCGGGCGCGCTCCTGAGTCCAGCATTTGCATCCATAGACATGAATGCCGGACTCGGCCCCGCCACCCGGGTCAATGGATTTGATTGACAGCAGCAGGAACCAATGGCTGCGCTGCTATCGATCTACCCAATCAAGAGCCGGGACCCCGTGTGGAGAGGGACAGTGCGTTCGCGCCGAGGGAAATACGGGGCTCAGGTAAATAAAACGGGGGGGGGGGGGGGGGGGGGGTCACTGCCAGGTGTTTTTTCACCTTAATGCTTAGGATGCATTAAGGTGAAAAAACATGAGGGTTTACAACCCCTTTAAGCGGTGTAGGGGGTTTTTCACTGTCAGGGCAATAAGGATGTTGAACTCTCTTCCACAATCAGTGGTGTCAGCAGGAAGTATTGATGGTTTTAAAAAGACTTTGGCGTGCATCTTAATGAAGACAATATACAGGGATAGGTGAAAAATATTCAACATGAACACATACACCCACACAGGTTGAACTGGATGAACAATTGTCTTTATTCAACCTTACAAACTATGTAACTATATGTAACAGCACATTGTTTTCAATGGGCCTGTACACATGGGAGCATAAGTAAAACTAGCACCAGGTTCAGTAAAAAAAAAAAAAAAAAAAATCTCCATCGTTGTCAGTAAATCACACCTCCCCTTGTTTGTCAGTTTTTAAATGAACTGAATAAGCTTGCTTAAGTAGACTGTTCCTTTTTCTATTTACCTAAGAAATTATGCATATTTATCCACATATAAAATCAAAAGTACTATATGCTAAAAAGCACTAAAATGCTCCCTTGTATAATAAAAGTATTATGCCCTGTTAAAAACAACTGACAACACGCTACCAGAATGGTAGACGGCAGGGATCAATAAGCTCCCGATGCATAATTTCGATCGGGAGCTTTCCGATCATGTAACCGATGTGACAGCCAATCACAGTGGTTACATGACCCGAATTAGTGGTACACTGAAATTTCAGCCACCGAAACATGTCAGCCAAAAAGCTGAGAGGGAGGACTCTGAGCCACCAGGATGGGGTGTGGGGGGTGTCATCCTGGCGGCTCAGAGTCCTCCCTCTCAGAGCTACCATCTCTGTCAGGGAGCGGAATTGCCCGGGCCGTAGTAACAATGTCCCGCCTCCTGTGATAGACAGCACACTGATCCGATGCCGGGACATTGAATCAGTGTGGCGTGATCACAGGAGGCGGGAAACTGTTACTGCGGCCCGGGCAGTTCAAATCCAGCTCCGCGACACAGCGGGAGATCGCCACTCTGATCCGGACACTGGCAAGGCTGCATCCCACAGGCACTGGTGAGGCTGCATTGATCTCTTGTATTATGTCTGCAGTCTCTGACCATCTCCTGTATCATGTCTGCTATAGGTGCACCAAATGGAAATTTTGCTAATACTATTAGCAGCGTGTTTAAGTAAGAGATTGACCATCTCTTGTATCATGTCTGCAGAGACTGCAGACTGCATTTTTCTTGAGCTTTTCTTGTACTAAAAAGGTGCCAATAATGGGCAACAATAAATTCATATTACTTTAAAAATTGATATTAATTAAAAAGTCGAATATATTAGAATTATATATAAATATATTAATACATTTTTTAAAAACTGTCATTTTTGGTTTTCAGCAAAGTGCATCCTGCATTTTTGGTTTTGGTACCAAAATTTCCATTAGGTGCACCCCTAAGTTGAATGCCTGCCTTCGCTTCTCAGCTTTTAGAACTCTTAAAGGGCCAGGAGGCAGTCCACGTAAAGAGGTTAAAGATAGAATTATTATTAAAAGGAAGACTATTTGTTAGCGCCTGACGTTGTTACCTATGCCAGTATGCCCTGGTTGGCCACACTGTGCCCCAGCCACGATCCTTAACTGCAAGAGACAGACGTTCCAAGTTACGAGGATTCCGATTGGTGAATTCAGGGTTTACAATTTCGTTTTCATGTGTGTCCACCTCAACTGCTGGAGAGACATGAACACTGGCAGTACTACTGGCTGGACGGATAGCTAAAACAAAAAGAATAAATAATTAGATCCTCAGTGATATTTTAAAGCTGAGCAATCAGTGTACAAATTTTGCATTAACATGAAAAACAAATTTAAATTTTTCAGTTAGAATTTTTATTCTTTAAATTTAAGGAATTATTGGATTGAGGAAACATCACAGACTGAAGACATATATTATTACCGTATATACTCGAGTTAAGGCCCTAATTTACCACAAAAAAAAAAATGGGAAAAACGTATTGACCCGAGTATAAGACGAGGGTGAGAAATGCACAGCTACTGTAAGTGGAAAAGAGGGTCAACAGTGCCCATTTGCAGCGTCACTGTGCCCATTTGCAGCATCACTGTGCCTATTTGCAGCCATAGGTCCCCTGAACTTCAAACTCGGTAGTTAAGGGTTCCTAGATGCCCCCTAGCTGCAACCGAAATTTGGGGTCTCTGAACCCAAAGGGTCCCGAAATGACATTGCTGCAGATGGACACAGTTGACCGAATTTGGGGCCCCATATCTCGGGGTCACTTAGTGCTAAGAACCCCAAATTTGGTGTGCAAACCCAGTGGAACTAGCCCCATAAAATTTCCAAAGCCAGGGTTTCTAGCACGAAGTGGCCCCAAGATACAGGGCCCCAAAAATCAGTTCAGAAAATGTCAAGCACTTTTCTGCAGCAGAGAATGACATTTTCAGAACCGGTTTTGGGGCCCCTTATCTCAGGGCCACTGGGTGCTAGGAACCCCAGCTTTGGATATGTTATGGCACCAGTTCCACTGGGTTTTCACATCAAATTTGGGGTTCCTAGCACCAAGTGGCCCTGAGATATGGGGCCCCAAAGTCGGTTCAGAAAATGTCAAGCACTTCAGCTTTGGATATGTTGTGGTACCAGTTCCCCTGGGTTTGCATTATCTGGCGTTCTGTGATTGGACAAGAGGAGATTGTGATGTTCATATGCCCCTTGTCAAACCTCAGAATGCCTTTTAATCTTTAACCAAAATATAAGACATTTTCTGAATGGAGGAGCTGCACTGTCATTGCTGTGCTCCAGCCTCCACTGTCAGTTTCACTGCCAGATCATCAGTAGAGACGTCCCATCAGAGGCTACATGTAGAAAAACTGTTTTTAAAAGAAATACCTTATTGGTAGTAGATAATACTGTATTAATGTTTTTTCCTATACCTCAACTTTAGAAGCGCTAACACTTTTCTGGTGGTATGGCTCTTTAAAGTGGCCTGTGCCGGATTCAAAAATCACTACCACCAGTTTCAGCAGCTTTAACAACACATTTGGAAGATTCAGGCAGTTCCTAATAGTGTCACTTTTACAAAGTGGTGCTATAAATGCACTAAATTAAAAAAAAAAAAAAAGAATGTACTGTAAACTTTAAGTTGGCATACAGAGACAGGCATAGTGCCCGTCTCTGTATGCTGTGTAGCACAGTGGCATGTCTGTTGCTGCTAACGACTCCCCCCTCCACTTCTCACTATTCATTAAGGATGCTTTCGGCTTCACAGCCAACAGCCTCCAGTGATGCTGACAGTAAGAGGAGCCTGAGACACTAGTTCTCCAACAGGTTCACTATCACCTTGTGATTGTCAATAAGAAGTGGGCAGATTCTTCAGCCAATGGATCTGCCCACTGCCTGCTGGAACTTACAAGGGGAATCAGTCCTGGCAATCTTGGGTGGAGTTCACCAATAGGACCTGGACATCACTGAAAAAAAAAGAGGGGGGTTAGGGACAAGGATAGTCCCAAAAGAGACCCGTATCTCAAAAGAGGAGTGGGAACTGTTAGTAGTATACTCAAATATATTTTTGAGTATACCGCTGACATTTCCCACTCTTCTTGAAGTACAGACCTCTTTTGGGACTATCCTTATCCCTAACCCATTTTCATGAATTCACGAGACATTTTCATGAATTAAAAAAAAAAAAAAAAAAAAAAAGACAGTAATGTTAGCCTAAATTTATTTTTTTGTATAATGTGAAAGATGTTATGCCAAGTAAATAGATATCCAACATGTCATGCTTTGAAATTGCCCACACTCATGGAATGGCGACAAACTACAGTACCTAAAAATCTCCATAGGCGACGCTTTAAAAAAAAAAAAAAAAAAAAAGAACAAAAAAGTTACCAGGTTAGAGTTACAGAGGAGGTCCAGTGCTAGAATTATTGCTCTCGCTCTGACGATCGCGGCGATACCTTACATGTGTGATTTGAATACCGTGGTAATGCTGTAAAACTTTATTTTTTTATTTTATTATTTTTCTTACATTGTCTGTTTTAAAAGAAAAAAATTAATTTGATCACTTTTATTGCTGTCACAAGGAATGTACACATCCCTTGTGACAGTAATAGGTGGTGACAGGTACTCTTTGTGGAGAGATCGGGGGTCTAAAAGATCCCAAATCCCTCCTTTGCACGTAAAAGTATTCAGATCGCCAAAAATTCTGAATACTGTCATTTTTTTTTAAATCGCCGCTATTGGCAGCAGAGTAAACCGGAAGTGACATTGTGACGTCGCTTTCGTGTTTACACTTAGGAGACTGGAAGGAAGCTGCCTGAAGCCTCACTTCTCTCCTTCACTTCTCCATGACGCCGGCATCACTAGTGTGGGCACCCGGCTGTGACAGCTTGCGGCTTCACAACCGGGTGTGCACTGCGCATGCGCGAACTGTGCTGTGCTGTGCGTCCTGAATGGCCAGGCAATCTTCTGGGACCTGCGAAGTGTCCCAAAAGATTGCAGGGAGAGGGAGAGGAGAACTTCCGCTCGAGTGGAAGTGGGAGCGGAGTACCTGTCAAAACTAGGTACCCGCTCCCCACTTCCAAAAAAATGACATGCTAAAAATATGGCATGTCAGGGAATCAGGATTCCTTAAAGCGGAAGTACCACTTTTGGGTGGAACTCTGCTTTAAGAATACCAACAAAGCTGTGTATATAATAATATTAGCCAAAAATGTTGCAAAATTATTCAATAAAATTTGTGCAGTGCTAAAATTAAAGTCCTCTATATTTTAGTGAGATCCCAATGATAAATCAAAAAAACTGATATCAGATGTGCCCTTAGCTGATAGCAAACCACCTCCCAATTAAGGGAGGAAAAAAAATTGCTTATTTTCCTGCCCAGGACTATAGTAGGAACTCAAGTACTACTTCTTCCTCCTTAACATTCCTGCATCAATGTCCTCATTAAACATCAGATGTAGTCATGGCCATAGGAGGTATAGGGGAAAAAAGTGGATTCCCCCTGAGGAAGCCACGTGACCCTGTGGCGTAATGCGTATGGGAGGAGCAAACTGACATCATCATGTGCAGTCCAGAGAAGAGGAAGTGTATACAGACTGTTAAGCTGACTGCGATACAGTGTCAAGGATACAGCCATAATATATGCACATGCGATGTGCAGTGTGGTGCACTTTAGGCCTCGTGCACACTGGATGTAATAAAAACACCAGCAACGTTAGCGGTAGTTTAAGTTTTTCAGTGTTTTTGCAGTAGCATTTTTTTTTTTTTTAGCAAAACTATACTCCCACAAAAGTGCTGACAATTGCATTTTTAAGCTTCTATCAGAGTTACAGCGTTTTTACAGCTGAAAAACTCCTCTTAAAACCCACTAGGTCTAGATTTTTTTTCCAGCCATAAAACGCCCCTGCCAAAAAACGCTGATAACAGTCTATGTGTGCATGGACACATAGGATAACAGGGGAGTTTACTGGCTGCAGAAACGCCTGAAGCTAAAAACAGCAGCTGAAAAAAGGCTAGTGTGCATGAGGCCTGAAACACCAGCTACACGTGCGTAGGTTTTTATTAGTGTAAATAAAGTTTTTACACAAAAATGATATAAGCACGATGGTTGCCGTTTTTTTACCTATCCCTATGGCCATGACTACATCTGATGTATAATGAGGACACTGATGCAGGAGTTAAAAAGGAGGAAGTAGTACTTGAGAGTTCCTACTATAGTCCTGGGCAGGACAATAGCAACTTTTGACCTCACTTAACTACTTGCCTACCAGCCACTGTGTATTTACTGCAGCAATGTGGCGCTATTGCGAGAAATGACGTACCTCTATGTCGTTTCGTTCAATAGCCACTAGAGATGGCGTGATCGGCTAGCGGGGATGTCAATCAACTACCTAAACAAGGCAGATTGCCGTTCTGCAATTGGACAAGATGGAGATCCTGTGTTCCTGCTAAGTAGGAACCCAGATCCCTGTGTTCCCCCCCAGTCAGTAAGCACCCCCTAGGAACACAATAAACCCTTTGATCGCCTCTGTTAACCCCCTCCCTGCCAGTGCCATTACTGCAGTGACAGTGCTTTTTTTTTTTTACCACTGATCACTGTATTGGTGTATCTGGTCCCCAAAAAGTGTCAAAAGCATTACTTAGATGTCCAATTTGTCCGCCGCAAGTCCCGCTAAAAATCGCTGCCATTACTAGTAAAAAATAAAAATAAATTTTTAAAAATTCCATAAAAATATATTGCATCGTTTGTTTTGCGCTAAAATTGCAATATACAATCGATATACACTTATTGGGATTTTTTTTTACCAAAAATATGTAGCAGAATACATATTGGCCTAAATTGATGAAGAAATTAGGAATTTTACATTTTTTTATTGGCTATGTTTTATAGCAGAAAGTAAAAAATATTGTTTGTTTGTTTTTCCAAAATTGTCACTCTTTTTTTTATTTTTATTTATAGCGCAAAAAATTAAAAAAAACAAAAAACAAAAACAAAAACGCAGAGGTGATCAAATACCACCAAAAGAAATCTCTGTGGGAAAAAAAAAAGACATACATTTTATTTGGGTACAGCGTTGCATGACTGCGCAGTTGTCTTTCCGGTCCAGAGGTAGTTAAAGTGATTGTAAAGTCTCTTGTTTTTTTTTCTCCTATAAAAATAACAAACATGTTATACTTACCTGCTCTGTTGCAGTGGATTTGTACAGAGCAGCCCCGATCCTCCTCTTCTCGGGTCCCTCTTCGGTTCTCCTGGCCCCTCCCTCCTGTTGAGTGCCCAAACAGCTTGCCATGGGAGCACCCAAGCCGAACTGCAGCTCTGTGTATCTATTCAGACACGGAGCTGTGGTTCAACCCCGCCCCCTCTCTCCTGATTGGCTGACTGTGATTAACAGCAGCAGGAGCCAATGGCGCTGCTGCGGCGTCTCAGCCAATCAGGAGTGAGAGTCCCGGATGGCCGAAACACTCGTGGACATTGCTGGATAGAGATGAGGCTCAGGTAAGTATTAGGGGGGCTGCTACACGCAGAAGGCTTTTTATATTAATGCATAGAATGCATTAGGATAAAAAAAAAAACTGACTTTACAATCCCTTTAATTGGGAGGCGACACGCTATCAGGTAAGGGCACATCTGATGGTGGGGGAGCACGAGTACTATTGGATATTAGTATCACAACGGGGCGAAAGCAAAAGGAGGAGTATTGCATGAAGAAAATATCACTGATTGAAAGATTGTTTTTTGATTTATCATAGGGATCTCACTGAAATAGAGGACATTCATTTTGGCACTGCACACATTTATTAATTTTGCAACATTTTGGCTAATAATACATACACAGCTTTCTTGGTTTTATTAACCTGTAGGAATCGAGTGCATGCAAATATGTGGTCTCTCGGCTGACGAGCCTTGGAGCCGAACAGCTGCATATTTGTGTGCAATAGCGCCAACAGAGCTGTGCCGAGAGCGCGCGCCCCCGACACAGTGACCGGCAGCTCATGGAACGCTCCTGATCGCAAGAAGAGTTCTCCAATCATGTGACAGCCAATCACGGTGGTCACATGGCCATAAGCCCCTCCATTCCAAACCCCTTAAAGGGCCAATGGGAGTCAATGCCAAGGGGTTAAGGATGTTTAATAGAAGCATAGCTTCTACATAGGAGTCATTTATGTTTAATCACATTAGACACAGTCATTCTATTTCTAGAAGAGGAGCGCGACACAGTTTTTGATTTTCGTAAGATTTCACATGCATGTGGTAGGTGTTAGCAGCTCTCAAATTATTACAGCTCTATCGTTGCTCACAAGGCTTTGTACATATAGGAATACACGGACACCGGCAGCAGATCGCGCACACTCAGAATCGGCGACCCATCAGATTAGGTAACAGAAGTGACGTTCAGTCAGCTGTGCATGTGTTCCACCGCTACCTGGTTTGCTCATCTGACAGAACACCTGTCAGAAGAAGGACATCTTACTACACCCGGCTACGTCTTGAATTTCATTGTAATTTTAGCAATAAAGTGAATATATATTTATTATAGTGACATCTGTGGTGATGTTTGGATGCTACATTTTGAAAGCCTAAAGGTTTAGCGCTGAGCAGCGCAGGGTGTACCAACATGGCCGCCGCCACCTTCCTACTGCTGCCGTCCAGCTTGTTACAAAATGTAACTTCCAAACAGCATCACAGATCCCAATACACTATATTTTATTTATATACGCTCACTTTATTGCTACAATGACTGTGAAATTCAAGACGTAGCTGGGTGTAGTAAGATGTCCGCTGCCTTCTTCTGACTGCAGGTGTTCTGTCAGATGAGCAAACCAGGTAGCGGTGGAACGCATGCACAGATGACGGAACGTCAATTCCGTTACCTAATCTGATGAGTTGCCAATTCTGGCGGAACACTGCGTGCGCGATCTGCTGCCGGTGTCCGTGTATTCCTATATGTACAAAGCCTTGCGATAAAATAAAAACAAAAACATATATATATATATATATATATTGTAATAATTTGAGCGCTGCTAACACCTACCACATCCTGAACGTGTTGTAAAACCCAGGTATGGAGCGCACACAGGTTTCCCTCACCGTACTGCAATGTGTACCGGTCCTAACAAACATCTCCTCCATTAAAAGTAAAACTTACGGGGGCAGAGCGCAGTCACTGATCCGCCATTGAACACAATGAATCTGAAAACTGTGAGGACTCAGAAAATACCAGTCACCTGGCTGTCTCTGGCAGTGATCCAGGACAGGTATGTAGCTCAGGGAAGTCACAAATCTGACTCTTCATACCTGTTCTAGGACAGGGACTTGGTATAGTGAAGCCTGAGGATCAGCATGACATCCAGGAAAGTAGCATTTCCTGACACAGAGGAGAGCAGTGGAAGACTCCATGGCCCCCTTATGACACACAGCTCCTTACCCTGGATGAGAAATCTGCCTCGTAGGAGAACGGACATTGCTGTGGAGAGCGCCTCCCGATCTTTACCCGGACATCCAGCTGCTGTAATAAACGTCCTCCGGTTAGATGTGTAATACACCGAACACAGGGACAGTTCAGGGAGCTGACATGCTTCACACAGTGCACTTCCGGTAACCTTACAATGTCCGCTCAGCGAGTGGCCATCTTTGTTAAGGGCGCCTGCTGGCTTCCGCACATGCGCGTTTTATGAAAGCCGCTGTACGCTGTGGAGATAGCTGTCTGAGCAGTGAGCTTAGCTAAACAAAGCCATGTGCTGGTACATAGGAGCTTCCAGACAAGTACAAGGGCAGCTGTAATAAAAATAATAATAAACAGGTAACTGTTGCTGTGCCTACCCCTAAGCTCCCAACTTTCTGAAAAAGGAACGAGGGACACCTATTAGGAAAAGCATGTAGGCATAGGACACGCCCTCTGCCAGGCCCCCTTAACCACTTACCCACTGGGTGCTTAAACCCCCTTCCTAACCAGACCAATTTTCAGCTTTCGGTGCTCTCACACTTTGAATGACAATTACTCAGTCATGCAACACTGTACCCATATGACATTTTTGTCCTTTTTTTTCACAAAAATTGAGTTTTTTTTTGGTGGTATTTAATCACCACTGGGTTTTTTATTTTTTGCGATATAAATATAAAAAGACTGAAAATTCTGTACAAAAAATTTTTTCTTTGTTTCTGTTATAAAATTTTGCAATTTTGTAATTTTTCTTCATACATTTTGGCCAAATTTTATACTGCTACATATCTTTGGTAAACATAATCCAAATCGGTGTGTATATTTGGTCTGTGTGGAAGTTATAGAGTCCACAAGCTATGGTGCCAATCTCTGAAAATTGATCACACCTGAAGTACTGATGGCCTATCTCATTTCTTGAGACCCTAAGGGCTCTTCCACATGGGGCGGATCAGTGATGATCCGTCCCGTGAACATCCGCTTGCTCAGCGGGGATCGCTCCGCCGATCCCCGCTGAGCAGGAAGATGACAGGTCCGTCGCTGCACACTGTGCAGCGACGGACCTGTCAGAGCGCCGCTCTCCCCTATGGGGGATTGGGTGAAGACGGACCGTAGAGTCCGTCGTCACCCGATCCGATAACGGATGGAGAAGTAGGTTTTTCCTCCGTTACACTTTATCGGTTCGGAGCAGGTCGGATGTCAGCGGACATGTCACCAATGACATCCGACGCTCCATAGACCTCCATGGAGTGTCCGTTCAGGTCCGCCTAAAAAACTGACAGGCGGACCTGAACGGACAGTCCGTGTGAAAGAGGCATAACAAGCCAGGAAAGTACAAATACCCCCCAAATGACCCCTTTTTGGAAAGTAGACATTCAAAGGTATTTAGGAAGAGGCGATATGAGTTTTTTGAAGTTGTAATTTTGTCCCACAATTCTTTGCAAAATCAAGATTTTTTTTCTTTTTTTTTTTTTCACAAAATTGTTATATTAGCAGGTTATTTCTCACACACAGCATATGCATACGCACGGGGACTTCAGAAGGGGCGGGGTCACTGGGTGGCCCCACCCTCAGTTATATAAGAACTGTCAGAAAACCAGAAGCATCACACTGGGGGAACCTCCTATGGATGCCGATCGTCCGAAAGAATGAAGCAGAGAAGAAGAAGCCGGAGGAAGATGCGGACGAGAAGACCGAAGGAAGAAGCAGAGGCATTTTTCTGCTTTTTACATTTGGTGACCTTTTGACCTGTACAAAAACTGCAAACACACTAAAAAAAAACCTGAAAACGATACGCTCTGGTGTGAATGCAGCCTTAGCAATTCACATGGTTGATGATTAAAACAGGCACATCTAAGTATGCAGGCATCTGCGGTAAAGCTGTCCTAAGTATGCAGGCATCCGGGGTAAAGAAGATGAGGAGGGGTTGGAGGAGAGAGCTGTGGCAGAATCACCACTAGCATTTTGGAGGCGTGGTGGCGGAACGAGCCAAAAACAACACTGAACCCTGTCCTGCATCCTTCCCAGCTGCCAGCAGAGTTACCAAGTGCGCTGTGAAGGAAAGGTAATGTCCCTGCCCATGCCTGCTGGACCATGAGTCAGCGGTAATATGCACCTTACTGCTGACCCCCCTGTCCAACGAGGCCAAAACATTGCCTTCCACATGCCGGTAGAGAGCCGGAATGGCCTTCTGTGAAAAGAAATGGCGTTTTGGAACCTGCCACTGAGGTACAGCATATTCCACAAATTCACGAAAGGGGGCAGAATCAACCAGCTGAAAAGGCAGCAGTTGCAGTGCTAGCAATTTGGCCAAGTTAGCATTTAGATGCTGAGCATGTGGATGCCTGGGACTGAATTTCTTTTTATGGTTCAGCAACTGGGGTAGGGAAATTTGCCTGCTAAAATCAATTGGTGGTGTACTGCTAGCAGATTGGCTGCAAGTACTTGGGACACCTATTGCGATACCTTCATTCCTCTCAGTGCAGGTTTTTGAGAGGACTGGAGGTATAGTAGGGTTGGAGATCCCAGATGAGGAGCAAGGAGAAGTCCGCATTTTTCTATGATGTGGGTCTTTCAATGCTGTTGGCAATGGACTGCATGGCAGGTCGTCATATGTCTGGTTAAGCAAGTGGTGCCCAAACAGCTGCTGTTCTGGCCACACTTGATCCGCATCAGACATAGGTTGCAAACAGCAAAGGTTCAATCTGCTGCACACATGTCGAAAAAGGCCCACACCAAGGAACTTTTAAAAGTCAGTGGGGAGTCAGCAGCGCCCTGCACCTGTGGAGCTCTGCGGTGTGATGCAATAGGGTGGCTGCCCTTAAGCTGCCCCCTAGAGGACATCCTGCCTCGTTGGAGTTGTGCCTCCTCCTTCTCACTTTCCTCCTCTCTTCTCTTAGGCACACAAGTACAAGTGAGTGACCTAATCATCCCCTCCCACCTCGTCACTGGAGCAATCTTGGCAGTATGCTGCAGCTGGAGGGAACATAACTGCCAGTTTCTTGTCCTTCTGTGGCACCCCCTCTCTCTAGGCTCACATTACTCCCTTCCTCAACCTGGGAACCAATATTGGAGCCTTCAAATTGCTGCGCATCCTCCAGCAGCATGTACGCGACACTGTGGTCGAATAATTCTGGGCACTCTTCCGTGCATAATGGTGGGGCTGCGGAAGGAGTGACTGTGAACAAGGAGCCGGTGGAATAGGTCGCTTTGGCAGCTGCATTGGAAGGCAAACTACTCTGAGTCTGGGTGACAGAGGATGAGGAGGATGAGGACAGCTTTTTTCTCCACTACACCAACTCTTCTGCATGTTGTGGCTCAATAACATGGCCAGCAGCAGCAAAAAAGGACAAGCGTGCCCCATGGCCAGCTGCAGAGGATGCACCATGTCCACAACCACCACTGTTGACTGTAGACACAGAGGATGCTTGCCCTCTTTTAGTGGCCTGTGAGTGTCAGCCTCTCCTTAGTGGCCTTCCGAACATGATGTATTTTTTGTTTTGCAACACCACACTACACTGTATTATATACTGTGTACACCGCCTGAAGTGTATTAGAAACTATACACCATCGAATGCACTGTATATATGGGCTACACTGAATGCAGAGTATATATATTGTGATATTGGGGTGTTTAGCTCAGTGGTAGATGCATCTTCACGTAGTGAGTCCACAGTAGTCAGTTATCAGGTTTGAGTGCATGGCAGCCCGTTTTTATTAACAGGAACAAAATAAAAGTTTATACACAGGATTTCCCACACAGGGGTCCTTCTCCAGTAAATTCATACAACAGAAAATGCCAAGCCTCCTGGCTCCTAGGCTTACTTTGCCTTGCAGTTCCCTGCTGAACCGGCCTACTCCTGGCCTCAAGAGGATTCTCCCGACCCCTGGATTTGCTTACTGTCCCCCAAACTTCAAGACTTCCTTCAGTCCCCCTTGGACTTGCTAGTCGCCTCGGCTCTCCCAGCCTCACAGGCCCTTGTAGCCGACCCAACCTTCCCAGTCCTTCAAACACGAAGTCCCCCCTTACCAGGGATGTAGTCTCACACAGGGAAGGCAGCTTTTCAGACACGTCTGTCTTGATACAGCAGCAGCAAGCTGCTCACACTCCACCTTCCTCTACTCTCTGCTTTCACCAGCCCCTCGTTATATGGGATGTGTGCACCTGGGCACACAACCTGCTGGCTATCCATAAGACCTGGACACAGGATTAGAGATCCCACCCAAGTCTCTGCGGGATCTCCAAACTACAGAGCCCCATCCGAACATAGCAAAACCTGGAGAAAGGTGCAAAAACAGTTTTCTCCCCTTCAAAGCTATGCTCTGTAGCAATGCAGTCTGCCGACATGCAGACTCTGTGTCCATTTTCCATCCCTTTTCACAGTGACAGGGACTCTCACTATTACAATATATATTTATAAATTACCTATTACAGGACAATTTTATGGTCCAGTTTATTTAGGCCCCCAACAAGGAATAAAGCTTTGTTGGACCTGGTAATCTCAAACCATGCAGAGCTTATTACTAATGTTCAGATAAAGGAACACCTGGGTAGTAGTGATCATAACATGATTTAATTTGATGTTAACTGTAAACAAGTAATACATACGGGAAAGATAAAAACACCTAACTTCAAGAGAGCAAATTTTCCAAGGATGAGGGCTGCTCTCCAGGATTTAGACTGGGAGGGAATATTTGCATCGATAAACACGGAACAGAAATGGGAATTCTTCAAAAAGACTGTTTGGGACCTCACTGCAAAGTATATTCCCATGGGCAATACGTTTAAAAGGCTAAAAATAAAACCTATGTGGCTCACGGTTAAAGTTAAAAAAGCTATAGACAATAAGAAAAGAGCTTTTAAAAAATATAAAAGGAAATCAAGGATGCAAAAATTCAAAATGAACGACAGATTGCAAAAGATAGTAGGACAAACCCCAAAAATTCTTCAAATATAACAATAGTAAAAAGGTCAGGTCTGAGCATGTAGGCCCTTTACAAAACAATCTAGAGTGGGTGACTGGGGACAAAGAGAAGGCTAATTTAATAAATACTTTCTTCAGCTCTGTATATACAAAAGAGCATGGGGGAGCTCATGTTCATAATGGGGGTGGTATTGACACAGCCCCGAATGATCCACAATGGCTCAAAAGTGATATGGTCCAGAAATATTTAGACAAAATAAAGGTGGATAAAGCACCTAGACCTAATGGCATCCACCCAGGGATCCTAAAAGAATTGAGCTCTGTAATTTCAAAGCCATCGTATCTAATTTTTAGGGACTCATTAATGATGGAATAGTACCACTGGATTGGCGCAGGGTGAACGTGGTGCCTATATTTAAAAAGGGAAAGTCTTTACCAAGTAACTATAGACCTGTTAGTTTAACTTCTATAGTCGGGAAAATACTAGAGCGTTTAATAAAAGACCACATAGACAAGTTCTTGCTGGAAAAAAACATGTTAAGCAACAGACAGCATGGATTCATGAAAGACAGAAGTTGTCACACAAACCTGATTTCTTTTTATGAAGAGTAAAACCTTGGACAGAGGGGTGGCTGTGGACGTGATATACTTGGATTTTGCAAAAGCGTTCGACACAGTTCCCCACACGTGGCTTATGTGTAAGGTAAAGTCTGCAGGCTTGGAAATATCAGTTTGTAAATGAATAGAAAACTGGCTAAAAGACAAAATTCAGAGAGTAGTAGTTAATGATTCTTACTATGAATGGTCTAAGGTTATCAGTGGTGTACCCCAAGGTTCAGTGCTGGGACCCTTACTTTTTAATAGCTTTATAAATGATATTGGGTCTGGGATCAAAAGCAACATTTCTATCTTTGCAGAAGACACCAAGCTATGCAGTGGAATAACATCCTTACAGGATGTCTCCAATTTACAAGCCGACCTCAATGCACTGTCTAATTGGGTGACTATGTGGCAGATGAGGTTTATTGTTGAGAAATGTAAAGTTATGCATGTGGGAGCTAAGAATATGCATGCATCATACATGTAGGGGGAGTACAACTGGGGGAATCCGTAGTGGAGAAGGATCTGGGGGTTTTGGTAGATCATCAGCTCAATAATAGCATGCAATGCCAAGCTGCGGTTTCCAAAGCGAGCAAAGTCCTTTCTTGTATTAAGAGAGGTATGGACTCCAGAGAGAGAGATATAATTTCGCCCCTGTTCAAATCATTACTAATTAGTAAGACCTCATTTGGAATATGCAGTTCAGTTTTGGGCACCAGTTCTCAAAAAGGATATTGGGGAAGGATATTGGGGAACTGGAGAAAGTGCAGAGAAGGGCAACCAAACTGATAAGAGGCATGGAGGAACTCAGCTATGAGGAAAGATTAGATGAACTGAATTTATTCACTCTTGAGAAGAGGAGAATAAGGGGGAATACTATCAACATGTTCAAATATATAAGGGGTCCATATAGTGAACTTGGTGTTGAGTAATTCTCTTTACGGTCAACACAGAAGACATGGGGGCACTCTTTACGTCTAGAGGAAAAGAGATTTCATCTCCAAATTTCTTCACAGTAAGAGCTGTGAAAATGTGGAATAGACTCCCGCCAGAGGTGGTTCTGGCCAGCTCAGTAGATTGCTTTAAGAAAGGCCTGGATACTTTCCTAAATGGACATAATATAACTGGGTACTAACATTTATAGGTAAAGTTGATCCAGGGAAAATCCGATTGCCTCTTGGGGGATCAGGAAGGAATTTTTTCCCCTGCTGTAGCAAATTGGAGCATGCTCTGCTGGGGTTTTTTGCCTTCCTCTGGATCAACTGTGGGTCTAAAATTGGGTATATTTGATTGTACAATATTTTTTATTTTATTTATTTATTGTTTTTAAGGTTGAACTGGATGGACGTGTGTCTTTTTTCAACCTGACTAACTATGTAACTATGAAAGTGTTTCTGAGCTTACATTTAAGGGTTATACAATGTATACTTTATGAATATGCATAAGCACTAGGCATGTTATAGGTGTGATTGTATAGTTTATATATATATATATCAACATTATCAGACCCCTATAATTCTACTAATTTCCCTCCCCTTGACCCCTAATCTTCCCTACCTAGTATGATACTAGAGGGTCCACAGTACTACTTCACATCTACTGTATGTGGAGTAAAGTTCTTCTTAGGGTGTATGTGGATACATATCTTTTACTCATTCGTATCACCCATCTTGGCATCATACGAACAGAGGCGGCTCTAGGCTTTGTGAGGCCTTAGGCAAAACTTAAACATGAGGCCCCCACGGACTGGGACGCTCCGTGATGAGGCCACTATTCCTCAGGCTGCGGGCAGTATCTGATTTGTCCGTCAGCTCCTAAGCCACAGAATCCCAGTGGGGGTAGGCGGAGCCGCCGGCGTCAACTTCAGTGATTGAGAACAGGCAAATTAGGCGGCCGTGAGGCCCCTGTGAGTGCGAGGCCTTAGGCGACCGCCTAATTTGCCTAATTAGAGAGCCGCCTCTGCATACGAATCTGCTAATCTGACTATCTGATAACATTCTATCTCTTCCTTGGGGTCATCATCCTCAGTTATAGCTACCATTGTAGTAATCCTTGTATTTCACATTTAGCACACCTGAAAAAAAAAACAAATAAATAAACAAGCAACCCTATAACGATGATTCCTATGAGGACAAAAAAAATATATGTTGAATCCATGAAAATGTACCATTTCTAAACAAAGTGTAATCTGGGTTTGTCATATTTCCAATCATAATGTCACATTGTATACCTCTTTCTCTTACTAAACAAGGGGATATTCCCAAAGACCTTAAGTTATATTTAACATAAAATGTATTTTCCCAATAATAGAACATTTGTGGTATTTCTAGACATACTGGTATTTTTGGCAGCTTTGTATGGCTTAAAATCAAAATGAAAGTAAATGGGTACCAGGTGTGTGCTTTTTTTTTTTCTGAACTGTCTGGCCTGTGTGAACATATCTATTAATTACTCAAATTACTCCTTATGCCTGTTAGCATGTGTGATTTGCACAGGTGATTTTCCTCTATAGCCTTGACTGCTAAGATCAAGTAAAGGCATAACAGTAGTTTACTCATCTTTTGAAATTAGCTGTCTTTCTTTCTTGCAATGGCTGGCATATATCCATGTCAATTTACAGCTGTAGCAGTTGTCAGGAACACTTGGTAGGGTCCTTCAAACTTTGGTCCCAAAGCTACTTTCTCATGTTTTTTTACTAGGACCCAATCACTTGGCTGTAAATCATGTGTTCCAGTTACTTGATCTGGATCTGGAATTGAATCAAAAACAAACTTGTGCATCGCAGTTACTTGCTTGTATTAGACCATTACATAACAAAACATAATCATTATACATTACAGCAGTCTGATGTGGAAAATACAACCCTGTCTTAGATGGGCCTCCAAATAAAATCTCATAAGGGCTCGAGTTCTCTGACCTATAAGTATGGGTAATCCTGATGTTGTAAAGAACCAGAGACAACAGTCTTGGCCACTGTTTCTTTACTGACCCTTCCTCCCATTCCTGCATTAATTTAGCTAGCCTTTCTTTAATGATTCCACTATATTTTCCTACCTTCCCTGAACTCTGAGGATGATAGGGCATGGAAAGCCTGCTCAATTGCCAAGTCCTTGCATATAATTTGCATGATCTGTCCAGTGAAATGTGTTCCTTTGTCATTCTCTATGGTTTCAGTAATTTCGAATTGGCATATTACTTTGGAAAGGAGCTTCTTTGCTGTTGTCTTGGCATTTGCTTTAGCCACCAGGCAGGCTTCTATTCAGCTTGAAAACATGTCTCCACACAACAAAATATATTAATACTGGCCTGATATGGGCAATTAGATGTAATCAATCTGAAGCCTTTGGAAAAGGAAAAGTGGCTTGGCCAAATGTCTTTGTGTTACTCTGGTCTGTTTTCCTGGGTTATTTTTAGCACAGATCAACAAAGTCTTGACATGAATTTCTGGAGTATCGAATAAGCTATCCAATCTTGCTTATGTTTCTCTCCACTGTCTTAGGGCCTACATGACTCAGGCCATGGGTTAGTTGCATGATCATCTTCTCCGTTTGAGGTGGGACACATATTCCATTTTCCTTGCACAAAAGTCCTTCTTGGTTCTTCTTTGCTCTGTCCCTTTCCATGATTTCATTCCAATCATCAGGTGCAGATTCTTGCAATTTCTTAATCAGTTCTTTTACCTTAAGTATTTATTCTCTTCTTTTTCTTCAACCCGTTACGGGCTTCTTATTCGTTTTCAAAATCAGTGATTAGGGTCATGATTGCTTCCATTGGTGTTTCAGCAGTCTTCCTGGCAGTATATGCTTTTGCCTTCAGGATGGCTACTTCCTTTGAGAGGGTGACTGTTTCAAAAAGTTCATGAACATATTTCCAGTTTTGAATTGGTTCTCTTGCAGCAGTGGTGAATCTTCTGTTCTTCCTTATGGGTCCATAATCATGGACTACTTCGAGAGCATACTTGCTATAAGTGTAGGATCAACCAGTGTTGACTGGTTAATCCTTTGCGGCCTCATAGACTCTGGTGAGTGCTACCACTTTGGCAACTTGCGCTGAAAGTGATGAAGGGAGTAGTTGGGTCTCAATCACTTCCTCCAATGTTGTCACCGCATATGCCATTCTTGGGCACTCCATCTTTGTACAGACGTGAACCCTCTGCAAACAGGATCAGATCAGAACTTTCAAGAGGAGTGTCCTTTACTGGGGAGATTTGCTGCATTTCTTCTTCCATAAGTCTTAAGCAGATGTGGTCACCCTCCTCTTCAAGGTCTTCTTCTCTCTCTAGGAAAAAGCTGGAAGGATCTTTTCACTTCTATTTTTCCCAATTTAAGCAGGATTGCTTAAAGGGGTTGTAAAGGTAAAAATTTTTTCACCTTAATGCATTATATGCATTAAGGTGAAAAAACTTTTGACAATACCGCCGCCCCCAGCCCCCCCGTTTTACTTACCTGACACCTCGAAACTCCGCTGCTCGCTCCCGTCATCTCTATTGCAGCTCAGCCTGGTCGCTGATTAGCTACAGTGGATGGATTGAAAGCAGCGCAGCCATTGGCTCGTGCTGCTGTCAATCACATCCAATGACGCGGCGCGCCTGGGGGCGGGGCCGAGTGATACAGTGAGTGGCTATAGCCGCCGGCTGTATCACGGGAGTACGCCCGCAATAACTAACCACCATGCGAGGGAGCTCGCATTAAGGTGGTTAGTTCTTGTGGGGAGGAGCTGAAACAGCCGCCGAGGAACCCCAGAAGAGCAGGTTCGGGGCCACTCTGTGCAAAACGAGCTGCACAGTGAAGGTAAGTATGACATGTTTGTTATTTAAAAAAAAAAAAAAATTACCTTTACAACCCCTTTAATACTTGCTCAGCCTTGCTGATGACAAATGTTTTGTCCTTGCTCTTTTCAAGATTTCATTTGCATATTTCTTCAAAACATCCGTTCTAAAATCTTCCCATTTGTACAGCACCACTGGCACAGGTTGCAGCTGCAGTTTTCTTTTTGTGTTCTTGCCACAACATAAATCTTGGTGCATCCACCAACCGGATCTATTTCATACACGGTTTTAAAGGGTTTGCGGTCAACAGGGCAGGATATACAGAAAACATGACAACATACTTCTGGAAAGCCAGCCTCCAGGGAAAGACTGTTCAGACAAATTGGACACCTCTCAGTTGAACTTAATGCTAAATTACAGGCACCAGTCCCATCTTTGCCTTCGTCACCATCTTTTTCTTCATGTTGCTGGTCTCTAGCATCAGATTAGCATAAATATTTGCTCCTTCAAACTGGAAAGCAAAGAGTTCTTGGCTCATATAGTGTAGTAGAAACTGTACACACTGTATAAGATACGGTGTACACCACCTGCACTGTATTAGAAACTGTACTACGGCTGCACTGTATTGTGTACTGTGTACACCACCAGAAGTGTAGAAGAAGTGTAGAAGAAACTGCACACACTCTATTAGATACCGTGTACACCCTGCCTGCACTGTATTAGAACCTGTACTACGGCTGCACTGTATTGTGTACTGTGTACACCAGCAGAAGTGTAGTAGAAACTGTACACACTGTATTAGATACTGTGTACACCACCTGAAAAGTAGTAGAAACTGTACACACTGTACTAGATACTGTGTACACCACCTGAAGTGTATTAGAAACTGTACACACTGTATTGTATACTGTGTATGCCACCAGAAGTGTAGTAAAAACTGTACACGCTGTATTAGATACTGTGTACACTGCCTGAAGTGCATTAGAAACAGTACACCACCTAATTCACTGTAGATATAGGCTACAGTGGGGACGTAAAGTATTCAGACCCCCTTAAATTTTTCACTCTTTGTTATATTGCAGCCATTTGCTAAAATCATTTAAGTTCATTTTTTTTTTCCTCATTAATGTACACACAGCACCCCATATTGACAGAAAAACACAGAATTGTTGACATTTTTGCAGATTTATTAAAAAAGAAAAACTGAAATATCACATGGTCCTAAGTATTCAGACCCTTTGCTCAGTATTTAGTAGAAGCACCCTTTTGATCTAATACAGCCATGAGTCTTTTTGGGAAAGATGCAACAAGTTTTTCACACCTGGATTTGGGGATCCTCTGCCATTCCTCCTTGCAGACCCTCTGCAGTTCTGTCAGGTTGGATGGTAAACGTTGGTGGACAGCTATTTTTAGGTCTCTCCAGAGATGCTCAATTGGGTTTAAGTCAGGGATCTGGCTGGGCCATTCAAGAACAGTCACGGAGTTGTTGTGAAGCCACTACTTCGTTATTTTAGCTGTGTGCTTAGGGTCATTGTCCTGTTGGAAGGTAAACCTTCAGCCCAGTCTGAGGTCCTGAGCACTCTGGAGAAGGTTTTCATCCAGGATATCCCTGTACTTGGCCGCATTCATCTTTCCCTTGATTGCAACCAGTCGTCCTGTCCCTACAGCTGAAAAACACCCCCACAGCATGATGCTGACTCCACCATGCTTCACTGTTGGGACTGTATTGGACAGGTGATGAGCAGTGTCTGGTTTCTCCACACATACCGCTTAGAATTAAGGTCAAAAAGTTCTATCTTGGTCTCATCAGACCAAAGAATCTTATTTCTCACATCTTGGAGTCCTTCAAGTGTTTTTTTAGCAAACTCCATGCAGGCTTTCATGTGACTTGCTTCCGTCGGGCCACTCTGCCATAAAGCCCCGACTGGTGGAGGGCTGCAGTGATGATTGACTTTGTACAACTTTCTCCCATCTCCCGATTGCATCTCTGGAGCTCAGCCACAATGATCTTTGGGTTCTTCTTTACCTCTCTCACCAAGGCTCTTCTCCCCCGATAGCTCAGTTTGGCCGGACGGCCAGCTCTAGGAAGGGTTCTAGTCGTCCCAAATGTCTCCCATTTAGGGATTATGGAGGCCACTGTGCTCTTAGGAACTTTAAGTGCAGCAGAAATTTTTTTGTAACCTTGGCCAGATCTGTGCCTTGCCACAATTCTGCCTCTGAGCTCTTCAGGTAGTTCCTTTGACCTCATGATTCTCATTTGCTCTGACATGCACTGTGAGCTGTAAGGTCTTATATAGACAGGTGTGTGGCTGTCCTAATCAAGTCCAATTAGTATAATCAAACACAGCTGGACTCAGATGAAGGTGTAGAACCATCTCAAGGATGATCAGAAGAAATGGACAGCACCTGAGTTAAATATATGAGTGTCACAGCAAAGGGTCTGAATACCATGTGATATTTCAGTTTTTCTTTTTTAATAAATCTGCAAAAATGTCAACAATTCTGTGTTTTTCTGTCAATATGGGGGGCTGTGTGTACATTAATGAGGAAAAAAATGAACTTAAATGATTTTAGCAAATGGCTGCAATATAACAAAGAGTGAAATATTTAAGGGGTCTGAATACTTTCCTTCCCCACTGTAAATCCACACATATATGAGTCCAGTGTTATCATTTTATTTATATGTGAAAGTTTAATTACATAGTTCTGCCTAGCATACCATAAACTGTTTTCACATCTCCAGCGATACTGTTTGTATACCTTGGCTGCAGACTATGTTGTCAGACATGTCATTCGGTGACTCTCACCAGTGTAAGCTTATGTTGTCAGATGCAGGAATGCCGGTCTTGCACAAACATGTTGCAACTGAAATATTAGTAACCCTATTGGTGTACAGAGATTAACCCCTTAAGAGCCATAGGCTTGCTTGTGTTTTACAATCCATGTGACTTGGACTGTTTTCATATTACTAATATACATTAATAAAAAATGCAATATAGATATCTGCTTTTTTTTTTCTATAAAAATAACAAACATGTTATACTTACCTACCCTGTGTAGTGGATTTGCACAGAGCAGCCCGGATCCTCCTCTTCTCGGGTCCCTCTTTTGCTCCCCTGGCCCCTCCCTCTTGTCGAAAGCCCCCACAGCAAGCGGCTTGCTAAGGGGGCACCTGAGCCGAGTCAAAGCTCCCTGTGTCCATTCAGACACGGAGCCGTGGCCCGACCCTACCCCCTCTCGCTCCTGATTGGCTGACTGACTTTGATTGGATCCAATGGTGCTGCTGCTGTGTCTCAGCCAATCAGGAGGGAGGGTCTCAGATGGCTGAGACACTCGTGGACATGGCTGGGGAGAGATGGGACTCAGGTGTTATTCCTTGTATGCATATGAGGTGATTGCTGAAATACCAGGAAGAAGCTGTGGGTTTTTTTACCAGGAGGTGGAATGAATCTGGGATCTGTGCTTAAAAATTAACCAGCCACTATATGGATGAGGAAAACATATGATGGCCATCTAAACTGTTGCCATTTACTACAGGCTTGTTTTTATAGCCCCTAAGGTGAGGGTACACCTGGTGGGGAGAGTGCATATTGCATGAAGACACCATTTTTCACCTATTCCTTTGCTATTTTTATGGACTATTATCATTGTTTGCTTGAAAACATCATTAAGGACTGAGCACTTGCACTTTACTTTTACTTTTATTATATAGCATTATTGAGCACTTGCACAAATATCTGGTTTTGTGTACAGTTTATATATATATGTGCTACCCTGCATATGTTCACTTTAGCACCACACATTGGGTATATAAGTTTGCATTGTCACATCTTGAGGAAGTGTGTAGAGTGCTGGCAGCTACTTTATAGTATAGTTGTTTTATTTCACTTAGTCTAGGTTCATTGAGGTCTTAGTTCCGGCAGCTCATAAGGTTTATATTTATACTCTTGACTTTACAACCTCTTTAAAGTAGTATTAAACCCACATGTTTTTTTCCGTTTAACACATTAAATGCAATAAAATAAACATTTTAAAAAATTCTAATACTAGCACTTGCAGTTTACTACTTTCAGTGCTGCTCGCTCCTTCTCTCTCAGTGCTGCTTCCATGAACTTCTGGTCTTCACAAAGAAATGATAAGAGTGGACGGTGCAGTCTTGAACCAGAGTTTAGAGAAGTTTAGCAAATGGAGGGGGGGGGGGGAGGCAGGGGCGTGCCTAGCCATCCTAGGCTATGGGGCTGTGTGTTTCTATTGATGCACACAATGTAGGGATGCACAACTCTAGTCCCTGCATGTAAGGATGGTTCCTTGGGATGCTGCACAGTGGCTAAGTGGTTAATACTTCTGCCCAACAGCACCAGGGTTGTCAGTTCAAATCCCAACCACAGCACTACCTGCCTGCAGTTTGCATGTTCTCCCTGTGCTTGTGTGGGTTTCCTCTCACACCCCAAAGACATGCTGGTAGGTTAATTGGCTACTGTCTAAATTGTCCCTAGTATGTGTATGAATGTGAGTTAGGACCAGTGTTAAAACATTTTAGTCGACTAAAACTAAAACAATTGAGATGACTAAAATGGGACTAAAACTAAACTAAAACTAAAAAGACTAAGACTAAAACTAAATTTAAATTTTACGTCGAAATTATTACTGGTCTGTAGTGCATGTTCATACCTCAATACCATAAATAATAACATATTTGATTTTTCACTCCAGCAGTATATAATGAGTTTGGAAATTGTAGAGAAATGCTTAAAGCGGGGGTTCACCCACACCGCCAAAAAAAAAAAATATTAAAAGCCAGCAGCTACAAATACTGCAGCTGCTGACTTTTAATACATGGCCACTTACCTGTCCCAGGGTCCAGCGATGTTGGCAGGGGACGCCGAGAACCCGCTCGGTTCTTGGCAGCTGCCGCCGCCATCCTAGGTGAGGGAATCAGGAAGTGAAGCTTTGCGGCTTCACTTCCCGGTTCCCTACTGCGCATGCGCGAGTCGCGCTGCGCGTCCCTAGTGGTCCCCGCTCTCTGCTGGGAGCTGTGTGTTCCCAGCAGACAGCGCGGTCGGGACGGGAAGAGGCATAGACTCCCATGGGAGTCTATGCCGGAAGTGGGTGCAAATACCTGTCTTTGACAGGTATCTGCACCCCCCTCCCCCCTGAAAGGTGCCAAATGTGACACCGGAGGGGGGGAGGGTTCCGAAAAGCCGAAGTTCCATTTTTGTGTGGAACTCCGCTTTAAATAATGCATTGTAATTTAACTATACTCATTCGATTTTAGATAACTAAAATGAGTTTTAGTCAACTAAAATGTCCTGGAGATTTAGATCGACTAAATACGACTAAAACTAAAACAATGGCAGAAGACTAAAATGGGACTAAAACTAAAATGGAATTTTAGTCCTAAGACTAAAACTACCCTATATACTCTAGTATAAGTCGAGATTTTCAGCCCTTTTTTTATGCTGAAAGTGCCCCCTTCGACTTATACTCGAGTCACTGCCATCTGCCTACATGATCAGCGTGTCATGCAGACAGACAGCGGCCAGCATGTGATAATACCATTCGGCGGCCATTCCACTATTCAAAAGCCGCACCTCCTCCTCGTCTGTGATAGGCAGAACACTCTATTTCCCAGCAGTCAGTGTACAGCCTATCACAGACATTCTCTCATCCTCGTTCGTGGTATGAGAATGAGAGAATGTCCGTGATAGGCTGACCGCTGACTGCTGGGAAATGGAGTGTTCTGCCTATCCCAGACGAGGAGGAGGCGCGGCTTTTGAACAGTGGAATGGCCGCCGAATGGTATTATCACACGCTGATCGGTGGATGCAGAGCGGCACACGGAGGATGCAGATCGCCACACGGAGGCTGCACAGTACACAGGTAGGCTGCACAGGACACAGGGACACATGCACAGGACACAGGGACACATGCACAGGACACAGGGACACATGCACAGGACACAGGGACACATGCACAGGACACAGGTAGGCTGCACATGACACATGCACAGGACACAGGTAGGCTGCACAGGACACAGTGAGGCATGCAGCTGCAGATGGGCATTGTTGACCCTCTTTTCCACTTACAGTAGCTGTGCATTTCTCGCCCTCGTCTTTTACTCGGGTCAATACGTTTTTCCCAGTTTTTTGTGGTAAATTAGGGGCCTCGACTTATATTCAGATCGACCTATACTCGAGTATATACGGTAAATTGAAATTTGCTGCCAAAATTAACACTGGTTAGGACAGTGTTTCTCAACCTTTTTCCAGTCTGGGCGACCTTAAAAAGTATTTTCAGTCTTGAGGCACCCCAGTCAAGGCTTGGTTCACGTTACTGTGTGTCGCGGAACACGTGCAAAATCTTGCTCGTTCCTGACACACAGACAAATGCTCTGCTCTTTAGGGGTGCCATTAATTCTTAATGGTACCCCACACATTCGAAAACATCGGGCGCTTTTGGTGCAGTGCAATCTTTAAAAAAAAGGTCGGGGATTTCTTTCCCTGTATTTCTCTGGGTAGGGAAGCTCATTGAAATGAATGGGCTGCCCTACACACAGCACGCAGCCACACAGATGTGAACCAAGGGCTTGTTCACATGTCAGGTTGGAGGGGCGGTAAAGCCACATGGTTGAGGTGTTTTTACCACCCCCAACTTTTCCCCCATTAGCTGCAGAGGCAGCAGCTGGGGGTGTACACATGCTGTGGCTGCAGCTGGAGGTATACCCAGGGTGAATGGAGCTGCACTGCAACTACCCCGCCACTGTGTGCATTGCACAGTTGCAGTGTAGTGATGCTGCATTAAAACAGGTGGTGAGGCAGGTACATTTCAAAAATACAATGTCAAATTAACAAGGGACACCAACATAGTTGCATTTTTGATGTTCAAAAATACAAGATAATAATGGTGTTGTGGTAACTTGACACACAAAACAACAACAAAAAATTATGGAGATCACTAGAAAAAAAAAAAAAGATTATTCTGGAGATCACCAGTAAAAAACCAACAAAGACAGATATTATTCAGGAGATCACGAGAAATAATAAAAAACACGTTTTTAAGAACTCTGTAAATATTTGTTTTTGTTTTGTTGGCGGAAAATTTGAGAACCTGCTAGTAAACATTTGTTGGCAGGAAAGTCCGACAGAAAATGTTCAATGGAGCATAAACACGGTCAGACTTTCTGACAATAAGCTCACATCCAACATTTCCCGTCGCAAAATCCGATCGTGTGTACATTAGTCTTAGGACTTAAATGGCATCTCCAGTACATTTCACACTGGAGTGAATGGAGCCGCTGTTTCAGGGTGCTTTGCAGGCGCTATTTTTAATGCTATAGCGCTTGCAAAGCGCCTCAGTGTGAAAAGGGTCATACTGCTGGACTGAAAAATCAAATAAGTTATTTATGGTATTGACGTATGAACATGCACAGACCAGTGTAAATTTTGACGTCAAATAGTCTTTTGACTAAAATGGCATTTTAGTTTTAGTCGTATTTTAGTCATCTCAGTTGTTTTAGTTTTAGTCGTATTTTAGTCGACTAAAATGGTATTAAGTTAGTCGACAAAATTAACACTGCTGGAGAGAGTGGGCGGCGCCGTGCGCCCTTAATAGACGGGCTGCCCCTGCCGAATAGGTAATTATCAATTACAATGTTGGCCTTATTTTATGTAGCTCTGTGGTGATAGGGTCACTTTAATGTATATCTAATTTTTTTTGGGGTAGGGTAGGGTTAGCAAACCTATCACAATTTTAATGTTGTCTCTGCCCCCACTGCAGAGATTCTAGCTCTCTGTTTCCCCTAGTAACCTTTGTCGCCGGAACTGATATTCAGCTGAAATCCAAAATGTTGAATTCTGACCAAATAAGGTATAAAGACTTCCAATGGGGACACTTGTTGCAGTAACAGCTGTCTAAGAAAGGATATTCCTCACTTTAGAAAAAATATATTTTACTTCCTTTCCTGTGAACAGGACAGGCAGTAAAGAGAAGTGAGGTTTTATTAATTTCCTACTTTGGCTTTACATATAATTTAATCAGCCCCCAAATTTCATACACTATATTACCAAAAGTATTGGGACACCTGCCTTTACATGCGCATGAACTTTATTGGCATCCCAGTCTTAGTCCGTAGGGTTCAGTATTGAGTTGGCCTACCATTTGCAGCTATAACAGCTTCAACTCTTCTGGGAAGGATGTCCCAAATGCACTCATTGATGTCTGTATAGACCTTGTTTGTGCACTAGTGTGCAGTCATGTTAGAACTGGAAGGGACCATCCCCAAACTGTTCCCATAAATTTGGGAGCATGAAAATGTCCAAAATGTCATGGTATGCTGGAGCCTTAAGAGTTCCCTTCACTGGAACTAAGGGGCCAAACACAATGCCTGAAGACATAAAGACATGGGGGAGTGAGTTTTGGGTGGAGGAACTTGACTGGCCTGACCACACAGTCTTGACCTTAACCAGATGGAACACCCTCACATTCTTCTGGAAGAATGATCAAACCTTCCCATAGACATACTCCTAAACCTTGTGGACAGCCTTCCCAGAAGAGTTGAAGCTGTTATAGCTGCAATATATTATAATATTGAACCCTACGGACTAATGCCCTGTACACACAGTCGGATTTTCCGACGGAAAATGTGCGATCGGAGCGTGTTGTCGGAAATTCCGACCGTGTGTAGGCTCCATCGGACTTTTTCCATCGGATTTTCCGACACACAAAGTTTGAGAGTAGGCTATAAAATTTTCCGACAACAAAATCCGTTGTCGGAATTTCCGATCGTGTGTACGCAAATCCGGCGCACAAAGTGCCACGCATGCTCAGAATAAATAAAGAGATGAAAGCTATTGGCTACTGCCCCGTTTATAGTCCCGACGTACGTGTTTTACGTCACCGCGTTCAGAATGATCGGATTTTCCGACAACTTTGTGTGACCGTGTGTATGCAAGACAAGTTTGAGCCAACATCCGTCGGAAAAAATCCTAGGATTTTGTTGTCGGAATGTCCGATCAATGTCCCACCGTGTGTACAGGGCATTAGACTGAAATGTCAATAAAGTTCATGTGCGTGTAAAGGCAGCTGTCCCAGAAATGTTGGTAATTAGTATATTTTCAAAAGTAGCTACCAGTTGCAGGTTGTGTGTAATATTTATAACATATCAGCAAATTTTCATTATGTAGATTCAGGAGAAACTCCAAGGAAAGATATTCTGGTCTGTCCACATGCAATAGTTGGATATTGTATAATGGGTGCTGCAGCAACTGGATGGACAGTGCCATCCAACAACATCAGAAACTAACATAAGTGGTCAGGACATGCCAAGCTCATTTTATTGGTTACAGACTAGTTACCATTGCCACAGCAGTCACAATAATCATTAAGTAATCTTTGTAATAAAAATCACTCGAAGGTGAAAGATAAAAGTCTGCCAACAACATAAATCAACATATTAATTCAATGAGACGTCCAGATTAAGTTATATTTTGACCGATTTATGTCTTTTGGGCTAAGGTCCACCTTAAGGCTAATTCACACCAGTGGACAATTATTATAATGTGCTTTGGGAAGCATGATTACAGCACGTCGCAATGTTTACCTTTTAGAAGTTAAAAACTTCTTTCAAGCACAATAGCACAATGCAACTCACTGCCATGCATTGTAACACATTTTTGTACATTGCATGGCAGAAAAATGCAGCAGACGTGCTTCATTTTTATGAAATGCAAACCAAGGCAATTGGTCGTACAAGACTTTTGTTTTCTCAGTGTCCTTACATTGGGTTTTTATTGATCAACACGTGTGAATGACACCTAAAAGTCCCAAAGTTCTTGCATTGAGTACTTACTTCTATGAATCCTGCTGCATCTTCTCTCATTGTATCAAGGCTCATACATAAAGGCTTAACAGCTTTCTAATGTCCCTCCAGTGCCCCCAGGTGCCACATTGGAAGATTTACTCAGCACAGCTCACATATAGCTGTGTTTAGTGTGTGCAGCGTCTCATTGCACCAAACCAAATTGCTGTAGCCTATATAAACATAAAAATGCACCTTTTATTAAGACTCATGTGGTGGGACCCAATATTGTTCAGACCATTGTTCTCTTGTATACCTAGGCCTATAAAATGGACCCTTACTCATTAAAAGAACATTTTCTCTCCTGTTCTCCCCCTCCCTCTTACACAACAACAAAACGTTTCATTATTTTCAGAAACATTCTGTAGCTTTTTTTGTTTTGCAGCACAACACATCCTGCTTCTTTTAAGTAATAATTACTTAGGGACCCCTGCTGCCTCCTGGAATGTGTGAAGTGGACATCCCAGAAGGCAGCAGAGGTCCTTACGTCAACTAGGCAAGGAGACACCGTTTTAGCGAGGGGTGCATGTGTGTCACAATATCTCCTCAATGTGCAGACATAATGCTAGCTTCTGGTATTTGGGAACCGGTGTCTTGCCGAGAATGTTCCCTCGGCGGATAAGTTCCCCCCTGTACTCAACAGGCGCAGCGCCTGCGCAGTACATACTACTCTCAGCCGCCGGAGATAGCCGAAGCAGCTCAAATGCTTCAATCAGCTGTACACGGCGCCTGCGCTCTGGGTCCAGGTTCCTTCCCCACCATCCAAGTGGACCTAGAGGGGGAATCTAAAAGTGCCGAGCGCAGCGAGGCCGTGCCCGAAGCGTGGCGAGCGAAGCTAGCCCGCGAGGGGCCCTCTTACAGGCGCCATGTACAGCTGATTTTCAGCTGTCCTGCTTCGGCTATTTCCGCCGATACCTACTGCGCAGGCGCAGTAGAGGGGGGAACTTATACGCCGAGCGGAACTTTCTCCGCAGAACACCGGCAGACTTGCAGCATGTCCACATGGTCACATTATAGTTCTAGATGGAATGGTAGTGACCGGAGAGGATTTGTGCACAGGTGAAGTTCCTCTTTAACCACTTACAGACGGGAAGATTTGCCCCCTTAATGACAGGCCATTTTTTAACTAACAATTGCGCGGTCGTTCGATGCTGTATCCAAACAAAATTGACATCCTTTTTTCCCCCACAAATAGAGCTTTCTTTTGGTGGTATTTGATCACCTCTGCAGTTTTTATTTTTTGCGCATTAAACAACAAAAAAAAAAAAAAAAACGCCAATTAGGAGAAAAAAATTATATTTTTAACTTTTTGCTATAGAAAATATCCGCCAAAAAACTGTAAAAAAATTAATTTCTTCATCAGTTTAGGCCAATATGTATTCTTCTACATATTTTTGGTAAAAAAAAAAAATCGTAATAAGCGTATATTGATTGGTTTGCGCAAAAGTTATATCGTCTACAAAATAGGGGACATATTTATGGCATTTTTATTATTTATTTATTTTTTTACTAGTAATGACGGTGATCTGCAATTTTTAGCGGGACTGCGACAGATCGGACACTTTTGACATTTTTTTGGGACCATTGACATTTATACAGCAATCAAATACCTACTGATTACTGTATAAATGTCACTGGCAGGGAAGGGGTTAACACTAGGGGGCGATCAAGGAGTTATCAAGGAGTTACGTGTGTTCCCTGGGAGTGTTGCTAACTGTATGGGGGCTGGGCTGACCAGAGGAGGAGAAAGATCGCTGTTCCTAATTACTAGGAACAGCAGATCTGTTTCTAACTCTGCTGTCAGAACGGGGATCTGTCCGTTTACATGGACAGATCCCTGTTATGGTTCTCGTCCCCGCGATCGCAGCTGGCCAGCGGACATTGGGTCTCCTGCCATACAGCGGGCACGCGCCTGCTACGGCTCCTTAAAGGAGCCGACGTACACCTACGGCGATTTGCGGGAACGTGCCGATTTGCGGAAACTTAGAAAAAAAATCTCTACAGCTTAGCCTCTGGTCACAACGATACGGCTTCAGGTACGACAAGTGATTTACAAATCATACCTGAGGTAGCATCTAATGTGTTTGTAGGGCAGTGTCTTAATAAGTATGATTTCAAGTAATGCAATTTAAGAAGTAGTTCATGTATTACTTTTTCAGGACTTCAGCACGATTTCACTGCCATAGACTATAATGTAAATCGTGCTGCAATTCGTACCTGTGTCTATATCAGCACTACCTGAAAGAAGTTAAATATTAACCCTTTGCTAATTAAACTTTTGTTAATAACATCACTGTTACTCGTGACATGGACAGCCACTCTCACTGAAGTAACACTGAAGTCGTATCAAATTGTTACAAATCTTACAGAAGTAGTGTTGAAGCCAGGCTTTAAATGGCATTACTTTAAATCGTACCCGGTGTGACCGCAAGCTTAGTCTCATCACTTACCAATAATGAAGTATGCCCTACCTTGTGCAAGCACCTGGATCTTAGAGAAATCTTCAGAGACGGGAAGAGGATTGGCATCCCTGAACTGAACTTCCAGTGCTGCAGTGGTTAACAGCTTAGGTTTTTAGACAACAGCAGTACAGAATGTCCAACAGGGAAACGCCCCCTCCCTCCTCGTTCAATTAGAAAAATGATTTAATTGACTACCATGCCTGTAATACTACCTGTGAATGAGGGAGTGAATCTTTGTACTGGTCATCTGCTATTTACAGATATGTTACAGTTACAAGCAGTGTAATAAATGATATAACTTTTATCAGTGGAGGAGGAGGAAGGAGGGGACCATTTGTACTACCAGTGGCAACTCTAGAACAATACATAGGGGGAGCACATAAAATACCACAGTCAAAACTGGGGGGGGGGCACTAATAATTTTCATCACTAAACCATACCACTGAAATGATGAAATAAGTATATATAAATTTAGCGCTACCCCCGGAGGAGCCGCTTACGTATATTTGGTTCCAGTGGTGGCTGGTGCTCAAAATTTTTCAGGAGATGGCACAAACCAACATCCAAGCAGGAGACGGATGGTGGATGCCTCACCTTATGGAGGCAGGGGGAAGGAAGAGCCGGGCCGCTCTAACCGATTCTGCCAGGGAGCACACAGAGAGATATTCTCCTCCCGGTTGCACAGGAACAGGAAGTGTGTCTTGAGACACAATTGGCCAGGACTCTCTGGCCAATAGGGGCTTCCGTATTGGCCGGGAGGGGAATGAGGGAGACTTTTAGAACCTCTGGCTCTAATTACGTTCTTCAAAAAAATAAATAAACCCCATTTGAATCCATGCGTCTGGCGCTCCACATGTAGATTAGGGGGCCAGACGCATGGATGGGGGAAAGCGTCCCTGCGCCCCTAATGGATTTCCTTCAGGAACTATCCGTGCAGGTAAAAGTGTTAGTGCAACGAGGAGCTCTGAGTGCAGGTAGAGGTGTCAATGTAATCCAGTGCAGATACATGGTGTGATGCTGGAGACAACAAGACTAACAAGTGGACAGTGATCAGGGTTTGGGCTCTCACCTGCAGGGCCCGCTGCTGCTGCCCTGCCCAGCAGCCTAATTTAGCATGGGGGGGGCAAGAAATAACCTAGGGGCGACACCATTGTGTACTGCTATTCTGGCTGAAGACCCAAAGCTGTAAAGCAGCAGCGCAGGATGTTCAGAGACAGGAAGAGGACAGGGTATCCCTGCAGTGAAGATTTCTCCAGAAACCAGCTGCCTACATGCCTCTATGCAAACTTTATGTGGAACTAAGTATGGTTTGTACGTCTTCCACCAATGACATTGGGCAGATTTATAATTATGTTCTCCTTGTTGCGTTCTTAAAAATTGCAAATAATATACTCATTTCTGCCATTAGATTGTTTACAGCTTTAAATAATATTATTTTTTTATTCATTAAGACAGTTCATAGATTTGTATTATGTTTGTTAGATTAGATTTAATTAGCCTATTGGTCAATATATTCTATGCTCCGAGTCTGTAATTTCTCAGAATCTTTCTTGTTAGTGTCTGCCAAATGTGTTTCCTCATCTTTTATCTCCTCTTTTATAATGTCTCCATCTTTATCTTTTTCCTCTGGGTTGTAAACATCCAGAAGTGGACTTAATTCATTCTCCAAGCTAACCTTTGGCGTTTCCTCTGTGGCTTTTTTTCTGATAACAGTTTCTGGTGTTCTGTCTTCTGATAATGTGAGGTTACGTTTTTCCTCTCCATCACTTTGTGTTACATTGATTTGCTCTCCGCGTATTGCCGGATTACTTGAATTAGCCGGCTGTAAACGTAGATTTTTCAGTGCGTTTCTTTTAATTTCACTGACACGTTTATAATAACTGACATCTCTAAACGGATTTCGGAGACCTGTTTCTGAATCTGAAAGCACTTTTTCTTTGGTCCTTTGTCGCCTGGTGGAGTTTTCATTCACATCATTTTTTAAGAGTGTCTCATTAAGATTTCCTTTTGGAAAGTTGTCATTTTGTTGGGTAAGCAGCATCTTCTCAGCTTTATTGGTCTTTTTCTCCTGTGTTGTTACATTTAGATAGCGTCCTTGTAGTGTGTTTTTAGGGGCCAATGCATTATATTGGTCTTTCTGGGGGCTTGTGGTATTTTCTGGTTCAGAGCTCACATTATTCACTCCAGGACCAACAGTCAAATGCCTTTGCTTGCCATCTAAAATGATATAACATAATTCAAGGTTAGAACAAGGCAATGTTTTCTGAAATACAGAGTGATTGCAGTAATATAGTTACAGTAATATGAGTCATTGGGCCTATGTAACTGTCTTGGTGCTAATACCTGATATTTCCCATATTCCTGGGATGAGATTGAGAAATTCTGAGATTTACTGTCAGTTTCTAGGGCGTGTATGAACCTGAACAATGACAATTACCAGCAATAACACTCTTGGGGGGGGGGTCATTTACTAAAACTAGAGATTGCAAAATCAGCTCTGCATAGAAACCAGTCAGCTTCCAGTTTATTTATTTTTTTTAGAGCTTAAACGGCCAAGCTGGAGTTAGGATCTGATTGGTTACCACTGCTGCACCAGTTTTAGTATTCCTCAGCCTTTCATCCAAGAGGGTCAATGTTACTATTAAAGTGATACTAAAGTCTGTTTTTTTTTCTTAAAAATAACAAGCATGTTATACTTAGCTGCTTTGTGCAGTGGTTCTGCACAGAGCAGCCCAGATCCTCCTCTTCTCGGGTCCCTTGCAGGCGCCGCTCCTGGCCCGTCCCTCCTCCCAAGTGCCCTCATACCAAGCAGCTTGCTATAGGAGCACCTGAGCCGCTGCTCTGTGTGTCCATTCAGACAACGAGCTGCGGTTCAGCCCCGCGCCTTCTCTCTCTGCATTGGCTCACTGAATTTGATTGACAGCAAGAGCCAATGGTGCCGCGCTGCTGTCCCAGCCATGAGGAGGGGAGCAGGCAGCCGAGACATCCACAGATCGAGATGGGCTCAGGTAAGTATTAGAGGGGTTGTTGCACACTGAAGGTTTTTAATCTTAATCTTCTATGAGTTAGGATAAAAAGCCTTCTGACTTTCAACCACTTTAAGAAGGAAAAAAATTAAATAAAACATGCATTGTGGATACCTATCACGGCATTACAACATTTAAAAATAATGAAGGAGAGGAAGGTTTATTTAGACCAGCTGTAACCAACCAATGGTCCATGGACCACTGATGGTCCTTGAGAAAATGTTGGTGGTTCCCAGGGGTTCTGCTGCAAATCAACATTGTGGCAGATGTATACCACCCATGTTGTTTCCAGTGTTGATCTCAATGTGCGTTGACAATCAATGCTGTCAGAGCGCATTGATATCTGATGCCTCCTCTGTAGTTTCAGGCCCTGTGAACTCAGAGGGAGGATCCAGGAGTAGTGCAGAGAGCGGGAGGTGAAGGAGGAGAATGCCAATGGCAGCGATGATAGCAGACTATGGGATGGGGGACAGCGCTTGAGCACATGGCTGGATAAGGAGTTGAGAACCAATGATGAATCTGTGTGTAAGGCAGCAATGTGGTTCAGAGTGGGGGGGGGGGGCAGAATGCTGGTGCATTGTGTGTATAAAGCATGTGAAATTTATGTTAGTGGTCTGCAGGATTCAAAACTGAGAGTTTAGTGGGCTGTGAGAAATGAAAGGTTGGCGCCCACTGATTTAGACAACCCAATCACAATCTTTAAAGGTGAATTCTAGGTATGGACAATGTAGCATAGTTACATTGGTCCAGCCTGGACCAAAGTAGGTATATACAGTGCTGTGAAAAGTATTTGCCCCGTCCTGATTTTTTTTTTTTTTGCTTATTTCTTACATTATTCAGATCACCAAACAAATTTTAATATTACACACAGATAACCCGAATAAATCCAAGATGCAGTTTTTAAATTATTATCTCATTTATTAAGGGAAAAAGCTATTCAAACCTGCCTGGCCCTATGTGAAAATGTAAATGCCCCCTCCCATGCTGAATCATGAATTGTGATTAACCACAATATTTTGGAAAGCTGAGTTAAATTTCACTTGCCACACCCAGGCCTGATTACTGCCAGACCTGTTGAATCAAGAAATTACATAAATGGAAGCTGTCTGACAAAGTGAAGTGAAGCATGCTAACAGATCACAAAAAAGCCACACATCATGCCACAATCTGAAAAAAAATACACAAAATATCTCTAACTACAACTAGCTACACATTACCAAACAGAGGGGGCTATTATCCTCTATTGGGTAATGAATCAAATATACAGATTTTCTTTTTATGGCATGCATGTTTCTGTCAGGATTGTCACTCCCTCAAAAGGAGTCTAGCAGACCTCCTGCAGAGCGCACCCTGCACAGACATGCCAAGAAAATGAACACATCTGCCCATTGGCAAATAAAATACAGGAGTCCTTTTAAAAGTACTTGCGGCAAAGGGATTTAACAGAGACAGCACATTCTAGTGTCCATAACTTTGTCCATGTTAGGCACCCTGAATGAGAGTCTCCTGCTGAGCAGTCAATTTTGGGAAAACCCACCCTAACCCATCTGCCTTCCCACAGTCAATATGGGTACTTGAGCAGACTTGTGACTACCTCTCCTGTAGTCCTGCTTATAAGTAATACCTTGGGTCAGGTAACCTTTTGTGACTATCCCCTTGTCCTCTCACTGAGATGGAGTAACTGCGGGTGTTTTTCCCTGCTTTTACCACCAACACTTTTTCCTTGTAAATTGCCCTCCCAAGTTTCCATTCACGGTGAATATCTTTGAATCTGACTCAGACCCCACTATCAGGTGTCCGCTTGGGTTTAGGAATATGGAGATAGTCCCAAACAAGGTTATCCTCCCACGCTTCCAGGGAATTTTTCAACAATTTCCATGATCCATTCAGGAACGTAGGGGTAATCCAGACCCCATTCCTGCGCAAATGTTCTTTGAACTTCTCGCTGAAACCTCGAAAGTCTAGGTGATTCTTTAGCCTTTCCTTGGCCAGGCAAAACACAGGAATCAGAATCTCTGCTGACCCACTGTTGATAGGTGGCTGCCCTGGTAGGAAGGACAGTAGCTGAAACATTGAAGGGGGGTACTGGGGGTTTAGATGAGTTGAGTGACTTCTCTGATGCTTCCGTGGAAGCCTCCACTGAGGTAGAACTCTCTAGGAACCATTCTTCCTCATCACTAGATTCAGCCTCTTCAGGGGATGACCACTCAAACAAATTGTCTATAGATCCATATTTCTCCAGAACCCGTGGTGACCCCCAATCTACAGCCCGGCCCTTGTTCACCCTGTCCGGCTCACCCGAGGGATCCCCCTCCTGCAAACTAGGCTCCTTCCAGGCAGGCACAACAAAGGACTTACTTACAGCCGGCTCTTCAGAGGTTTCTTCCAGAGACTGTCCACTGACTCCGGCAGTCCCTGGGTCCCTGGCCAGGCTACAGGCTCCCCCATCAGGTCCTACCTGGTCCTCCGGTGGCTCCTATTCAGCCGAATCAGACAGGAGCTCCTCCACTGCTACTGCAGGGGACATACGACCCTCTCCGACCTTCCGAGTCACTTGCATCTGCGGCAGACAAAGTCTGGTTGTCAGAATGGCGGAATAGTATCTGACTTCTTGTTGAACGGGTCCCAGGCGTGTTAGCTGAGCACTGCAATGCCCACACCGAGCCCAGGCGACGACTCCAACCGTAGGCTTCCGACATCCAGGACACAACATACAAAGTCTCTCTACTCCTTCAATCACTGCTAGTGCCAGTCCTGTGGTGAGCTCCAAACAAACACCGGTATCAATCAGGACCCGGTTCTGCAACTCAGGTAAGCGCTGCATGACGGGTGTACTCCGAACACCTTCCACCATTTTCCTCCACCTCTTCGGTCTGGCGCGTGGCACGCTGAATGCTAACAAACTTTTCCTCTGGGGCGTGGCTCCACCTCCTACTTGTTGGTTCAGCGCGCGAGGAACTGTAGCTATACATTTTTAAAGTTCTCCCCAGCGACACCTGGTGGCAGGCACTATTAAATTGCAGGCTATCTCGGCAGCAGTCACTGAAATGCAGATTCCGTTGTTATGGGAGATGGCTAATAGTCAAACGTGAAACAGATATCTCGGTGGGACCTCCATGTAGCGCACTACCCCCGTAGGAGCTGCTATTTTTGTGTAATATCTGTAAATCACATTTACCACCAAGCACATCACAGCCCATAGGAATAGAAACAGTCCATATTGTACTTTTTCTCTTGCTTTTATTTACATAACTTGAACTGGGACAGGGAAAGGGTTTTCTGAGATGTTCTTTTTACTTCTTCATAATCTTTCCTTTGCCTTCCCATGCAAATACTTAGAACAAATGTGGATAATGAACAGTCCTTCTGAATAACTTCTCATGGGAAAACTGGAGTAGTATGGTCATCTAAGAATAATTAAAGTGAATAGCAAAGAGCCACTCTGAATAACTCTTTGCATATAGGCTTTGGTAGATTTACTTTAGAGAATACATAGGCTGTTGTAGCAAAGAATCACTCTGAATAACTTCACCCGTAAACCTTTTTAGAACAATCTGTATCTCTATTTATGCTCGGAGCTCTACCTCTGCGTTTTGACCACTACTTCCCGTCTGTACAGTACTTCCAAGTTTGGCTAAAGAAGACATTACTCTGAATAATTCCTCCCGCCTGACCCATTGGATTCCCGGGGCATTGTTGAACCAAAAGTCACAGGCCATTGTCACCTGTCTCACTGACTTGTGTACCAACATCCCTCAGCCTCTGGTAGTACTGCTCCCCTGGGCTTTCACTCCCTTGATCAACAGTCCATGTGCCACTCACAAACGGTTGATCGACCAGTCTTCTTCCGCTTAGTTGCTACTTCTTCCTAATGGTTCCTCCATCCCTCCTCTCCGGTCTGGCACGCTCCCCTCCCCGCAGGGGGCACCCAGTGACACCAGCGACTACATGCTGTGCGGTGTCTCTAACTCCTCTCCTCCGCGTGGCCTGGTCCCCCACCTTCCCCATAGGGGGAGCTCCGCTTCGCACCCTCCCCGCAGAGGGGCTCTTTCTCTGATCTCTCTCTCCGGAACTCCCTAGCCAGCATGTGACCCCAGCTTATATGGGAGTCCCACCTTCTGCCAAACAAATTAATGATTGACCAAACAAATTAATGATTGGCCAGTGTTTGGCTGAAGCCATTTATTATCAATCAAATGTGTTTACTCTTTTTAAATCATAATGACAACAGAAACTACCCAAATGATCCTGATCAAAAATTTACATACCCCAGTTCTTAATACCATGTATTGCCCCCTTTAACATCAATGACAGCTTGAAGTCTTTTGTGGTATTTGTGGATGAGGATGTTTGTCTTCTCAGATGGTAAAGCTACCCATTCCTCTTGGCAAAAAGCCTCTAGTTCCTGTAAATTCTTGGGCTGTCTTGCATGAACTGCAGGTTTGAGATCTCCCCAGAATGGCAGATGATGCCCAAGAAAGCCTGCAGTTTGCTAAAGACAAGCAGACTAAGGACATGGATTACTGGAAATATGTCCTGTGATCTGAGACCAAGATAAATTTATTTGGTTCAGATAATGTCAAGCATGTGTTGCAGCAACCAGGTGAGGGGTACAAAGACAAGTGTGTCTTGCCTATAGTCAAGCATGGTGGTGGGATTGTCATATTCTGGGGCTGCATGAGTGCTGCCAGCACTGGGGAGCTACAGTTCATTGAGGGAACCATGAATGCCAACATGTACTGTGACATACTGAAGCAGAGCATGATCCCCTCCCACCGGAGACTGGGCCGCAGGGCAGTATTCTAACATGATAACGACCCCAGCCACAACTCCAAGACGACCACTGGCTTGCTAAAGAAGCTGAGAGTATAGGTGATAGACTGGCCAAGCATGTCTCCAGACCTAAACCCTATTGAGCATCTGTGGGGCATCCTCAAATCAAAGGTGGAGGGGCGCAAGGTCTCAAACATCCACCAGCTCTGTGATGTCGTCATGAAGGAGTGGAAGAGGACTCCAGTGGCAACCTGTGAAACTCTGGTGAACTCCATGCCCAAGAGGGTTAAGGCAGTGCTGGAAAATAATGGTGGCCACACAAAATATTGACACTTTGGGCCCAAATTGGACATTTTCACTTAGGGGTGTACTCACTTTTGTTGCCAGCGGTTTAGACATTGATGGCTGTGTGTCGAGTTATTTTGAGGGGACAGTAAATTTGCACTGTTATACAAGCTGTACACTCAATACTTTACATTGTAACAAAGTGTCATTTCTTCAGTGTTGTCTCATGAAAAGATATAATAAAATATTTACAAAAATGTGAGGGGTGTACTGACTTTTGTGAGATACTGTGTGTGTATATATACTGTATATTGTAGGGTGCATTCATATTTGTATGTTATACCTATGTACACACAATAGACACTTTTGGCGATAATGTTAAACCGGACATATAGAAAGGGTTAATCTCTCTAATGGGGGAACAGACAGCAATAAAAAGTGACAGGTATTCTAATATCTTTACACTGTATCCAAAACTGAAAAAAAAACCTGACTACAAAAACATAGCTCTCACCTGATGATGATAAGGAGATGTCTGTTATAGCTTGCTTCAGAGGCGTCTGAGCTTTTGTGAAGCCAACTTCTGGACTTAGTGCCTCTAAAATGTTTTTAAGTTTGTTTGTTACAGCGGGTGATTGGCTGGTGACTACAGTCATGAAAATATTTTTTTCTTTGATAAATGGTAGTATTTTTTGTATATTGTTTTTACCCATACTACATAATTTACCCATCATACCAATGACATTCATGCACTGAGTCCTGCAAAGGAAAAAAAAAACAACATTAACATTCTGGTAAATTACTGAAGCGCACATCAAAATGTCTACACCACACACAAAAGTAATATGCTACCTGTATATCACAAATGCTCACAATTTTGTCCACACATTCCAATTTATGATGTGTTGTGACCTAAGCTGAGGCTGTAGACTGGCCTGGATGAGGTCTCGCTAAGAGGGTGTAGGGTTTCATGTGGTTGGACTTCAAAAGCTAAGAAAATGAGTTGTATTTTCTTTTATTTGTATAAAGTTGATGGGACATCCTTGTATAAATATGGGACCACCAGATCAAGGAGGGGTTCCCTTTACCCTGATAATCTGTCCAGCTAAGTGACATGTGACTAGGTGCCTGCTATAAAACTCCAGCATTTCTTTGTATTCTACAAACTTACTCCAGGTTTATGTTAAAATTCCCTATCAGAGATAGTTATGGCTTTTATATTAAAAAAAATGGATATTCTTCAACAATGTAATCACAACTGAAAACAAATGTGGCTCATATACTAATATAAAATCAAAAGAAACCCAAATTAGTGCTTACAAAAGGAGACCTAGAATTAATAAAAAACATAAACAAGAGTTGTGTGTAGCCGGGTGCTGCTGCTGGCTGTGTGTGAAGAGTGGGCTGTGTAAGACTCGGCTTCCTTCTTCTGTTTCTCTCTCCCTCCCCGGCTGGGCTGCCATATAAACGGATTGGCTGTGTGGCTGCAGGCTGCGGGCTTTCCTCTCACCCCTCACTTCCCTGCTGTGTGAAATCCCCCACCATCCTGGCAACAGCGGCTTTGAGTCAATCAGGAGGAAGGAGAATTTGCTATGCAATCACTGGGATGTCTAGTCCTTGAAGGAGCACTGCACACAATTAGTAAATGGATGCCATTGGGCTGAGGACTTCACTACCCAGTATTCACTGTGCAACAGAGGAGGAAAGACAGAACTTTTCCTGGGCAATTCTGGTGAGAGCTGAGCCTTTTGCTGGAGAAAGCCAAGCCATTTAGACCTGTGGCCTTGGATGGAACTGTATAGCGTGCCGACTTGTTACCTTACTTGAGCCTGATCAGCGATCCAATGCCCTTGCTGTGTCCGTAAGAGGACTGATCTGCAGAGGGATTGATTGCTGAGCTGGAAACAGAGCTGGAAGGACCCCTTGCTATGAATGTCTACAGCAATAAAGAACCAGGGGGGACCAGAGTTCAGAGACTGGGCCTTGTGAGGACCTGTTCAGGAGGACTGAGTCACCGGGTACCTGAGGACAGCAGATTGTCAAGTGATCTGCAAAGGGATTCCTTACCAGGAATGGTAAGCTGAACCATCTTTGCTTATCTCACAGTGAATGCACTAGAGACTGCAATCAGCTATCAATTGCACACTATTAAAGGGACAGCTACATATACACTACCTTACAGAAAGGACCCAGCTAACCTGTCAGTTTGGCACCTTGTAATTTAAAGTCACCTTCAGGGGTAACCCTTTGTCAGGAACACATATACCCACCCACTATTGGGGCTGTATGCATAGGCTCTTTATTTTTGGGTTAGTTAATGCCGTATTAACCCTGTTTTCAACATTAAAATTTGGTTTAGTATTACTACAGACAGTTGACTGCTATCTTATGGGTCAGTGTTCACTTTATCAATTGCCTGTTTATTGATTCATACATTGTTTAACTGCATTGCCATAATACATCCTTTCAATCCACCATCCAGTTGCTTGTGGCCTATTTTCTGTGCATTATTACAGAGTGGTACCATACTAACGTTTACGTTACACAGGTATGTCAGTGGGGAATGGGCAGCTTAAAGAGTCATGGCAGAACTGGAACCCATCATATCAAGGGGCTCCTGTGGGGGAAACGCTTAAAAAATTATAGTATTTTTGTATATACTGTGTATATATATATATATATATATATATATATATATATATATATATATATATAATTGTTTTAGTTAGGTAAATATGAAATACTGCAAAAGAACATTTCATATGTATTATTTCCAGCAACAGGTGTAACTTTAGGCTCATTTTAATATGTGAACCAGGTTAAAAATCATTTTTTTGCATAACTGAAATTTTTTTAGTTTGATGAAATCACAAGACTGCCTGAGCCAGTAGAGTAACTAATCTTACTTCTTCTTCATAAGTCTCCATACACAGTTTCAGTTAGAGATAGAGAGTCACAAAGGAAAAAAGCCACTTGATGTTTGTATACATGTACTATAACCAATACTGTATGTATTTGTAAGACAAAGATTTTATATAAATAATATAAATAGTAGAAAATATATAAAACCTTAATTTTTACTTAAAATAAGCTTATAACAAGCCAGGCAGGCTGGGATTATGCTTCAGCCCCGATCCAGAGATCTAACTGCCAACTAGGACCTGGACAGCTATTCTTCATTTTGAGCATGTGTGGCCTATGCATTGCTATGGGAAGAGCTGTTATCTGAGTGACTGCTAGAGGCTGCCATGATTACAACTGTCAATAGAAATAAATGAGACCTGCAGAATGAAGAGGAGCTGACTTAGTCTATGTTGGGGGTGAAATAACTGGATCAGCAATAAAGGTACGTATAAGCCTAGGCTGTTAACATTCAGTGGGGTGGGGGCTTAATATTATTTGTTTATCTTTGGTGACCGGATGTTATCAATGCCTAGCTGTCCAGGTCAAATTTTTGAGTGTCCTTATACATAGGTTACCTTACTTCACTACCAAAAAAAAAAAAATTGCACTTTTTAAAAGTATATATATTTAATTTATTTGGTACATTGTTTTTTTTTTTTGTTTATTATCCGTTTAGTAAAAATTTTCATTAAGTGCAGAGAGACAACAGGTACAAAGATTCATTGCGTAACCTGGAGTCTGAAAATAAAGACAAGATTCACTTCTTTAAACATGACAATATCACAATGTCCATTATACCAAGCTGATGCAGCAGCCAAAGCAGATGAATCGAGTGTTCTCAACAAATGTAGTAATACCAATAAATTCTCAAACTTTTACACTGCTTTAGTAGAAAGAAGGGAGGAAAAGATGGAAGGAAGTAAAAGCCAAAGTGTAAGGGGAGAGTGGAAAGGGTAGGGGTAAGTGGGAAGGGAATGGAATCTGATACCAATTATCATGTGTCACAACAGAGGCGCAACTGGAACCTTCAGGGCCCTGGTTCAAGAAATCATGAAGGGCCATCCTGGCCCCCGACAGGGGCCTTTCCCACTGATCCCGAGGCCCTTTACTCCCATCGTCATGGGCCCCTAATATTATGGTCCTGCAGCGGCCACCTTCCTGCCATCTTGGAGTCCCCCCACAGAGGCGGAGCACCAGAGCCCAGTCGCAAGTACAACACTGGTAGTTCTGCCACTGGTCAGTAGTCTTATTTTTTTATCATGTAATAAAAAATTAGTTTTTCAAATTTTATTTTTTTTTTACATATTTTTTAGGACCCCGTTTGGGCGGCTTTGGTGAAATATAAGGGGACTTAATAGACCTCTGATGTCTAACTTTTGAGACAGAGAAATGGACTGAGGACTGATTCATCAGTCCCTTTCTCTGCAGCCTCAGCTGCGATGAATGTATGAACAGGAATATCGCTGTACAGAGCTTCCCGTTCATTCATAAATTGAAGCATTTACATACCCCAACTATAAAAATTTTTTAAAAAAAACGGAAAAAAAATTATTTCTACCGATGACTAACTCTGTTCAATAAAACAAGGAAGGGGTCGGTAAATTACACATTTATTAGCTCCTTCCCCACTCTCCATCCTGACTGTATCCCCCACAGCAGCTGGTGGGAGAAGGAAAACCGACAGCACTGCGGGGAGGAGGGGGGCCAGGTAATGACACAGGAGCCCCGGGGCAGAGGGACAGACATAGGGAGGCGGCATGAACATGTGGAGGAGCCCATGCCCTCTGTTTCCCTCCTGCAGCTGCTGAATGTCTGCGGGAGGGAGAGGAGGGTTAAGCAGATGCATGGAGGGATCGGTTCGTATCCAGGCGTACAGGGGGGCCACACGGGACACCTGAAGCAGGGGGGCAGGTCACAATGGAGACCCCCATTTAATTTTGGAGTGAATATACTTTCCTGAACAAAAACAGCATTCACTGTTAGAAAATTCATTTGTTTGAGAAAAAATTTCTATACCGCTCCTTCAAATTTTCTCATCACTATAGTTCAAAACTAATGTCAATTTGACCCCATTAACTAATACAAAATCAAAGGAATGTTCTTAAAATATTTTCTAACAAATTTCTCCTAGTGTATGGCCAGCTTAAAGCTTTTTCCCACTGCAAAGTAAAAGCATATCGGGCTAGTATGCATCGCATACTAGCCCATTATGTGACACTAACCTGCAAACGAAGCCCGCGATGTCCCTGATCTCCCCGGCAGGAGCCGTCAGTCACGGCATTTGTAAGTGAAGAAACGGCACGGAGGTCCATTTCTTCACAGCGCATGCACCGATGACATCATTGGCGCACTACAAGGTAAATATCTCCTAAAGGGCGCACGTTTAGGAGATATTTCCACTACATATAGGTAACCTTATCCTAGGCTTACCTATATGTAAAATTGGCAATCAAAGGTCTACAATCACTTTAGGAGACACAGTGACACTTCAAACAGCTCATGCCGGCTTGTTTGTAAACAATGGTACCCCAACATTGTGCACTACAGTACATTGTGGTGAGGTGTCAGAAAAAATACTGCAGGTCCTTTATTCGGCAGTTTTGCGAACCTGAAGCATTGTTTTGAGGAGTGTTTTAAAGTGAAGGTAAACAAAGACTTGGGGGGGCACACCCTAAAAATACATTACGTTAAAGATGGTGCTGCTATAAGACCATACAAACAGAACAAAATATTACAGTGCACACATACAAAAATGACACTTAAATCCTGCAATTTAAAACAACTGAACATATTCAAAAAATCTGGGGATTTGGTCGCACCATACTCACCTTATAGGAGGAGTCCTTTATTTCTTCCATAAAGAGGAGTGTATTTCTCCCATGGTTGAAAAGTGGGATCTTTCATTCTATGAAACAGTGTAGGACCCACTGATAATGAGGTACTTTGACGCAGTAGTGGGCTTAAGCACTAAATGGCCATATGGTGCGACCAAATCCCCAGATTTTTGAATATGTTCAGGTGTTTTAAATAGCCTTGCAGGATTTAAATGTCATTTTTGTATGTGTGCGCTGTAATATTTTGTTCTGTTTTTAAAGTGAAGGTAAACTCCACTTTTGAACTTATACCTGCAGGTAAGACTATAATAAGGCTTACCTATAGGCACTGTTTAGGAGATATTCACAATGGATGCTGCCAGTGTTGTCATCCCCGATGGCATCCCCGTGCCGTACCTTCAGAGCTCTGTGCCGGAGCCGTGGGCTCCTACATGCATGCGCGGGAGTGAAGTCACCGCGACCCCGGCCATTCATACAGCCAGAGCCTGCGAACCCAGATGAAAGACTGGGTGAAGATGGCAGCACCGGAGATCCATGACAGCGCTGTGTGAGAGGGATCTGCTTTATGAGTAAGTCTGTCATAATGGGTTAGTATGCCGTGCATACTAGTACATTATGACTTAAAGTGTTACTAAACCCAGGACCCTGCATTCACTATATCCGGTCTCCCACAATACATAGAACATGGAAGTGCAATTAGTTTAGTAAATATAAACTGCTAAATCATCAGCAGTATATAGCAGTCTTGTGACTTCTATCAGTGTCTGGTTAAAGCTTGTAGGAGGAGTTTTCATTCTCCTCCAACTGTCCTCTGTCTGGACAGTGCTGATTGGCCCTGTGCTAATCACATGCACCCCTCCCCAAAAAAAACAAAAAACTCTAGCAATACACACCAAACTGAGCATGTGCAGAGTGCTCCCAAGGCTCTGTTCGATCAGCAGATGGATTGGGGACAGTAAAAGAAGGGAAGGATCAGAGAAGACAGCATCAAACAGCCTTTTTACACAATGCAGAGGATTAAACCCTTTTGCCGCATACACACGACCAGACTTTACGGCATACTTTGCCCGGCGGACTTTTCGACGGACTTTCCGAATAAACGGACTTGCCTACACACGATCAACCAAAGTCCGACGAATTTGTACGTGATGACGTACGACCAGACTAAAACAAGGAAGTTCATAGCCAGTAGCCAATAGCTGCCCTAGCGTCTGTTTTTGTCCATCGGACTAGCATACAGACGAGCGGACTTTTCGACCGGACTCGAGTCCGTCGGATAGATTTGAAATATGTTTCAAGTCCGTCAAACTTTTGAGAAAACAATGTCCGCTGGAGCCCACACATGATCGAATTGTCTAAAGAAATCCAGTACGCCGGACCAAGTCTGCCGTAAAGTCTGATCGTGTGTACGCTGCATTAGATTCCACAGTGAGTATAACAAGTATGCTTTATTGCATATATAGACTGATTTTACTGTTGTGGGTATAGTAACACTTTAACCCCGAGGGGGGGCCCACTTTATTTTTATTTTAGTGGCGGTTTACTAATGCTTAACCACTTCAGGACCAGCCGCCGCAGTTGTACGGTTGGCGAAGCACCGTAACTCTACATCGACCCTTAAAGACACTGTAGGAGGCGCACGCGTGCCCGCAACGTGAGCTCAGAGCCGATGCGAGTGTCTGGCGGCGCAATGACCGCGGGGCACCCGCGATCGCTCGTGACAGAGTGAGAAATGGGATCTGTGTGTGTAAACACACAAATCCCGGTTCTCTCAGGGGAGAGGAGAGAGATTGTGTGTTCATACTAAGTATGAACACCGATCTCTCTCCTCCCCTAGTCAGTCCTATCCCCCTACAGTTATAACACATCTAGGGAACACAGTTAACCCCTTGATCGCCCCTAGTGTTAACCCCTTCCCTGCCAGTGACATACAGTAATCAGTGCATTTTTACAGCACTGATCGTTGTATAATTGTCAATGGTCTCAAAAATGTGTCAAAAGTGTCCAATTTTCCTGCCGCAATATCGCAGTCCCAATAAAAATCGCAGATCACCGACATTACAAGTAGAAAATAATAATAATAAAAATGCCATAAATCTATGTGCTATCTTGTAGACGCTATAACTTTTGCGCAAACCAATCAATATACGCTTTTTGCAAATTTTTTTACCAAAAATATGTAGAAGAATACATATCGGTCAAAACTGAGGAAAAAAATTGTTTTTGTTTTTTTAAATTTGGGATATTTATTATAGCAAAAAGAAAAAAATATTGTGTTTTTTTCAAAATTGATGCTGTCCTTTTGTTTATAGCGCAAAAAATAAAAACCACAGAGATGATCAAATACCAACAAAAGAAAGCTCTATTTGTGGGAAAAAAAAGACGTCAATTTTGTTTGGGTACAGCGTCGCACGACCGCGCAATTGTCAGCGACGCAGTGCCGTATCGCAAAAAATGGCCTGGTAATTGAGCAGCCAAATCTTCCGGGGCTGAAGTGGTAAATAAAGATGGTGGGTGGGAAGGAATTAAAGGACAGTTTAAGTTGAGTTGTCCTGTAAGGGAAAAAAATTGAACTTTCAAAGATAACTGATGACTACAATTTTAAACTGTGAAAATCATTTGTATCAAATGCAGTTCTATTGTTCGATTGTAACTTCACCATCTCCAGGAGCTATTTTAGGAGGTCAGTTTAAACTTACGACTGGGTGGCAAATTTTTCCAGAAGTCTTGACTGATTTTTTTCAACTTGTTCCATTACTGAGTGAAGATTGTCAAAACGTAATTTCAGGCTTTCATATTTATCTGTAGTAATAAAAATGAGAACATGATTTTTATTTTAGTAACCAAAGAATGAAATGCAATTTACAGAGCTTTAAACACAAGGATAAGGATCTATACTTTAGCCTTGTGACTGAGTTTCAAATTTCATTTGTGTTTCAGCTTCCTGAATTAAGCCTATAGTATTACATTTCTACTGAGAACTTTTCTCCTGTTTATTGGCCTTAAAATCTTCTACACACTAAAGCAGCCTTTTTCAACCAGGGTGCCTTGAAGTTTCCTCAGGGTTGCCTTGGCAAAATGCCTAAAAATTGCCCAAAAATTGTACACAAGCCGGCGTGTAGCTGAAGCCTGCCTTTTAGTTGCACTTAAGCCTCAGGTTTTCTGACAGGAAATGTGTGATGACAGGCTGTTGGCGGAAAATCTGACCGTTTGTACGCTCCAGTGGACAATTGTTGTCGGATTTTGCGCAGACAAATGTTGGATAGCAGGCTTTAAAATTTTCCCGCGGACAAATGTCTGTTGTCGGCTTTTCCAAGCGTGTGTACACAAGTGTGTCGGACAAAAGTCCAAAGTACAAACACACATGCTCGGAAGCAAGGACGAGCCAGAAGCTGTCGGTCTTGTAAACTAGCGTTCGTATTGGAGAATTCATGACGTGGCAAATTATGAAATCTCCAAATGCAGCGCACAATTCTCTTCTTCTTTAATGGGATAATAATGAAGCTGCTTTTCTGGTGATACTGATGGAGTTATTGCAAACAAATTTTTAAAGGCTTTTTTTTCTAGTGATATCAAGAATAATATTAATATGCTTCTTTTTTTTTTGGGTACACCATTATCTCATAGTTTTTAAGATCAAAGATACAACAATGTTGGTGTCCCTTGTCAATTTTACATTGTAAAAGTATATGGAAAAATGCAGCGCATGTACAAATGAACATGTGTGTTTATAATGGTGAAACAGTGCTGAAATAAATAATTGACCACAGGTGAGTTAAAACAAAAACGTCCATGGATGGATGTGAATGTCCAACTGCACAGGAAGTGTAGGTACTCCAAGGGATGGTGGTGATCTGATGGTTGTCAGAAGTCACCTGGCATCTTAAAACGACTTCCCAACAGGATGGGTCATTCAGAGGAAATGCAAAAAAGACTCTTACCAGATCCCGTGGATTCCCGTGTCAGCGACAGGGAATCGCATGCGCAGTTTGTCACCAATGACGTGGAGTAAGAGGTCTGGAACCGTCAATCCTTTGGGTTGTGGTCTGTATGGATCTCCGACAGCAACCGGATGGGTCCTCGCACTGAACCGTCCAAGCGTGAATCAGGAGTTTCCAAAAGGACACCAAAAAGGGGGGGGGGGCAGTTGGAGGTACTGGGCCTCATGCGGTAAATGTGAAAACAAAAAGAATATGCCTCCACATGGTGCAGATAAAAAAGGGTGTTTTTATTTAAAAAAACAACCATAAACAAATAAAAACGTGATCACGATACATAAAAACAAATGGGCAACAAGGAGAGTGGTATATGAACCCGACGCGTTTCGACCTAGGGGTCTTCAACAGGGGCATAGACCACCCACTCCAGGTTGCCATATATATATAATAAAAGTATTAGGAGAGGACCAATCACAATGAGTGAAAAAACAAGACATTTCATTGGGTGGGTACAATCACATGACTTGCTAAAATAACTAACCATGAGGATCATACATGGTATTTATAAATGAATAAATAACACTAAAGTGAAACCAAGGGAACTGTAGAAAGATCAACCAGCAGAGAAACAAACAACTGAAAAAATCTCTCTAATGCTGATAAAGCGCTTTGTGTTTAGACCTAGTGAAAAATCACTCCTCTGCTGACAGTCCAGCAGAATATACCGCCCTGTCAGCTAGAGGAGCCAATCCCCAGTGAGCAGACAAAAAAGTATTGGATGGAGCAACCAATGGGCCGCTGTGTATGAGCCGACCCTTGTCCCTGCACATCCGCATATCAAGCCCGTGAAGGGAATGACGTCACGTCCGTGGGCGTGTCTAGCGTCTCCCGGGCGGTATATTCTGCTGGACTGTCAGCAGAGGAGTGATTTTTCACTAGGTCTAAACACAAAGCGCTTTATCAGCATTAGAGAGATTTTTTCAGTTGTTTGTTTCTCTGCTGGTTGATCTTTCTACAGTTCCCTTGGTTTCACTTTAGTGTTATTTATTCATTTATAAATACCATGTATGATCCTCATGGTTAGTTATTTTAGCAAGTCATGTGAATGTACCCACCCAATGAAATGTCTTGTTTTTTCACTCATTGTGATTGGTCCTCTCTTAATACTTTTATTATATATATATGGCAACCTGGAGTGGGTGGTCTATGCCCCTGTTGAAGACCCCTAGGTCGAAACGTGTCGGGTTCATATACTACTCTCCTTGTTGCCCATTTGTTTTTATGTATCGTGATCACGTTTTTATTTGTTTATGGTTGTTTTTTTAAATAAAAAAACCCTTTTTTATCTGCACCATGTGGAGGCATATTCTTTTTGTTTTCACATTTACCGCATGAGGCCCAGTACCTCCAACCGCCCCCCCCCCCTTTTGGTGTCCTTTTGGAAACTCCTGATTCACGCTTGGACGGTTCAGTGCGAGGACCCATCCGGTTGCTGTCGGAGATCCATACAGACCACAACCCAAAGGATTGGCGGTTCCAGACCTCTTACTCCACGTCATTGGTGACAAACTGCGCATGCGATTCCCTGTCGCTGACACGGGAATCCACAGGATCTGGTAAGAGTCTTTTTTGCATTTCCTCTGAATGACCCATCCTGTTGGGAAGTCGTTTTAAGATGCCAGGTGACTTCTGACAACCATCAGATCACCACCATCCCTTAGAGTACCTACACCTCCTGTGCAGTTGGACATTCACATCCATCCATGGATGTTTTTGTTTTAACTCACCTGTGGTCAATTATTTATTTCAGCACTGTTTAACCATTATAAACACACATATTCATTTGTACATGTGCTGCATTTTTCCATATACTAGTTCATTGTTTTTGTCAGACTGTATGCAGCAGCTTCCATTTATTTCATTGGTTAGCGCGGTGTTTTCTATTTATTTTTGAATTTTACATTGTATTTTTTTAAATGTAACTGCCTACTCCCAAACTGCCATTTGAAGTAAAACACATAGCCAAGTATTATTCTCCACAATTTTTTTATTGTGCATTAAAAAAAGAAAACAAATACAATTAGACATGCTATCTGCCAATAGAACTTAACCAAAAAGTGCATTCTATGCAACCAAAAATATAGAAAATATAACAAATTAAATCATTATTATTCAACCAAAAAATAAAATAAAAGCCTCATGCATGTGTCCTGCTTCTTAATATAGGGGGTCAACAATGCCAAGAGTTGGTGAAAGCAGGGGTCCATCATCCGGAGATAATTCCGAAAGCATCTGGATTATTCTCCGGGAGCTCCCGCAGCAAAGGCATATGACATATTTGGTCACGATTAATAAAGCAACCAATTTTTGGCCCAAGAACTCCTCCGCCTCCTGTTCCTGGACTGGACTTGGGTCAAAGCAATAACTCCAAGGCCAATAATAAATAACACGTTATCTCCTCCGATTCCACAACATGTCTGGTTGATGAACGGTCGTTCAGAAACTAACTGAAAAGCACGTAATGAAAAGCGCAAACTAAAAAGCGCTAAATGAAAAGCGCAAAATGAAAAGCATGAATAAACACTCACCAAACTTCTACTAACACGAAATTAGCAGAAGGAGCCCAAAGGGTGGCGCAGAACTGAAAAACCACGTAGCACATCACTGCATTCGTGTTTGTTAGCCGACAATTCCTTGCCGTTTGTATGCAAGACAAAATCCAGGCACATGCCTTCGGACAAAAGTCAGAGGTTTTGTCTGTGGAAAATTCGATCGTGTGTGCAAGGCTTTAGTCACAGGTTTTTATTGTGCACCATTACACCTTCTAGCTGCTGCCGTCCTAACAATCAGTGGCATGATCAGCTGATAAGGAGGATGTCCGTTGTCTGCATATCCTTATTTGACCCTCTTTTCCTTCTCTCCATCAGCCATGGGGTAGCAGTATGATGGAGAAACATTGGAACACTAGTCAGTACCAGTTTACAAAAGTGTGTTTGCTTTGAAAGAATAAATTGCCTCTAACGTTGGGTGTCCTACTTGGACTTGTGGATGTTGCTGCATTATGTAACACTATTAGAATAGTTATTACATTTTAGAATGGGGTGCCTCAAGACTGTCCATAATTTTCAAGGGGTGCCTTGAGATTGTTCATCATTTTTAAAAGGAGGCTTGACTGAAAAAAAGGTTAAACACTGGACTAAAGGTCACACACAGTGGATAATTTGACCACATAGACTTGTTCCCAATGTCTGTTGCATTGTTTGTACTGAGTGGCACTCAAAAATTACAATTTGCAACATAAAAGTTTCATTTTACACATCTGTTAACTATGTTGACTGCTCACAAAACAAATGATATAATATAAATGTTGAGACTGCAAACAGTATAAAACAGTTTACAACAGTTTTATTGTGAGCACATCACACCATTATTTGGAAAACATAGATACACTAATGCCCCGTACACACGGTCAGACTTTGTTCGGACATTCCGACAACAAAATCCTAGGATTTTTTCCGATGGATGTTGGCTCAAACTTGTGTTGCATACACACGGTCACACAAAGTTGTCGGAAAATCCGATCATTCTGAACGCGGTGACGTAAAACACGTACGCCGGGACTATAAGCAGGGCAGTAGCCAATAGCTTTCATCTCTTTATTTATTCTGAGCATGCGTGGCACTTTGTGCGTCGGATTTGTGTACACACGATCGGAATTTCCGACAATGGATTTTGTTGTCGGAAAATTTTATACCCTGCTCTCAAACTTTGTGTGTCGGAAAATCCGATGGAAAATGTGTGATGGAGCCTACACACGGTCGGAATTTCCGACAACAAGGTCCTATCGCACATTTTCCGTCGGGAAATCCAACCGCGTGTACGGGGCATAAGAATTGATTTGCAAGGGTGACAGGATCTAGGTTGGAGCTATTTTACATGCATTCAGGAGGTGGTACTGCAATCTCCTGCACTCCTGTTTATCAATCACCAAGGGGATTCTCTTTATGTATCCCAACGGGGATACATTGAACTAACTCTCTACAACTTTCATAGCTGTGTTTGGCACGCAGTTGTAGCATGGTCTGATTGAATTATTTGCCCCAATGTAAATAGACTAGACATGTGTAGAACGAAAAAATGTGTTTCGTTTTGATATGTTATTCACTTAAATTCATTTAGTTACCGTAAATAAGTTTCATTTGTTTAATTCGTTTTCGGGATTCATTTCCTTTATTCGTTTTCGAATTGATTCGAAAAGTTTTCAAATCAATTTCGAATAGTTTTTGAATTCGAATAGTTTTCAAATTCATATAGTTTTCCAATTTCCAAAAAGATCAAAATAGAATAGAAGAAAAAATATTTTTTCTATCCTATTCCTTTATTTTCTATTTTATTCTCTTTGGCAATTGGAAAACTATTCGAATTTCATAAAGTTTTCGAATTTGAAAACTATTCGAAAATCATTTGAAAACTATTCGAATTCGAATTTCGTTCGAATTTGAATTTTGTTACTTCAGATTCATTTAAATTCCGTACTATTCTAATTTGGAATTTCGGATACATCCAAATTTCCGAATAACGAAAATTCGTCCGAATTTTCATTTGGAACGAAACAAACTGCACATGTCTAAAACCGACCCAAGCAGTCACCGTGTCACATTGCACGTGGGTTAGCATTAAAAATCTGTACATTTCCAATGTTAGAGCCATCCACCTGAGCAGCATTGGAATGGTATTAAAGTGATTTTGGCGATTTTATTCACTTTTTACTCACTATTCACGTGTTTTTTTCTTTATTTTCCTAATAAAAGTACCTCAGTGAGCACTATGTCAGTTTTTGTATAATTTTTAGCAGTAATCCATACTTTATTATCTAAGCTGAGAGGATTGCTGGATTTACTGAGTGAGAGTTCTGGGGAGGATTGCTTGAGCCTTGGGAGAGTCCAGCTGGGTTTATGGAGTCCTATTGATTTGATTAAACGTGCTATAAGACCTTTGTATTGAGGGTCAATCTATAGGGGAATGTGTGCCCAAAAGGGGCTTGGTGGAGGTGTCTGCTATTATACAATCTGATCTCATTGAATTGAACTGTCTCTATGGACTTGATTATGATTGGTGGATTGTATCACAGTTTTAGTCACTGATGAATATATGAAGGACTGGTATGCGGTGATGTTGGGTTCAATTTACACATATATCTATAGTTAGCACAATTATGATTTATGTTCATTGTGTATTTCATGTTAATAGTTTTTTGGTCAGAGCAGTATAATTTTATTACTCAATTCAGCATACTTTATTGTAAGTCATAAGACCATTGCAGTATCAGGACTCATCAGCAGATGCAAAGCAATGAAAGGGTAAAGTCAAATTTATGAAGAGGGGGTTGATTTGTTCTAGAGGTTGTTTTTTCATAGGGGTGTGGGGGGATTGTTTTTGTAAGGAAAATGGCTGCACTTTGGTTCACTATATACTTTAGATAAGGGGCTTGAACTTTTGAACTTATTATACAAGTTATATGGAATGGTATTGCAAGACTTTTATAATGTCAAAATGACAATTTACTAGCAAGGAAAATAGTTAAGTTAGGGAAGCTAGCTAGCTCACCGCACATCTGGCCTAAAGCCAATGGTAATAGAGGAGGAGTTAATTATGCTTAATCCTGAACCCTGCACTCTCTACGTTACTTACTTGTGACCCCTGCACTCTGTGCTTTACTTACTCCTGACCCCTGCATTCTCTGCTTTACCTACTTCTGACCCCTTTACTCGATGCATTACTTACTCCTGACCCCTGCACTCTGTGTGTTATGCACTCATAAACTCTGCTCTTTATGAGTTACACATTGCTGACGCCTGCACACTTTTGCACTCTTTTCTTGATCCAGAGCAGGCCCAGGTTTTATTTAACAATACCTCTTGAATCCCCTCCCACTGTGCAATTTCTCCACACCAACTATTCGCAGTGGCTCACTATGCGCTGCTTCATTTCTCTACTCATAATGTCTAAGGATGCTCCAGGTCTTTGGCAACCATATGAATCCTCCACTATCTTGCACTGATGAGTAGCCATGTTAATGATGAAGCTAGTAAGAATCACAGGCACCTCTCCCAACATGGTGCTGCTGAAGACAGCTGTGCATGCTTGGCAATCATCTCCCAGGCTGGCTTTCCTTCACACTGCACAGCCAGATTTTTGGTGATTTTTTTGGGTGTGGTTACAAATGGGAGTATGGTTTGTGGTTAAAAGCTGGAGCAGTCATCAAAGTGTCCTAAGATTATATTTTGAAAATCTAGTAACTTTAGTGTAGTTGACTGAGTGCTGTTACAGTGTTCTACCCATGTATTGTTAATAGGGTTCGCCGAACCCTACAAACAGTGGTCCCACAGTGTAAATATTCATTTGGCTGTCCCTCTGATAACAGTGCAAAGCATCTTGAAAAGAACGTGTCCTTTTGAGGAACCATATGCTGCCCTTGGAAAAAAGTAACTGTTTTTGCACATTGTGGTGCTGCTTGCTATGGGATTCATCATTCTATATAAGCAGTATGCGGAGTATGGTCTGAGCACTGACAGGCTGACCCCCCACCCCTTCAACCTCGCAGCAATGCTGGCAGCACTCATATGTCTATTTCCCAAAGACAACCTCTGGATATGATGCTGATTCAATCTATTTATGGGCTAAAAAGCACAACTAAAGCAGCTGTGTAAATATAGAGATGGGTCGGTCAGACGTAGTAATTATTATTAATAGACATAATTTGCGCTCAAGCATAAATATAGTTACTAGAATAGAAACAAGCATCATCCGTCATGAAAACAGCCTTTACTGTTTAGATGATCTACTTCTCACAATGGAACTATAGCTATGATGTACTTGACTTGTACGACCATTATAGACTGCTAATGGCATTTTTAATGTTTTTAATAATTTGATACATGAGCACTTTGCTATCCTCTGTAATTACTGACAATATCCATATGCCAAAAAAGTGACAATGCAGGCAAGATGAACTGTAATGAATTATAATATTATATGTTTAAACCTGGTTTTCTTAGCCTTTTTACCGCAAAGGGAACATTTAAATAATTTTAAGGTCTCCACCCTCACAAAAAAAACAATTATTTGGGATCAACTTAGAAAAATATCCCTTATCTTGGGTCACCATGAAGAATGGAACCCTTATGCCGCGTACACACGGTCGGGCTTTTCAGCTACAAAAGTCCGACAGCCCGTCCGACAGACTTTCGACAGACTTTTGGCGGACTTTCAACAGACTTTCTAACGACTGGACTTGCCTACACACGATCACACCAAAGACTGACGGATTCGTACGTGATGACGTACACCAGACTAAAATAAAGAAGTTGATAGCCAGTAGCCAATAGCTGCCCTAGAGTCTGTTTTTGTCCATCGGACTAGCATACAGACGAGCGGACTTTTCGACCGGACTCGAGTCCGTCGGATAGATTTGAAATATGTTTCAAACCTAAGTCCGTCAAACTTTTGAGAAAACAAAGTCCGCTGGAGCCCACACACGATCGAATTGTCCAAAGAAATCCAGTACGCCGGACCAAGTCTGCCGTAAAATCTGATCGTATGTACCCCTAGCGTGGGATTTTGTCCGTCGGACTAGCATACAGACGAGCGGATTTCTGGGTCCGGCGGAGTTACGATGTAAAGATTTGAAGCAAGTTCCAAATCTAAAGTCCGTCAGATTTGTGACCGGAAAAGTCCGCTGAAGGTCCGATGAAGCCCACACACGATCGGATTGTCCGCCGGATTTGGTCCGTCGGCGTCCGTTGGACAAGTCCGGTCCAAAAGTCCGACCGTGTGTACGCGGCATTACAATAGTGGTCAGAATACCACCCTTACAGACAGCTAAAAAGATCATTGGTGTTATGCCACTAGCTCTGCCAAGTGGCATTGGACCTGGAACTATGAAGGCACCATCAAATGGGGGTCAATCAGCTGTGGCTCAATGAACCCTTAGCAACCACTGGAGGAACCCTACAGCTCCCTGGAACTCTAGTTGAGAATGGCTCGTTTAGACCAACAGAGTGGCTAAAGGCCTGCTGTACTTTTGGAGCTTTTCAAAAACTGGTTCTGCTATAGGCACTGATCTTTAGAAGGCTCATCATGAACAGAAATACTGTATGTGACAACACTCATAGGGGTTGGTTTAATAAAACTGGAGAGTGCAAAATCTGGTGAAACTCTGCATAGAAACCAATCAGCTTCCAGTTTTTGTTTTTTAGCTTAATTGAACAATCTGAAATTGGAAGCTGATTGGCTACCATGCACAGCTGCACCAGATTTTGCAGTGAAACTCTGCATAGAAACCAATCAGCTTCCACTTTTTGTTTTTTTAGCTTAATTGTACAATCTGAAATTAGAAGCTGATTGGCTACAATGCACAGCTGCACCAGATTTTGCACTTTCCGGTTTTAAATCAACCCCAAAGTCGATTATGCATAATCCAGGGTCAGTTTAATAAAAAGATTAAAAAATAAGAACGTTTAAATGCCTTGTGATGGCTCAAGCTTAAAGTGGTTGTAAACCCACAAAAAAAACAAAACCTGCAAGACAAAGGCATAATGAGCTAGTATGCATAGCATACTAGCTCATTATGAAATACTCACCTTAGATGGGAGCCCCCGTAGCTGTCCCCGTACACTGCTCCAGCCGGCGACATCACTCCCAGAGTTATTTCTAGGTACCATGGGCTCTGGTGCTGTGATAGGCCGGAGCCGTGATGACGCCGGTAACGGCAAACTAGTTGAAGCAATGGCACGAACGAGATATTGCTTCAGTGCGCGTGTGCCAATGACATCAGCACATGCAGATATCCGGGGTAGCTACAGGTAAGCCTTGTAGTAAAAAGTGGTCTGTAAGGGTTTACAATCATTTTAAATGTGTGTTTGAGAAAATGAGAAATGCGTAGAAAATATGTTACAGGTGGAAATGGTATAAAGGGTAACTACACATTAAATTGGCCCTTTCACTATAGGATCGAAAGTGGAAAACGTACATCCAAAGTAAGAAGAAGCTATATAGTCACCTTTCCAGTGACCTGTGTGTTTAAATGCCACAGTCTTGCTGCTCCTTGGCAGGTATTTCTCACTTTCAGGTGCAAGGTTATTCGCTCCCCTGCCACACACTTTGGTTCATCCCACCACCTCATATGTGACTATAGGAAATGCTAGCCATTAGGTAGAACCACTGTATGCAGTGGGGAGAACTTGTATTTACACACCTGAAAATGTTAATTGGACTCAAACGATTTAGCTGGCTCTGGGTTAAATATGAACATGAGCAGATTAACTCACTCATCTGTTTTTGGTGTCTTCCTCTACAATGTCCTTAAATTTTGTAATATGTGTATTATTTTCTTACCTAATTCAATAAAATGATGGTTCTATCTCACAAAAGCACCACTTGTTGAACAAGCTAGAAGAATTTAACTTTGATTTTCCACACTGTAAATATTTTTTCAAATTCTTTTATCAACATCTTTTTTTAACCTACAGATGTTGATATAAGCCTGCTTCTTGTTCCAGAGGAGGTCAAGAAAATACTGACCCCACCAGTTTCTTGTCTGCTCCTTCTACAGCTCACAGTCATAACATTCATGTGAATGGACTGTAGTAATAGGGTCCCAGGGGTAAAGAGCTGCAGGAGCCACACTGTCATGTCACAGTAGTGGCGATAGATAGATAGATAGATAGATAGATAGATAGATAGATAGATAGATAGATAGATAGATAGATAGATAGATAGATAGATAGATAGATAGATAGACTTTAAGCGATATTAACCACTTGCCAATCGTTGCACGCCGAAACACGTCGGCACAATGGCAGCGCAAATGGCAAAGAGCAAATGGGCGTACCTGTACATCACCTTTAAGAGGCAGGGATAGCGTACAGTGCCTGCGGCAAGTCTGCCGCTTATCGTGTCACGGAGCCGCGGCTGGCGATAGCTAGGCAACAGGGACGCTGCCAGGGCTGGGGCCACTGATGTCATGGAAACGTATGACGTCAGGAGACCCCCCCACCTAGGCAGATTACATCCATTCAAAAAACTAAGGGGAGTGAAGGAGGAATTTAAGTACACAGAGAGAAGTGAAGATATCAGATCAGAAGTGCATACAAGAAAAGGAGACACAGAAGGAAAACAGGTAAACAAGAAAAGGCAGACCAAGGAGTAATGGAGGACACAGGAAAGTGTAAATAGATAAAGATAAATGGCGGCAAAAAGGAGATAAGGAAGAGGGAAGGAGGGAAGAAGAAGGTATAGAAAAAACGGGGGATATATAAATAGAAAAGAAGAGAAAGAGAGAAAAAAGAAAGAAGAAAAAGAGAGACAAAGGAGAGGAAATTAAACACTTACTTACTGGGCACTTAAACCCCCTTCCTGCCCAGACTAATTTTCATCTTTCAGCGCTGTCACTCTTTTTTTTTCACAATAGAGCGCTGTCACTCTTTGAATGAAAATGAAATTTTTATACATTTTTTCACACAGATAGAGCTTTCTTTTGGTGGTATTTAATTGCTGCTGGGTTTTTTATTTTTTGCTAAATAAAACAAAAAGAGACCGAAATTTTGAAAAAAACAAAACAAAACTGTTTCATAAAGTGAGTGGTGATTGCGCTGTGATAAAAAGGGGAAGGGAGGAAGAGGAAGGGGAAGGGGCTAACTCAAATGTATAGAGCGGTGAGTGAAAAAGTGAAAACATTTTTTACAAAATGTATAATGAGCATGAGGGCCAGTATCATACTAGCACATGAAAAATATTGTAGATACTGAAACAAAAGAAAAGAAAATTCTCAGTGCAAAAGGGCTAGTATCATACTAGCACATATGTGGTAACTCAGCAAATACTCATATTCATATGTGGTAACTCAGCAAATACTCATATTCATATATTCAATATTCATACCACTTTTGTCTGTTTGGATCAGCCATTTTAGGTGTTGCAGCAGTGCCTCTTAGCATAGGTATTTCTGTCAGCGCAGGAGTTTCTTCATTATTTAAAACTGTTTCATAGTTTGGTATAAAATTTTGAAAACAGGTAATTTTTCTCCTTCACCGATGTGCACTGATGAGGCTGCACTGATGGGCACTGATAGGCTGCGCTGATGGGCACTGATAAGGCAGCACTAATGGGCACTGATAGGTGGCACTAATGAGGCGGCACTGAAGGGCACTGATAGGTGGCACTGAAGGGCACTGATAGGTGGCACTGATAGGTGGCACTGATGGGCACTGGTAGGTGACACTGGTAGGCAGCATTGATCTGTGGCACTGATTATTAGACAATGATGGCCATTGATTGGCAGCACTGGTGGGCACTGATGGGTGGCACTGTGGGCACTGGTAGGTGGCACTGTGGGCACTGGTGGGTGGCACTGGTAGGTGGCACAGTGGGCACTGATAGGTGAAATTGGTGGGCACAGCCGCAGCTTTCTGAGTGAGGGACTGATGTCCCTCTGACAGAAGCCGGTGATCGTTTTTTTTCCCTCATGCTGACAGCGTGAGGAAAAAAAATATACTGCTTACTGAGCTTCTGTTTACATCACGTTATCAGCTGTCATTGGCTGACAGCTGATCACGTGGTAAGGGGCCGGGATCGACCCCTTACTCGGATCTGTGATCAGCCGAGTCTCGTAGGAGGACGTCCAGGGACACCCTCCTGACATATAAGGCCCGCGCTGCAGCCATCTTTCGGCTATAGCGCGGGCGCCAAGTAGTTAAGAGAAAAATACAAGTGAAAAATAAAAAAAGGATAAAGACTACTCTGCTGATGGGATGACATTGTTGGAAGGGTGGGAGAGCCAGTAGAGGACACACCAGCTGAATCCTGCTTCTGCCCTGCCAAAGGTGGGACTGTGCAGGGGAGGCGGAGGGTAAAAGGGGCCACTGTGATTACAGAGACAAAGGAGGGGGGGCATGACTGCAAGGGGCACTGTAATGGGAGGCTGTGATTGGTAGGGGCACTGTGATGAAAAGGGAACTGCACTGTAAAGGGGGACTGTAATCATTACAGTTTCCTTTTCAGTGCAGTCCCCTTTACATCACAGTGCCCCATTATATTACAATGCGGAGGACCGACTCCATGATTATCCCATCACCAACCGCCCTCGCGAACGGGCGGTTGCTGGAAAATTGTCTAAATTGCCTCTGCCTATTTTTGATCCAGTCCGGGCCCGATTACTGGAACCATGTCCTGTGGTCTGAGGAGACCAAGATAAACTTATTTGGTTCAGATGGTGTCAAGCATGTGTGGCAGCAACCAGGTGAGGAGTACAAAGACAAGTGTGTCTTGCCTACAGTCAAGCATGGTGGTGGGAGTGTCATGGTCTGGGGCTGCATGAGTGCTGCCGGCACTGGGGAGCTACAGTTCATTGAGGAAACCATGAATGCCAACAAGTTGCTGTTACATCCTAAAGCAGAGCATGATCCCCTCCCTTCGGAGACTGGGCCACAGGGCAGTATTCCAACATGATAACGACCCCAAACACACTTTCAAGACGACTGCCTTGTTAAAGAAGCTGAGGGTAAAGGTGTAAGATCTCTAATAATCACCAGCTCTGTGATGTCGTTATGGAGGAGTGGAAGATGACTCCAGTGGCAACCTGTGAAGCTCTGGTGAACTTCATGCCCAAGAGGGTTAAGGTAGTCCTGGAAAATATTGTTGGCCACACAAAATATTGACACTTTGGGCCCAACTTGGACATTTTCACTTAGGGGTGTACTCACTTTTGTTGCCTGCGGTTTAGACATTAATTTTCCATCGGACTGGATGAAAACGGACAGCCGGTTTGTAATCATCCAATCCCCCCATAGAGGAGAACGGAGATCTGACAGGTCCATCCCTGCACGGTGTGCAGAGACGGACTTGTCATCCGCCGGCTCAGCAGGGATCAACGGAGCGATACCTGCTGAGCACAATACAGATCCGCACATGTGAAAGGGGCCTCATACAAGCTGCACACTCACTACTTTACATTGTAGCAAAGTGTCATTTCTTCAGTGTTGTCACATGAAAAGATATAATAAAATATTTACAAAAATGTGAGGGGTGTACTGACTTTTGTGAGATACTGTATATTTGTATACCAATTTAAAACAGTTTATTGATATTATTTATTTATGTTTACTCTATATTCCTAAGAGCCCTTTCACACTGGGGCGGTTTGCAGGCGCTATTGCGCTAATAATAGCGCCTGCAAACCGACCCGAAAGTGCCGCTGCCTTAATTCCAGTGTGAAAGCCCCGAGGGCTATACCGCCGGAAAAGCGCCTCTGCAGAGACGCTTTGCGGTGGTATTTAACCCTTTCTCGGCCACTAGCGGGGGGTAAAACCGCCCCGCTAGCGGTTGAATACCGAAGGTAAAACGGCGCTAATAATAGCGGCGTTTTACCGCCGACGCCGCCCCCGCCTCATTGTGAAAGGGCCCCAAGGCTGTTTTTTTTTGTTTGTTTGTTTTTTTATATCTGACCAGCAGCAGAGGACTAGAAGCTCATCCTGCTTATGTTTTCCTACAGACAGGCTGGGAAAGATTTTGGGTCATGTGACAGCTGTACATGGATTAGGAAAACGATACTTAGATGCTTTGAGAAATGAAAGCTTACATAGATATTAGACAATAATCAGTTTTTATTTTGTGTACCCTTTGGTTTTAAAGGGTAACTCCACTTTTGTGGGGAAAAGAAATAGCAAATAAAGAAAAAATAATATAGTGTATATAATTACGACACAAGTCATATTGTAATTGAATGTTATTAAAAATTTCCTTTTCAATCTGCAGCCACTGTAATTTTCTGAAAATGCAATGCAACATGGCTACCTGGAGGTGTTCTGTACACAGAATATATACAGAATGGCCAAATAGCACTCTGCTATCTTATGGTGAATGAATTCTATGCGTTGCATCATATAAAAAATATGGTTCTCAATCCTACGAACATAGGAGTGGTACCAAAATGGGGCACTGCAATCTGTTTTTTTTTTTATTATTAATAGGGAAAAAAAGGTAAAGGACACTAGTGGTGCCATAGGAGGAAGAAAGCGATAGAAATAGGGAGGAACAGATTTGGGGAAGTAAGAAGGAAGGGGGGGTGGGTATAGGGTTCCGGCAAGGCCGACGACCCGCGGCCCGATTCATCTAGGGACAGGATAACTATATATAAGACTTGTATTCGTCTAAAAAGCGAAACAAATCCCAATGTGTCCAACGGGTGCTATGTTCCTCCTCTTTTTCCCTGAGAGCAGCTGTAAGGCATTCCATTCGCTGAATATCACAGACCCTGCTAAACCATTGTGTCACTGTCAGAGGGGACTGCTGCTTCCACATGCTGGAGACATATGCCCTGGTCGCATTAAAAAGGTGTTTCAGCAAAGATTTGCGGTAACGCTTACTGGACATCGGAGTCAGATTCAGGAGTACTGCCGCTGGATTGTTCTGAAGAGCCACATCAGTGAGTTTGTGAATGATTCCCAAAACCTGTCTCCAGAAAGGAGTCAAGATCGGGCACTCCCAGAAAATGTGAAGTAATGTGCCGTTCTGTGTGCCACATCTCCAGCATAGGGGACTGTGCCCCGGAAATATGGGTGCCAGCACCGAGGGTGTCCTCTACCATCGTGTCAGAATTTTGAAGGTAACTTCTTGGTATTTGCTACATAAAGGAGATTTATGTGCAAAGAAAAGGATTTGGCTTTTTTGATCTTCTGTAAACGTAATGTTAAGATCTCTCTCCCACTTCCTCAAGTACGGGGGATCCTGTTGGGACGTATGGGTCAGTAAGATATTGTAAGAATGAGAAAGAGATTTCCGAATTGGCTCCTCACCCAGGCACAACTCTTCAAAGGGTGTTGGTTGTCTGCAGAAACAGCTGACCTCTGGAAGGGATCTGAGAAAGTGTGACAATTGTAAGATCTTCCAACTACCCAATATGGAGGAATTAAAACTATGATATATGCTAGAAGGGTCGCTCCATTCCGAAGGCTCACAAAAAGAGGAGGCTCTAACTAGACTCCGATCTGAGTGGAGCCGGAAGGACCTATCAGAGAGACCTGGTAGGAAATCCGGATGTCCAATTATGGGTGTCAGTGGGGAGGGATAACTGGGCATCTCTGCCAACTGGAAGTATCTGCGAAGTTTCTGTAGAGTGGGTTCAAGCAATGGGTGGGAAGGGGAGGATCTGGAAGAATGAGTACCACTCCAGGGTAGACCCTCAATGGGAAACGGGACTGTTTCCCCTTCTAACCCGATCCACAACTTATGTGATGAGTGCCTGCACCAGTCTACAACTCTGTTCATGTGGACTGCTGTGTAGTATAGAGCTGGGTCAGGGAGACCAACGCCTCCTCTAGATTTTGGTCTTTGTAAGAGGGATCTCTTGAGCCTCGGGAGTTTGCTCTGCCATACATATCTAATAAATACTGAGCATAATTTACGAAAGAAGTCCTGTGGTATCCTAACAGGTAATGCCTGGGGGAGGTAGAGCAGTCTCGGCATGATATTCATCTTTAAGACATTGCATCTACCAAAGCAGGAGACCGCCAGGCTTTTCCATCTGTCTAGGTCTGAGGTGAAGACGCTCAGGAGTGGTTGAAAGTTGAGTTGATAAATGAGGTGTAAGTCAGCCTAGATATTGAATGGCCTGGGGAGACCACCGTAAGGGGAAATTGCCACTAATGGAGGCCCGGGAACCAGGGGTAAGAGTGATGTTTAGTGCCTCTGACTTTTGGAGGTTGATTTTGAAATCGGATAATTCCCCATATTGACGTATTGCCGATAGTAAGATTGGGAGAGACGTGTGAGGATCCGAGATGTAGAATAACAGGTCATCTGCATAAGTTGGCAATTTTATGGTGGTAAGTGCTCGTTTCGAGTCCTCTGATGTCCGGGTTAAGCCTAATATGTTGTAATAGGGGCTCTAGTGAAATTATGAAAAGGAGCGGGGAGAGTGGGCATCCCTGTCTCGTACCGTTACTTATCTTAAAGGGGCTAGAGGTTGTCCCATTTACTCTAACTGTTGCTGTGGGGAAGAGTATATGGCAGATATCCAGGATAGGATAGGGGCCGGCATGCCAAGGCGTCGCAGGGTGGCCAAGAGGAAAGTCCAATTTACCCTGTCAAACGCCTTTTTGACGTCTGTAGACAACAAGATGGATGGGATGTTAAGGCGTTTGGCCCTTGCCACCACATTTATCGTCCTAATGGTGTTGTCTCGTGCCTCTCTGTTGCGGATATAACCTGCTTGGTCTAGAGGAATTATGCGTTGGCCATCCCGTCAGCAGGGCCGGATTTCCCACAAGGCCACCGAGGCCAGGCCTCGGGGCGGCAGTGGTACAGGGGCGGCGCCGCTCCTGCAACAACTTCTCGGCCGCCCCCCACACTAACATAGCAGCATGCAGTGCACACGGGCACCAGAGAGGTGGGGGCACTGAAGCGCTAGAGTGCTCCTCTCCCTCCTCCTCCTCTCTGTGTTCAGACTGACCTCCCTCCGCAGGTCACCGCCACCGCTGCTGTTTTTTTTCGAGGCTCAAGCCTGTCCCCCCTCCCTCCTCCTGTCAGAGAAGGAAAGCAGCCGCCGGAGATCAGAGCCGCTGGTCTCTGTGCGGGGGAGGCGTGTTATCCTCTGTCTCTCACTCCCGCCCAAGCCTGTCTCCATCTGTTCTGTTGTACACTTATGGAGGGGGGGTTGTCCTGGGGGGGTCTGTACTAATGGAGGGGAGGTTGTCCTGGGGGGGGTTGTCCTGGGGGGTCTGTACTAATGGAGGGGAGGTTGTCCTGGGGGGGTTGTCCTTGGGGGTCTGTACTAATGGAGGAGGGGTTTGTCCTGAGGGGGTCTGTACTAATGGAGGGGGGTTGTTCTGAGGGGGTCTGTACTAATGGAGGGGGGGTTGTCCTGGAGGTCTGTACTAGTGAAGGGGGGGTTTGTCCTGGGATGTCTGTACTAGTGAAGGGGGGTTTGTCCTGGGATGTCTGTACTAATGAAGGGGGGGTTGTCTTGGGATGTCTGTACTAATGGAGGGGGGTTTGTCCTGGGGGGTTTGTACTAATGAAGGGGGGGGGTTTGTCCTGGGGGTCTGTACTAATGGGGGAGTTTGTCCTGGGGGGGTCTGTACTAATGAAGGGAGGGGTAGTTTGTCCTGGGGGGTCTGTGCTAATAGAGGGGTGGGGGTTGACCTGGGGGGGTTTGTACTAATGGAGAGGGGGTTGTCCTGGGGGGGTTTGTACTAATGGGGGGGTTTGTCCTGTTGGGTCTGTACTAATGAAGGGAGGGGTGGTTTGTCCTGGTGGGGGTCTGTACTAATGGAGGGGGGTTGTCCTGGGGGGGTTTGTACTAATGGAGGGGGGTTGTCCTGGGGGGGTTTGTACTAATGGAGGGGGGGTTTACCTGGGGGGTTTGTACTAATGGAGGGGGGTTGTACTAATAGAGGGGCGTTTGTCCTGGGGGGGTCTGTACTAATGGAGGGGGGTTTGTCCTGGGGGGGTCTGTACTAATGAAGGGAGGGGGGGTTTGTCCTGGGGGGGTCTGTACTAATGAAGGGAGGGGGGTTTGTCCTAGGGGGGTCTGTACTAAGGGAGGGGGGCTTGTCCTGGGGGGTCTGTACTAATGAAGGGAGGGGGGTTTGTCCTGGTGGGGGTCTGTACTAATGGAGGGGGGTTTGTCCTGGGGGGAGGGTCTGTACTAATGGAGGGGGGTGGTTTGTCCTGGGGGGTCTACACCCAGGAAAGTACACCCAGGGCTCCAGAGGGAGAGGGCAGTGCTGAGGAAACACCATTAGAGAGAGAACCCCGCTTCCCTGCGCCACCAGAGGGAAAGCCACACAGCCTGGCGCCATCCCTGGTGAGAAAGGAATGGAGTCATTGCAGGAATACAGATCTGGGTGCTACCCAGTGGAGTCACCACGGGCAATTCAGAGTGAGCAGACTCCTGATCAGGGGAATCATTGCTGTATTGCTGGGTCAGGTGAGAGGGCCGATCTGCCATTATCTACTAATGTCCATAGGAACTGCAGTCTCTGACCATCTCCTGTATCCCGTCTGCAGTCTCTGACCGTCTCCTGTATCATGTCTGCAATCTCTGACCATCTCCTGTACTATGATTGCAGTCTCTGACCATCTCTTGTATCATGTCTGCAGTCTTTGACCGTATTATGTCTGGGGGCTCTTTCTGGTGGTGTGTGTGTGTGTGTGTGTGGGGGGGGGGGGGCGGCATTGAAGGGCCTGGCCTTGGGGCGGCAAAGGGAGTAAATCCGGGCCTGCCCGTCAGCTAGGATTTTCGTGAATTATTTCAGATCACAATTAGGAAGGGAGATAGGCCTGTAACTCGCGCACAGAAGCGGATCCTTCTCAGGCTTAGGGATGACAGATATGCTGGCTTGCAGGATATCTGTAGGTATGGCGTGGTTATCTAATATGGCATTGAAGGCAGTACTGTTGTTTTTTTTTTTAATGCAAAAAAGTGTATTTTTTTTTTTTAAAAAGTGCGCTTGCAAGACTGCTGCGCAATACGGTGTGACAGAAAGTATTGCAACGAGCGCCATTTTATTCTCTAGGGTGTTAGAAAAACAAAATATAATGTTTGGGGGTTCTAAGTAATTTTCTAGCAAAAAAAAAAAATATTTTAACTTGTAATCACCAAATCTCAGAAAGAGGCTCGGTCCTTAAGTGGATAAACATGACTGAAGCAAAAATATAATAAAATGTAATATCTGATGACAAGACCCACTGCCCCATGTGTGTAAAATGGTCATGCCCTCCCCAATACATTCAAAAGAACACATCTTTATTAAAGGTTCATAAATATAAAATCATCGTGGCTATTATTTTATTTCTTTATATCTTTAATACAGATCATTAGATCATTTTGTACTCTCCCAACGCACGCAATTATTTAGGATATAAATATGCAAATTACTCATATAACAGGAATGTAGTTATTCTGGCTTCCAATCTAATTACGGTACTTGGATCGGTAAGAATACTAATATGTATGTTGCGCATTCAGAGCAAAACAATAGATCTGTTGTATTCCTCTCATTCCCAGCAGCTTGTACTTACCTTTCCTTTTAATACCATATACTCTGTTTAGCACTGGCAGCCAAAGGAAATGTCCAGTAATCTCAGGTATGGTGAACTCCATATAACTGCATTATCAGTCAATCAGAACTGTCACCTGAGTCTAAGGCTGGGTTCACATTTGTGCAATCATAGACATCGCATGTGATTTGCATTGCATTGCAGATCACATGTGATGTCTGTGCGTTGCAAATTCAGCCTGAATTGCTGAAATCGCATCGCATTCACACCAAAATGGTGCAGGACCCTTTTTTTGGGCCGCACTGGAATTGGATCGCATGGGTGTTCACACCTATGCGATCCGATTCCTGCACCATTTCACAGTTTGCACTGCGATCTGCGAACTGATCTGGGGGTGTCACTAACTTTTCATTGACACCCACAGCTGATGTCAGTGTGAACCGCCAGCGATTCAGGTGTGATGCAATTGCCTTGGCCAATTGTTAGGAGGTTAATTGATTTCGCCCCATTTCTGGAATTGCTGCACTTCTCTCTTCTGTCACTAGATGGCCGGGTATCTGGTGACATTATATATGACAAGGGCATTGCAAGGACAGATTAGGAATGAATGGGGTGTCTCAGCCAATGGGCAGGGATTTTCTTGGGTACCTTGGCCTGCTGGGAGAACCTATTTCTTTGGGTGGAGTCAGGTGATCAGGGTTCTGTGCCACCTGGATGGCTGTCTGGGTGGACGTGTGTAGTATTGCCCCGGGCTGCTAGGCCAGAAACCTAAAGCCCACCCAGGGACATCTGGCTGCTAGGCTATCTGAGAGCCTATCCAGAAGTAGTGCAGGGTTGGGAATGCAGGCTTGTAGTCCAACCAGAAGTAACGGTTCTGCCAGCTGGGGAACCAGTCGTGGTCAGAGGTGGAGGGAAGCTGTCGCCACAAATGGACCATCTTGTTACCAGAGACCACAGTGAGTCAGCTGAGGCCAGTACCAGAGCAGACTTCTCGCCAGCCGGGGATGGTGAAGAAGTGGGAAAGCATCAGCAAGTTCCAAGTCAGGGACCCAGCGGGACAGCAGAAGTGACGCTTGTGGAGTGTCAAGCCAGGGACCTAAGGTGTCAGCAGGAGTGAAGCTTGAGGAGTATCTGTGAGTGGACCCAGCAGGGAAGTGGGGGTGACGCTTGAGGAAGATACTGAGTGCTACAGTGAAAGAGCTCAGGAGATCCAGTGGCTTTTGGATCAGAAGTCTAGTGTGAGAGACTGAGAGCTCATTGAGTGAAGACCCACAGTGAGTGAGTGTGGGGTAAAGAGAACTGTTCGTGCTGCACATAGTTGAAAACCTTTACCGTTAGGATCAGCTACAAGATTGTTGCCATACCTATACAGAAGTGATGTCCGGCTGGAGGCCTTCACCTGTATAGCTGTCTACCTATAGAAGTCTCGGAGTCTCACAATTAACATTGCATCTACCTAAGGGTGTCCTGGCCCTAATCTTCTCCCCCACAGTTCTTTTTAAGAAACAGAGAACAGGGTTCCCCCTTATGGGATTTTAAAGGCCGTAGTGGTCATATAACACCTACAAGCAAAAATGCGTATTATATATAAAAATAGAAATTTATTATACTATAAAGGATTTAAAAAAATACATAACATGTTACAATACAATACAATACATGTTTTACCATCAACATGTAAGTCTGTCCTTGGACTTGGTTTCCATAAATAGACAAATGCTATTTTGTTTATGCTTTGATACGGTGTATTTGTTTAAACTTTATATATTTGCGTTTATAGTATGAATGCCTGCATCTTTTGATACATCCCTGAAGAAGGAAGTAATTTCTGAAACGCGTTGGATGTGAAGCCTGCATTCTATATTGCGCCGTCTCCCGGGACCCTTACAACATGTAATTGTATTAGCCACGCTTTTCGCAGCAAGTATTTGTATGTCATGTATTTTTTAAAATCATTTATAGTATAATAAATTTATATTTTTATAGATAACACACATTTTTGCTTGTAGGTGTTATATCACCACTAGGGTCTTTAAAATCCCATAAGGGGGAACCCTGTTCTCTGTTTTATGTACACAGCGATATTGGCCCATCTTTAGTCCTCTCTATCTCAGCTCTCTCTGTACAGTTCTGTTTAAGAGACAATAAATCTCTTTGCATTCAAAAAAGTGTCTGGCGCCCACCATTTCATCTTGCATTACACCCACCGTGCCTTGTAACCCACTCTACACTGAAGGATGTCAGCAGTCCATAACTCTGGAGGTCACTATTGGGCTTCAGGGGCCCCGGGACTTTGTTACATATTTATAATTAAAAAAATACCGTACACAGGTGAATATCCTATTCATACTCAATGCAGATTTCAGTTACTTCTTATTCATGTATTTATTTTCCTAAGGATTTTTAAGTAATAGGTTATGTTTCGATGGGTTTCTGTGTGTAGCTTAGAAAAGAATCCCCAAAGAAAAATAAAAGGTAGGTATTTATGACCTTTGGAAACTTTTTTTCAGTATAATACACTGGGGTAGATTTACTAAAACTGCAGAGTGCAAAAATCTAGTGCAGCTCTGCACAGAAACCAATCAACTTCCAGCTTTTGTGGTCAAAGCTTAATTGAACAAGCTGAAGTTTGAAGCCGATTGGCTACCATGCACAGCTGTACCAGATTTTGCACTCTCCAGTTTTAGGAAATCAACCCCACTGACTTATTTATTAACAATTTATTTATTTGCAAACAGCAAATTCAGAAACTTAAAGCAATAGTCAAAGTTAACTTTTAACTGATTTGGCTTAAGCAAATTGACACTTAGTTTGGTTTCTTTCGACTGTTGACATCGGCACATTAAAATATGCACCTTTTTAATTAAATAAACCTCTTAAGTATATGTGAAATAAAAAAAATGTATATTATAATATATATATATATATATATATATATATATTTTTTAAATCTTACCTTTTAGTTCTGATATTTTCTCCTCTTTTAAGGATATAGTCTCTAGAAGGTCCTTCTACAGGAAAAAATAAATGTACATGTATTAAACTAAATATTCGTTTATATCATGATTTTTACTATTAAAAATAGCAGTACTCATTGATACCTGCTTTTAATTCAAAAGGCTATAACAATGAATTGAACATGCATAATAAAAAATAAAATGTTACAAATATTTTAGAGTGCACAGTTTTCTTACAACCAGCAGGTGTCAATGTTTTAATTGTTATATGGATAGTTGCTAGTGGCCTGCATATCAAGTAATATTTTGTTTTGACAATTTCATTTATATTTAAAGTGTAAAGTGTGTATGTAAATTCTAAAAATAAAATTCTCTAATTTCCTCCCTCTTGGTCTGTTAAATATATTATTGAAAGGCTTTTATTATATCTGTTCGATAAGTGCAAACAAAAAACATAGCTGTAAGGCTCCATTCACACGAACGCGTTTTTTGATGCATTTTGCATTTTGCAGAAATGCATGGGAATTTTTTAACATGGGTTCCTATGGAACATGTTCACATCAATGCCTTTTTGTACCTCTGCGTTTTTGGAAAGGGTCAGGGACTGTTTTTCATGCAAAATGCAGCATTTTGCATGTAAGGCTCGATTCACACCTATGCATGTTGCTTTTGAGCGTTTCTGCAGTGTTTTTTGTGATGCTTGCCACGTTTTTGAGCAGCGTTTTTGCAGCGTTTTAACAGCGTTTTTGCCGTGTTTTGCGTTTTTTTAACAGTTTTTTTTTTAGACTGTATACAATTTAACAAACAAAAAAAAAAACCGTCAAAAACGTAAAACGCGTCAAAAACGTGTCAAACGCTGTAAAAACGCTGCACTTTCGTTTTTGATGCTGGTCCATTGAATTCTATTACATGCTAAATGCTGCATTTTGCATGAAAAAAAGTCCCTGACACTTTCCAAAAACGCAGAGGTACAAAAAGGCATTGATGTGAACATGTTCCATAGGAACCCATGTTAAAAAATTCCCATGCATTTCTGCAAAATGCAAAATGCATCAAAAAACGCGCTAGTGTGAATGGAGCCTAATAGGATTCAATGGACCAGCATCAAAAACGCAAGTACAGCGTTTTTACAGTGTTTTTGCAGCGTTTTTGATGCGTTTTTGTTTTTTTTTTGTTTTTTTAGACTTTATACAGTCTAAAAAAAACTGTAAAAAAAAAAAAAACGCTAAATGCAAACGCGGCAAAAACGCTGTAAAAACGCTGCTCAAAAACGCAGGAAGCACCACAAAAAAAACTCCAGAAACGCTCAAAAGCAACATGCATAGATGTGAATCTTGCTCTCTGCCTCAGAACTGCAATCAGTTAACACTGTACCCTGCTATCTCTGTGGACTACAAAACATCTCCCTTTATTATAGAGAAGAGAGGGAGGTGTTATGTGGTTGTAGCATTGTAGTAGTAACACATTCCCTGTCCTAGGGTGACCACACTCCTCAGTATGATTGTCATTAGGGTTGCACCAATACCAGATTTTTACTGGTGAAGCCGCGTACTGATACTTTCAGTCAGGTACTCGCTGATACCAAATACCGATACTTTGCGATTTGCTTCAATACGAAAAAATTTGGCGCAAATCGCACTGCAAAGAGTAGCATGCGATTTGAACTGGAATGCAGTGCAATTCTTCTCCAAATCGCTTGCAATTTTCCTCACTGCTCGTGTGTGTGTGTGTGTGTGTGTGTGTATGTGTGTATAAAAAGGGAAAAGCCCCATCTAGTGGGCAGTTTAAAAAATGTTAGAACTCACAATACATCTGGCCACATGTAATCTACATACTGTAGGTGTCCCAGGCCCCCAATGGTAGCAGATCAGGGCTGCTGGAGGAGCTCACATGACTTTAGGAAAACTTCCGGAGCCCCGTGGATATAGGGCAGAAGTGATGTCAGCTTGGGGGGCGGACCACCTCTCCTCCAGCCATGTGAACACCTACAGTGGCCTGTGCATGCAGGCTCTATGTACTGTGAATTCTAACATTTTTGGAACTGCCCACTATATGGCGTTTTAATCCCTTTCTATACACAGAGACACACACAGAAGCGGTGGGAGAAACTGCATGCAATTCGGTCAGGAAACGCACCACCTTCCTGTTCAAATCGCATGCGGTTCTTTGTAGTGCGATTTGCGCCCATACATTTTGTATTGAACAGTAATACAAAAATATGTATAAACAACTTGCTTGAATTCAGTGCCTTTGGTCTTACAACACAAAAAAAGATCCCCTCCCACACACCCCTAATAGGATATAGAAAGCGAAGAATGAAAACTGACTTATCAAAAGACACAATGCCAGCAAATTGTAAATGTATCATAACTCATTTTTAACACGTATTGCTCATTCAAGCCATTAAAATAAAAATAAATATGTGAGTGTTATGCCCCGTACACACGATCGGACATTGATCGGACATTCCGACAACAAAATCCATGGATTTTTTCTGACGGATGTTGGCTCAAACTTGTCTTGCATACACACGGTCACACAAAGTTGTCGGAAAGTCCGATCGTTCTGAACGCGGTGACGTAAAACACGTACGTCGGGACTATAAACAGGGCAGTAGCCAATAGCTTTCCTCTCTTTATTTATTCTGAGCATGCGTGGCACTTTGTGCATCGTATTTGTGTACACACGATCGGAATTTCCGACAACAAAATCTGTTTTATATCCTGCTCTCAAACTTTGTGTGTCAGAAATTCCTATGGAAAATGTGTGATGGAGCCTACACACGGTCGGAATTTCCGACAACAAGGTCCTATCACACATTTTCCATCGGAAAATCCTATCGTGTGTACAGGGCATATGTGTTTGTGTTGACGTGCATTGCATTAGGACATTCCATTAGGATTTGGTGACCTTCAGTGCACCAAAAATGGCACTTTCTATATTTGTGCCAATACAGGGTACTGCAATAAACTCAGTACAAATAAGAATAAAATGATAAAGCACCACAATATACATATACAGTACACACTATATGTGTGGCTGTTATTGCTGACCCACAAGCGCCAAAACGTTCTGGTCCACTGACTGACAACAAGTATGCTGTTCAGAAGTTACACAAAAGCCCAAATCTGCATACCTGAAGATGTCATTGACTGGAACTATTAAAGCAAGACAATCACCATGAAAACCAGACAACTAGCATTTTTAGAAGCCATAGCCATGGAATCCTTTATGTCCCATTATTACAGATTTATTTAAAGCTGATCTCAATCACATAGCTAACAAGACCCCAAATATTTACCTTTTCCCTTTCAAAATTTGTATCTTGCTGCTGCGATTGAAATTCATGCATATCTTCTAACCTCTTCCTTTCTTGGATGGCACCTTCTAGTTTCAACTCTAATTGGGCTGCCTTATGTTGAATAATTGATTTCTCTGTTATAGAATGTCGTGTTTGTCTTTCCACAATGGCCAAGTCTGTCTGAAAAAGAGAAAATAAAGTAATAATAAAAGAAAAAAAAAAAGCACAGAAACACTGTGTAGTACTTTTACTGAGATAATAGAACTGTTAAAATGCACTCACAAGTCCTGGCTGCCATGGACGGCTTATACTTGCACTTCACAGTACCTAGACCTAATACCTGGAATCACCAACAATGGGTGAATTACCTAAACTAACTGGCTGGGATCTAATGCTTGCTATTACTATATGAAAATTCATATCTGATGAACACCCCCCCCCCCCCCTATTGTTGTACTTCCATCCAAGTTGCCTTTTTTTTTATTATTTCTTTCTTCCTGCCCTGCCTCTACATGCCATGTTTTATGGTTTTGTAGCTAAACCATTATTCACTTAATATTGGGACCCATGTCCCCTGAATTTTCTATTGTTCCCCTCTTCATTCCACATACACTACGGAATGAGACCTATTATACGATTAAAAAACGCAAGCATTGTGCGGACCATGATACTTAACTTCTTCAAGCTCCAAGTCAGACAGCATTATCCCATTTCCAGTAACTTCATGGAGGATTTGCTATACCTTCTTAGAACTGTGTGGTATACTGCAGACTGATGTTCTTTTTTTACATTGTACATTTATTTTTATTGACAGTACTATGTATTTTAGATGTACTGATGTAGCCTGTATTTACAGACTCAGAAAATCCTCGCACAATGCCTAAGGCTGGATTCACACCTATGCAGTTTTAGTGCTTTTTGCATTTTGCAGATTTGCACTACAGTCCATTTAACATGGTTTCCCATGGAACACGTTCTGTAGTGCAAATCTGTAAAATGCAAAAAGCACCAAAAATGCATAGGTGTGAATCCAGCCTAAAGCACATATGTCAAACACAAGGCCAAAGGTTCCTGTCATGTGGCCCTCGAACCATTGCAGCCGGAATGTGGAGGAACTCCATTGTTCCACCTCCGGTTCTCACTCTTTGCTTCTACTCCCCATTGTCAGTTGTAAACACAGAAGCCTTCTGTGTTTACAAGGGACAGGCCCCAGTGACTACTGGATCTGACAGATCCCTGCATGCACTCACAGGGGGCACAGTGGGGACAGATCTTCAGAGAGAGAGAGAGAGAGAATGATCTCCCTGCAAGGTGAGGCAGAGCTGCCTACACAGGCAGGAACTAGAGGCGAGCCACGTAGAAGAGAGTAGGGCTGTGAAGAAGCATTGGGGGGTTGGGGGGGTTGAAGGTGGGGTTGCGCACTGTGCATAGCGCATCCCTAAACTCTGTACTCTGTAAACTGTGCACCCCTGAACTCTGCACTCTGTACACAGTGTACTCCTGCACTCTTCACCCTGTACATAAGGCACCCCTGCACTCTGTAGGATACTCCTGCCCTCTGCAGGTATCTCACTCCTGACCCCTGCCCTCTGTATGTAGTGTACTCCTGAAGTCTGCACGCATCTCACTTTTGAAAAGTACCTTAAAGTGGTTGTAAAGGCTCAAAATTTTTTACACATGAAGGTAAAAATCTTCCTGTGTGCAGCAGCCCCCCCCAGCCACTACTAATACTTACCTGAGCCCCATCGCGATCCAATGATGTGCACGGTAACCTCAGAGTCCCCTCCTCATTGGTTCCCGCTGCTGTCTCAGCCATTGGCTCCCGCTGCTGTCAATCACAGCTAGTGAGCCAACGAGGAAAGAGGGGGCAGGGCCAAGACACGGCTCTGTGTGTCAATGGACACACAGAGCAGCAGCTCAGAAAGGATGACTGCTTGGGTGCCCCCATAGCAAGGTGTTTGCTCTGGGGGCACTTGGCAGGAGGGAGGGGTCAGGAGTGCTGGCGGGGGACCCGAGAAGAGGAGGATCATGTGCTCCTTGTTGTGAAGGCCAGTTATAGGTTGGGGCAGTGGCCAGTTGTTTGTTACTCATGTAATATTGGTGAGGGGACACACTGGACACCTTTGCTGCCATTGTGCTATGCGCTGGGTGTCCAGTGCGCCCCTGTGCCTTTAAGGAGGGCTGGGCTCCCTCCAGGCCCACCTGCCCTCTATCTATCCATTAGAATCATGTGCTTCCATTGTAGAGGATCTCATATATTTACAAGAGTTAGGACTGCAGAAACGTTGGGGTGCCTTGGAGTGGCTCTGCAGCTGACGCATGTATTTGCAAATATGTGCTAACTAAACCCCTATCTTTAACGCAAACTGTTAGACAGGATAATTTGGTTAGTAGCAGATTGGCTGGCAAGTTCAGCAGGAAATTCTCTGGTTTTGTTTTGCAAAGAATTTTACACCTAGCAGTTCAATTTCCTGATTTACCCCTCGTTAAAGTGGTTGTAAAGGCTCAAGGTTTTTTACACATGAAGGTAAAAAGCCTTCTGCGTGCAGCAGCCCCCCCCCCCCCCCCCAGCCACTCCTTATACTTACCTGAGCCCCATCGCGATCCAATGATGTGCATGGTAACCTCAGCTCCCCCTCCTCATTGGCTGAGACAGCAGCAGGAACAGTTGTCTCCTGCTGCTGTCAATCACAGCCAGTGAGCCAATGAGGAAAATGAGAGGGGGCAGGACCGAGCCACGGCTCTGTGTGTAAATGGCCACACAGAGCAGCAGCTTGGAAGGGCTAAAGCTTGGGTGCCCCTATAGCAAGCTATTTGCTCTGGGGGCACTTGGCAGGAGGGAAGGACCAGGAGTGCTGGCGGGGGACCGAGAAGAGGAGGGTCTGTGCTGCTCTGTGCAAACCACTGCACAGAGCATGTAAGTATAACATGTAAACATATGTAAAAAAAAAAAAATAATAATTTGCCTTTGATTTCACTTTAATGCACAAATATGTGATATGGGTTTTCCCCCTTAACCCCCCTCCTTGTTTTGACAATGTCAGTGGGAACTTATGCAAAGTTTTTAGTCCTTTCCATATTAGAAAAATGAAGCATCACATTTTAGAGCTGCCAAATGTAAACGAGGCTGCTGTAGCATGATTGTCCATGCAAGAGTAATGATTGCAACTAAAAAAAAATATATAGATAAATGTAGATGGTAAATGAATTCCCTGAATCGGCTAGACAATCTCTCTGTTAATGTAAAAAGTTCAGATACTCTAGCTTACAGCTATATAATGGGTACAAGACAGAGGTTATTATAACTGTAGCCTCACTTTAGCTTGGTGGATAATACATGTAAGGGTCAGGCCTCTAAACACATTTCTTGGAGTGCTGGTGATCTTTGTATAATTGCTTCACCTTTACTAGTGACATTTATATGTCTGTACTGATGCCTGAGTCCCCCATAGACTTGCACTGAGATATCTTGTTTTAACAAGGAGGATATTCCTCTGTACATGTGAGCTAGGAAATGTGGCATAGGCAAGAAGATGTGCCAAAACACTTGTAGACTTTCTTTTGAAAATGTTTGAAATGTTAGTTTGATTTCTGTAAAGTTAACGGGGACAAATTGATGTTCAGTTGCAATTGCATGGACAAGAACATTTGAATGCTCGGGATGGAAAGTGTTTGTTGTTTCTTATCTGAACGAACAAAATTCTAAAGCCTCGTACACACGATCGGATTGTTGGCCAACAAAACCGTGGAATTTTGTCAGAAGGGCGTTGGCCCAAACTTGTCTTGCATACACACGGCCACACAATTGTTGGACAACAATTACAAACGTAGTGACATACTAGACGTACTATGTGGTTTTTCAGCTCTTTAGCGCCACCCTTTTAGCTCCTTCTGCTAATTTTGTGTTAGTAGAAGTTTGGTGAGTGTTGATTTGCACTTTTCATTTCGTGCTTTTCATTTATCGCTTTTCAGTTCGTTTCTGAACGGCTGTTCGTCAACCAGACATGTTGCGGAATCGGAGGAGATAACGTGTTGTTTATTATTGGCCTTGGAGTTATTGCTTTGACATTATTTTTTTGGTTGAATAATGATTTTAATTGGTATATTTTCTATATTTTTGGATATAGGATGCATAGAATGCACTTTTTGGTTAAGTTTTATTGGCAGATAGAATGTCTAATTTTATTTGTTTTCTTTTTTAATGCACAATAAAAAAATTGTGGCGAATAATACTATGTGTAATGGCTATGTGTTTTACTTCAAATGACAGTTTAGGAGTAGGCAGTTACATTAAAAAAATACAATGTAAAATTGACAAAGGACACCAACACAGTTGTATCTTTGATCTTTTGATCTTTGTGTAGCGCTAGAAGTAATAACTACCTATATGCATCCAAACTGTCTCAATCAGGTAGGCGGGATGGGTGCAATAGGAAACAGTGATAATATAGAGTAGTAAACCTCACAAAATATGTAAATAAGCTAATACGAAAATGGGACAAATGTCCACAAATAAAATGTCCAAATAGTGGGAGGACTAGCTCCTCAATCTTCAACCAAAAAAAAAAGCAAATGCTTGCATATGATTGGATATTGAAAGTCAGCAGAGCTTCACCTCATTCACCAAGCTCTAGGATATTTTCCTTGCAAAGTGCAACTTCCCTTGCAAAATGATCAGTTGATTTGCCTTTAGTAGATCAACCCCAATGATAGGCACATGAAATACTCTGTTGAACAAACTTTCATAAACAATCATTTGAAAATCTAACAGTGTATGGCCAGGCCCGGATTTACTCCCTTTGCCGCCCCAAGGCCGGGTCCTTCAATGCCGCCCCCCCCCCCCCCCCCACACACACACACACACACACCACCATTCTCGTCCTTTATCGATGACTGCTACAATAGATCAATTAAAAACATATCTCCACACACGAGAACACTGAAAATAACTGGCTTTAATTGTACAGACTGAAAATACTTCAGGGTAAGCGCGCGAGGGGTAAGGATTTTTCGCGGGCAATGGCTGGTGATAGTGCTTCAATCATCCCCGCCACCATGGTTGTTATGGTGTCAGGATGATTAAAACGCATTATTTCTATTATTACATTGTAATATAAAATGAAATAGTTCAACTCACCATAATGCAGAATCATTGGAAGCTCTGAGCGTGTCACCTGCCACCATCGCTTGTCACTTGCCTCTATGCCTGCCACCAGATGGAGATGTCACTTGCCTCTAAGCCTGCCACCAGATGAGGATGTCACTTGCCACGCTGCCTGCCACCAGATGGGGATGTCACTTGCCACGCTGCCTGCCACCAGATGGGGATGTCAGTTGCCACCATGCCTGCCACCAGATGGGGATGTCACTTGCCACTATGCCTGCCACCAGATGGAGATGTCACTTGCCACTATGCCTGCCACCAGATGGGGATGTCACTTGCCTCTATGCCTGCCACCAGATGGGAATGTCACTTGCCACGCTGCCACCAGATGGGAATGTCACTTGCCACGCTGCCTGCCACCAGATGGGAATGTCCCTTGCCACGCTGCCTGCCACCAGATGGCGATGTCACTTGCCACGCTGCCTGCCACCAGATGGGGATGTCACTTGCCACGCTGCCTGCCACCAGATGGGGATGTCACTTGCCACGCTGCCTGCCACTAGATGGGAATGTCACTTGCCACGCTGCCTGCCACCAGATGGGGATGTCACTTGCCACTCTGCCTGCCACCAGATGGGGATGTCACTTGCCATGCTCCCTTCCACCAGATGGGGATGTCACTTGCCATGCTGCCTTCTATCAGATGGAGGAGGGCGGAACAGCGGTGCGGGCAATGAGAGATTCATCTCTCTCCCCTGCTGCTGCACCGCTGACATTACATTGATTTTTTCAAAAATGGCGCCGGGCTGCGCAATCACGCTACTGCGCATGCGCCCCGGCTGAGCGCGTACAAGCTTTCCTGAGCCCGGCCGGCTTCGGAACGGCGCATGCGCCGTTGCGTGGTTGGCTCGCAGCCATCTTTTCTACGGGCACCGGTGCCCCTAATAGAGTTTAATGGGCAGCCCGAATAGGGGGGCTGCCGCGAAGTCGCCGCAGGAGCGGCGTCGCCCCTGCACCACTGCCGCCCCGAGGCCTGGCCTCGGTGGCCTTGTGGCAAATCCGGCCCTGTGTATGGCTAGCCTAAGGTTCTTTCTGACCAGAGCAGAGCATCAAATCTAAAGTAAGGAGCAGTAAGATGTTGTTAGCAACACAGCCAAGGTTAAAGCAGGTGTCCAGGAAATCAAAGGCCGTAATGAACGGGATCAGAGAGATCATGCTTAGAAATCATACAAGGATCAGTCAGATGGTAGGCAGGAAACAAAAGTCAGATACAGATAGTAGGAGACCAATACAAGAACGTGAGAGTAGCAACTTGGCAATGACAGGGTAAGCTGAACAGGACAGCAAAAAGAGCAGGATAACAGGGATCACATAGAAGCACACCCTCATGACAGCAATCTGACTCTGTGCTCTTTTTTGGAACAGACAGGATGTTGACAACCAAACCTGGAAGCTGATTGGTTTCTACGCAGAGCTACACCAGATTTTGCACTCCCAAGTTTTAGTAAACCAACCCCAGTGACCTGAATTTAAAACCCAGCAAACACCTCACACTCAACAAATGGGGGAGCAAGTCGCAGATGCCAATAGTAGTAAATGATGGAACCTAGCATGCCACAAAAAAGTCTATTTTGCTGCTCTCATCTTCGGCTTTTAATCAAAGAAAGGTCTTCATACCCCCAAATAATAAGACACTAGTGGTACTAAATCTGTGAGCTTACTGGCTTTTCACCCCATTTCTCCTAAATATAGGTTTCCACAGAGCTTTGTCCCTCTGACAATCACACCTGTTAAAGCGGTATTAAATCCAAATGCAAAAATTAATTATATTGCAGCTTACCAATTCTTAGATGTGATAGCTGCACTTGTTCTCTTTTTTAGGCTCTCTTTCCCTAATTTTCATCAGGTTATATGGCCAGTAAGTCTGTTTTTTCAAAAGAACAAGCTCTCTTGCAGATATACCAGTTACAGGGCTGATACAAACTATTTACTGCTGTCAAGGTTGCTTACAATGATTAGTTTTATTTATTTGTATAAAATCTTTATCTAAAAAGGAAAAATAATGTTTGTTGTAGCTGCTTATAAAGTATTGGTTGAAGTTCAGCGTCCATTTTTTAGTGTATTTAAATCTACAAGTCCATCTACCACCCCCACCCCCCCTTACAATGCTGCTGTCCAAATGTGCCCCTTGTGCTCCTTTATCCAGAGTGGGGGCACTCTAATACAGTAGGTGTGTTACTGGTCATATCACCTGGTGAAAACATGGGGAAAAAGCCTAAAAAATAGAAAACAAATGCAGCCACCACATCTAATGATTGGTAAGCTGCAATATATTACATTTTTGGTTTTGTTTTTAATATCACTTTAAATTCTCAGATATTATATTGACAGGAGTTTTCGGTAAGATGCCTTACACATGAACCAATCTTTTTACAGCCCTGATAGGATTGAAGTCCTGGCCTCCACAGTATGCTTTGACACAGGGTCAGTGCTGCCCATTTTATATTGGTAGTACTAACCCTTGATCTTGCCAGTGCTTTGGTGCGGATACCACTTGCTTTCTGGGATGCATTGCTCACCCTGACTGTCAAAGTACAGTAAATTATCCACTTAAAATGCACTGCTTACATAAATACTCTTGTAGCACCCTGTTTAGGAAAGGTTGCTAGTAAATTTACCTGCCAGGTATAGTTGCCTTGGCCAATTGATAGGCGATCAATTGATTTCACCCAAATTCTGGAATTGCTGCACTTCTCTCTTCTGTCACTAGATGGCCAGGTATCTGGTGGCATTAGATAAGACAGGGGCATTGCAAGGACAGATTAGGAATAGATGGGATGGATTTTTTTGGGTCCCTTGGCCTGCTGGGAGAGCCTATTTATTTGGGTGAGGTTGGGTGATCGGGGTTTTGTGCCACCTGGATGGCTGTCTGGGTGGACATGTGTTGTGCTGTCCAGGGCTGCTAGGCCAGAGCCTGAGGCCTATCCCGGGGACACCTGGCTGCTAGGCTGTCTGAGGGCCTATGCAGAAGCAAGAGAGCAGCGTTGGGTAGGGACTGCAGCGTGCAGTCCAACCAGAAGTGACAGTTTTGCCGGCCGGAGAACCTGACGTGGTCAGAGGTAGAGGGGAAGCTGTTGCCATCCACCTTGTTACCAGGGACCACTGTGAGTAACTGAAGAAAGTACCAGAGCAGTATTCTCACCAACCGGGAATGGTGAAAAATTGTGAAACTTCAGCAGGAGTCAAGCCAGGGACCCAGCCAGCGGAGGTGACGCTTGCAGAGCAGCCTTGTGTGTCAAGCTAGAGACTGAGCAGGCCAGTGGGGTGACGCTTGAGGAGTATCTTGGATGCCAAGCTAGGGACACAGCAGTGATGCTTGAGCAAGATACGGAGTAAGAAGGTTGGAAGAGCTCAGGAGATCCATTGGCAGTGGATAAGCAAGTCTAGTGAGAGAGACTGGGAGCTCAGTTGTGTGAAGATCTACAATAGGAGATTGTAGAGGAAGTGAAGGAGTTCATTGTAACCTTTGTTAGAAACTGTTCAAGATTGTTGCCATAGGAGGCAGCGTGTCTACATATGCAGATGTGGTGTCCGACACTTTTTTTGTGAAATGGTAGAGGTACTTTCACACAGGGGGGAAGCCGGTATCTGGGGGTCCCCTTGTTAATGGGGGCTTCCAGATTCTGGTAAGCCCCCTGCCTGCAGACCCCCCATAACCACCGGGCAAGGGTTGTGGGGATGAGGTCCTTGTCTCCATCAACATGGGGACAAGGTGCTTTGGGGGGGGCTACCTCAAAGCTTCCTCCCCATGTTAAGGGGAATGTGGCCTGGTACGGTTCAGGAGGGGGGGTGGTCTCTCATCCCCCCCTCTTTTCCTGCAGCCTGCCAGGTTGTGTACCCCTTAAAATCCATACCAGACCTGAAGGGTCTGGTATGGATTGGGGGGGGGGGCTGCGTCTTTTTTTTTAATTTGGTGCAGGGTTCCCCTTAATTTCCATATCAGACCCAAGGGGCCTGGTATGGATTTTAGGGGGACCCCCACGCATTTTTTTTTTAAATTTTGGTTTGGGGTTCCCCTTAATATTCATACCAGACCCAAAGGGCCTGGTAATGGACTGGGGGGGGGGAGTCCCATGCTATTTTTTTCAATGAATTTTATCTATATTGCCGAGACCCGACAATTCATTACAGCCGCGATCAGTTTTAAATGACAATTTTTCCTTTAGAAATGTCATTTTGCTGTGGTACTGTTCTAAACACGGGAAAAATGTGCCACTTTACAGGCAAAGAATGTTTCATTTTTATTGGTTTCACTTTAAGCATTAAAAAAATCACTGTTCCCGAAAAAACGGGCATTTTAAAAAAGATTTTGCATTGATACATGTCCCCTGGGGCAGGATCCAGGTCCCCAAACACTTTTTACGACAATAACTTGCATAAAAGCCTTTAAAGTGAGCACTTTTGATTTTTCATGTTAGTGTCCCATAGACTTTAATGGTGTTCCGGCGGCTTTCAAATTTGCCGCAAACACTGCATATTGTTCGCTGTTCGGAACATCGGGCTCATCCCTACTGTTTATAAAAGTAAAAACAAATTCTGCAGCATGCTACTAACTTTCATGCCATTGTAACAAAGCTATGTATACATTCTTTTAACTAAACATAGCATTTAAAAATTATTTCTTAATAGGTTTGTGGACTTTGGTGTTGAGAAGTATGTTACATGCAACACACGTAACATAAAGTGTAGATGCCAGGATGCCTTCATAAGAACTCTCAGAGCAAGGGTTTTTGCCAGTCAGTTGTGAGTGCTTCCTCATTTGTGAGAGCAGACTAATTCACAAGGACATGCTAATTTATGAGAGCATGCAAATTCTCAAGTACAGGTCCACGGGCACGCACACGTCTAATTCTAGTCTTGGCGCCAATTTAAGGAAGCACTTAAAGGGGTTGTAAAGGCATACTTTTTTTTTATCTTAATGCATTCTATGCATTAAGATAAAAAACCTTCTGTGTGTAGCAGCCTCCCCAGCACCCCCTAATTACTTACCTGAGCCCCATCTCTCACCAGCGATGTCCACGAGTGCCTTAGCTGTCCGGGACTTTCCTCCTGATATAGCAGCAGAGCCATTGTCTCCTGTGGCTGTCAAAGTCAGTTAGCCAATCAGAAGAGAGGGGGGGCGGGGCCAGGTTAGGGCTCCGTGTCTGAATGGACACACGGAGCTGTGACTCAGCTCGGGTGCCCCCACAACAAGCTTCTGGTTGTGGTGGCACTCAACAGGTGGGAGGGTCCAGAAGCACAGAAGAGGGATCGGAGAAGTGGAGGATCCAGGCTGCTCTGTGCAAATCCACTGCAACAGGGCAGGTAAGTATAACATGTTTGTTTTTTAAAAGGAGACTCTACAATCACTATAACTAGTAAGTTGCTGGATGGTCTTCAGTTCTTTCCCTGTGGTCCAAACCTGCACCTAACCATTGCTTACTCAGCTTGCATCTGGACTTGTTTTTGCACTCTCCTTCTGTTGTGACCCAGCTTGATCCTGAGCCTGGCTTCAATTGTCTTCTCATTGCTGACCTGGCTAGCTTTTACCCATACTGTTAATTTCCCAGTGTGACCTTAGCCTGGTCCTAACCACGATTCTGTTGATTTCCTAGTATGACCTTACCCTGCCTCCTGACCACGATTCTGTTGATTTCTTGGTGTGACCTTGGCTTGCCTTCTGATCACAACTCTACTGGTTTCCTGTGACTTCAGCCTGCCTCCTGACCCCCATTCTGTCTCCTGTCCTGCCTGCTATCTGTTTTCCTTACAGCCAACCCTGGTCTATCTTAAAACCTGCTGCCAGCTTGTCTTGGTTTCTGGTACGCCTACCAGCTGCTGTTTTAGTCTGCACGTTGGTGGCACCCTCCCCTGGATCCTTGGTGATCTTGTTGCAGTCTGCTTGAGTACCTCCCTGGCAAGTTATCTACGAGAAGTGAGCACCTCTGTTTAAACTCTTAGCACCCATACCACTCTGTGCCCTTTCATTCACTGTCAACATTCCAAGGGTGTATGGACTAGAGGTGTAAAGGAAACATCTTTTCACTTCCACCTCTAACCAGGTAGGAGGAGTAAGGGTCAGAAATATGTACTGTAAAGTACAGCACAGAATACAGAGTGCAACTGCCTGAGTGCTCCTCACATTGGTGGTCAGTGGTAGGAAAAAAAATGTTCCAGCAGTAGTGATCAGGGGGAAGAAGAAAGCCCCAGAGTTTTGGTTAGCAAGAGAAAAAAATGCCCTAGAGTTAGTGGTCAGCAAGGGAAAGCATGCCATGATGTTGGTAGTTAGTTGGAAAAAGAGAACCTGGTATTAGTGTCAGCCAGGTGAAGAATTCCCCACTATTACTGGTAAGTGAGTGGAAGAATGGCTGTTACCTCAAGTGCTGGAGACACAGTTTCATAACTATGTAATGTATATATTAAGCAAATAATCATTATGTACATGTAAGAAACATTAAAAAAAAAACGACCAGTTTCCCTTTACAACTGCATAGTCTGATACGCCCCTCAATAATATTCTGTATGTTCTTGAATTTTTATTTAACTTCCTGGTTTTTTTTTTCCCTGGTTAAACTTTGAACGTCCTTGTTTACACTAGGTCTTAACAATATGAGAGGTGGTGAAAGTTCGCAGTCTGGTTACTCCGCTTAACCAAGCCCTTTGAAACAACTGCCAGCAAAACTAAGCAGCATGATTGTTTATCTGATTAGTCCTAAGGAAGATCATGTCCTTCAAACTATTTTTTTTTTATCCAGACTTTACTGTAATGAACCATCTAATATATATGAATTCACCTATAATCTTACATTCATCAATAAATGTTTTCTTTCAGTTTTCCTAATCCTAAATCCTAACAAGATTCTGCAATTTTTTTTTTAACAATCAGGAGTGCTTTATTGAAGGAAAAAAAAATACATTACAATAAATTATGCAGTTATCTTATATAACAGACATGGTATATTACAGCAGATTAATACTTTGTATATTGCATAGTCATTGCACCTTGCGCCTTTGAGAACGTCTGATGACGAAACGTGTAAGGTGGGGCTATGCTTTCACGTCATATCCGATACAGAAATAGGAAGCTTGGAACGCAGGTGGAATGCACGCCGCGAACCAGCTCTTCCTACCTACCTAAGAGTGTAGTTTGTAGCATTCCCACACCTGTTGGTGGGAAGCTTTTGTTTTTAAAATAGTTTTAATAAATCTGCCTTTAATTACTACACTATGGGAGCCCTTTTTTCCTTCATATGAGGATTTAACTGTGGAGCGCTCTTTTGGGCATATGCTGACCAAAGTGCTTTACCCCTGACTGTGTGGAGACAGATGCGGAAGTCTGACTGTGTGGAGCCAGCTACGGGAGCCTAATAGACCATCAGATGGGACACCGAGAGAGCTGAGGAGAAGCTCCACCCAAAGTTACCCACTTATGCCCTTTACCCCTGCAGGGGTTACTACATTTGGTGAGTGGGGATCTGATGGGGGGAGCACTATCAGTCACCTGATTTGCCAATGACTGAAGTCACCTCAAGCAAAATTACTGGCTGTTTAAGAATTATACTTTCATCATCCTAACTTGGGACTTGCACTTTGATTTTTATTTTCATTAAGATTTTATATTTTTTATTTTTAAGTCCTGGTTTGTTTGGACAGTTGGTTAGTTACATTTTTGTAACGCGTATATGCCTTAGGTTATATATATATATATATATATATGTATATATATATATATATATATATATATATATATATATATTTCTTGACCTGATGGTACTTGTTTGCAATTGCCTTTTATGCACTGACATCTGTGCATGTACGGTTACATCCATCACTGGAGGGCACACATATGCATACTTAGTCCTCACAGGAGAGGCACACATATATATTATGTATTTATTTCATATAGGTTAAGTACCCCTTGTTTCTTTTGTAAACAGGGCACTCACTTACCACTTCATACCTCTACAGCGCCAATCACCCCACTTCATACCTCTACTTACCGTAAGTTCCCTTCGGAACCTAATAGGGGGGGCTGCAACCCGTTATCATCCTGAGCGCAGAGCACATCACATATTTAGTTGTCCAATCAACATTAGGAACAATAAAGCAGTAAAAATATTGTGCAATGAGAACATACCATATTCAGGGGTTAGGCCCAGGTGGAGGGGGGGTGGGGGGTGGGAAGGGAGGGGTGAAAGGGGGAGGGAGGAGAGAGGGAGTAGGTACAACAACATCAAATCAATGCTCATTTGTAAGACAGGAAAAATTAGTATGCAGAGTGGCCATGACAGCCTTAATAAGTTGTCCATGGCAACCACACCTTATCAAACTTCCAGGGACAGCCACGACTAATGTACGTTAACTTGTAGAGGGGCAGAGCAGCATTGACTTTGCTTTCCCAGGATGACAGAATAGGAGGAGCAGGGGAAGACCATTCACAGAGGATTTCTTTTTTGGCATAGAAAAGAAGATATGAGATCAAAAGTTTGCTATGGTGAGGTCTTTGTTCGTCCTCGTGAATACCTAACAGGGCTAGTTAGGTGTCATAGGGACAGACAGTTCAAGCCGGACATTTAGTTGTTCAAATATCCCCGACCAGAAGGTCGATAAAGCTGGGCAGTCCCAAAACTTGTGCAGATAGGTACCTAAGTGTGTCCGACACCGGGGACAGTGTGGGTCCCTATTTGTATATATTCTAGACAGATGCACCGTGGTAAAATAGACCCTATGGAGAAATTTTATTTGTATTAATTTGTCCCCTGCAGAGATTACCAGTTTGGAACCTTGTTCTAAGCAGTCCACCCAATCCTCCTTATCCAAGGCAGGAATATTTATTTTCCACATATCCCACAACTTATCCAAGATTCTGCAATCTTATAAAGCTTTTTATACAGTAGGGACAGAAAGTATTCAGACCCCCTTAAATGTTTCACTCTTTGTTATATTGCAGCCATTTGCTAAAATCATTTAGGTTCATTTTTTTTTCCTCGTTAATGTACACACAGCACCCCATATTGACAGAAAAATCCAGAATTGTTGACATTTTTGCAGATTTATTAAAAAAAGAAAAAAATCACACGGTCTGTATACTTTCCGTCGTCCTCACTGTATATGACGCTCCATTAGTTAAAATGTAACGTGTGTCATAAACAATAAGTAATGTATGTAACTTGATTAGGTCTCATTTTAAGGTAAACCCGTGATTTGTCCATGTAGGGGAAAAGAACAAATACATGACTAGGGTAGCTAAGAGCTAACCACCCTCTTACCTTTCCCTTGTAACTCATAACAGCTTTATTTAAATAACCAACATAATATTTAACTGACCAAAAACCAGATATAATGATTTTGAGATCCTTGACGGTACCAATATACCCATACCATTTATTGCGTCAGAGGCACCAGCTAGCTGAGTTGCCACCCCAGCCGCGACCTATTGACTCAGGGCCTAAACCCAGCTGACCTTAGCCACCCAGGGTTCTTAACACTACCCGGTCACTACGCAGTGAACCATTCCCACTCGAGGATACCATACCTGAAATGGTTCCCCACCATTTACCCAGTGAACAGAATTATACCGCCATCAAGGACCCCGAAAACGACACAGCGCCTTACACCTGAGCGCCCCACCACACACGAAAGGCCCTCTGCAATCCATCCTCCAACCTCAGAAACCACAGGTCAGTGCCCACTGCGTTGAGGTGAACTCCGTCGCCCCTCAGAAGTTGCCAAGTGTCAGACTCCAAGTGTCTGATGACCAGGCCCCCATGCCTAACAAAAAACTTCCCCACCTCCTCATTGACTCAGGCTTTGTTAATCTTTTCCACTTATCTGGCCTCCCGCCATGCCGTTTGGGCCACAATATCCGACCAAAGTATGATGGTGCCTGGGAAATCACTGCGAAGCCTGGGAAAGTCAAAACGAATATCTCGGATAAGCTCTCTGGAGGATATGATGCCTAAACATTGCCCCCTGCATGTATAAATAAGTACATCCGGGGCCCTGTCCAGTCTGGCAAAACGGCTAACCTCGGGGACCACCCGACTCCACAGCATGCCCCGAACCCCGGTCCCATCTGACGCTTTCTAACTCCCAGGGGAGGCCTAGCTGCCTGGCCTCAGGCCTAACCCCCGCCCTTCTGGCGCCCCAGTACATGCAAGGATGCCCCAGGATCCATACGAGGCATCTCTGACCTGTAATTAAAGAAAAAGAACCACAATACCACCCACCAGCCTGTCAAAACATTGATACACAACATAAACAAAAGGAAGACATAGAGTGGAAAAGGGGAGATTGCAACAAAAAAGAAACCCCAAGCACCTACAATAAATGAGGCCTGATGTACAGCCTGAAGCTGTTGGACTCCCACCTGCCGGTCCGCTTGACCGCATTGTCGTTCAACCCCCATCGAGACGCCTCGGTGGCCACACCGATGCGGAAAGAGTGAGACCCATACTGCATGGGATCCATGCCTGCCTACCCCAACATGGTACGTTCATAAGCTAAAGAACAGATAGAAAGCAGGCGCTCCAATACAACCCGTAATATGGAGATAGATACTGGACGCCAGGAGTCCCTGGTACGGCGACCCTTGCAATACCCCTTCATAATTTGTCTGAAGACAAAGGATTTTGTGGCATCCCCACTACCCTGTAACTTAAACCAGAAGGCTAGGCTGACGCAGAAGCCCCGCGAATAAAATTACATACCACGAAATACAGAACTAAGGAGGACACTTCCACCCCGGGCACCAGCCCCCTAAATCTAACAGCAAAGAATTCCATTCCCGCCATGCCCTGGAATACGCTTCCCACGTCGCAACACTCAGGGAATCCCGCATTAAACCAGCGGCGACTCCAAAGCGATCGTCCACAACCGCTGCAGACAAGGTGTCCCATGCTGCTCCACCTCCGGTGCCAACACGCGAAACTCGTCCCACTGCAAACGAGACAAGGCATCCGCTATCTTGCTACATACCCCGAGAATGTGCACAGTGTAAATGAAAGCATTCAGTTGTAGGAGGAGCAGTACTAAATGGCATAAATAACGCACCACACACAGCGAGGAGGCGAGACTGAGATGTTATTTATAGCCGTCACCACCCCCATATTGTCACAGTGGAAGTGTACCTTCTTATTTCGAAATGCACACCCCCCCCACCCAAATTTCAACCTCCAGCACAATCGGAAACAATTCCAACAGTACCAGGTTTTTTAACCAACCTGCTAAATTCCATTCCTCTGGCCACCGTCCCGCACTCCATTTTTTTTTTTTTTCTTGAGAGACATTATTTCAACTTTATGTGTCAAACTTTATCTCTTCTCCTTTTTCACATCATTGTGGATTGTTTCCGTCACATCTTTATTATTTTTCCCTTCTAGGATATTCTTAAATAATTTTAAAAACCGACGACAAAACGCCTTCTATAATTATAAACCCTATTATTATCTTAGTCTCTCTCAGTCCCTCTTATTTCCCCCCGCCCCCCCTCCCCCTCGCCCCCCCCCCTTCCCCTCGCCCCCCCCCTCCCCTGTGTCTGGTCCGTTCCTTTATGTTGTTTATTTATCCACTTGGCTCTGCACCTATTCTTTCTTTTATCCTATCTAAATAAATATCCGAGACTTTGTAGTTTTTCCAACTTTCCCATCTACTATTATCCCCTTTCTCTCCTCCTTCCATTTTGTAGTGATAATCTATTTCCTTTAGCCAGTTTCTAATGTCTGGTTTTCCACTTTTTAGACAATTATTTGGAATTAAGGCCTTGGCCGCATTCAGGAGGTTAGGTATTATTGATTTTCTATATTGTTTCTTAGGTTTACTGTAGATATGGAAGAGGCAAGTCCAAATATTTTGTTCTATTTCTTCTCCAGTTATTTCTTTTATGTTATTTAACACTTCCTTCCAGTACTCCATTATTATTGGGCATTCCCACCATATGTGTGTGATCGTTGCTATTTGGCCACATTTTCTCCAACACAAGGAGGTTCTATCTTGATGGAATCTGTGTATTCTTACTGGGGTCATATACCATCTTGATACTAGTTTATAATTCATTTCTATGGTCTTCATGTCCCAAGCCTTATTATATCCCATTTCTATCATTTTTTCCACTTTTTGGTTATCTATTTTTAAATTCATTTCTTTTTCCCATTGATTTATATATTCTGGTCTTTCTTGTGCTTCCAAATCTGTCAGTATACTATAAATTTTTGATGTTCCGTTTTTTAATGGTGTTTCATTGCTACATAGCTTTTCCAGTGCAGTTAATTTTGTTTCATCTCTCAGTGGGTGTGGTATTGTGCTTACTAGGTGCCTTAGTTGAGTATAATTCCATTCATTCATCTTCCATCCATTCCTTTCCTCTATTTCTACTCGTGTTCTTATTTTGCCATTTCCCGCACTCCATTTACCCTGAAAGAATGCCCCATAACCTAATTTCAACCTCCAGCACAATCGGAAACAATTCCAACAGTACCAGGTTTTATAACCAACCTGCTAAATTCCATTCCTCTGGCCACCGTCCCGCGCTCCATTTACCCTGAAAGAATGCCCCATAACCTACCGACCCAGCCGCATCCGTAAACAGGGCCAAGTCAGCGTTGCTGACCTGGCCCTGACCATCCACAGGGATCGCCCATTGTAGGACTCCAAAAAAAGTGTCCCAAATCGTAAGGTTGGCCCTTAGATCCTTAGTCAAACGAATGTAGTGCCATGGGGGTGGGGCGCTGAAGCTCGCCATAGCCAAGGAAAGTTGGCGGCAAAAAATGCTGCCCATAGGAATGATCCTGCAGGCAAAGTTCAATTTCCCAAGCAACTCCCTCAACTGTACCTTGCGCCTTCTTGCCATGCCTCCCAATTCCCTTCACAGGGCCACCAGTTTGTCCTTGGGCAAACAAAACTCCATGGCCTCCGAATCAATCGTTATGCCCGGAAAAAACAGAGATGATGTATTAAACGGTACTTGCATGGCTCTTTTTTGGAAACAACCCCCAGGTGGGACCCGACAAGGCCCTGAAACAGAGGAGAGGAAAAAGGTCTGCTCATTCTACCCAGGGAAACTTCCTTCGAAAGTTCCTCTGACACCACCTCCGGGAACTGGAGTGCCGAAAGTAAATTAGTGGCCAAAAGGTGGAACTCCCGCCAATGTGCATGGTATACGAAAACCCTCTAAAACCCTCCCCAAAGAGTCAGGCAGACTCCCAATCCAGGTATCTACTTAGGAAAGGAACCATCCTCTCCACCCTCACTGGAGTCCTCCCTTTTTCCAGACGTATCACCCGCCCGACCTTTTCCTGCCTTGAAGCAGCGTGCAAGAGAATGGCCGCTGCCACACCCGGAATACTCGTGTTTAAAATGGGTAAAAGCAGGAACTGTCGTTAAACTGCATACCCCTTTCTTCCTAGAGGCCGACGTACCTGAGGTGGCGCCAGCCCCTCCTGGAAAAAACTGGTTCCCCACTCTGGCCGCGATCACACTTGACAATACCGCAAATGCTTGCAACCAATTGGCAAACGTGCGAGGGATGAGGCGATACCTACGCTTTTCCTCATCTTCCTTCTTGCTTTCCTCAGGTTTTACCCGGTCCAGGTTACATTTTTCAAGAGGGAGTAGGGAAAAAATTTCCACATACCCCCCTTCCAAATCTTGTCCCTTACCTCAGGCTTGAGGTGAGCCCCCAGGGGCCCCTCGAAGCAAACGTATACCTCTCATTTAGCCGAATCTGCCAATCTCACCTTATCCGTTTCCTCATCCCCCCAACTTCTCTGCTCCTGTAGCTACACTGTCCGTCACCTAAAGTATCCCCGTCCCCAATCCCACTTGCACTGGGGAAGGGGGGGGGATTCCAGGCGCCAACTCCTCCAGTGCCCTCGCTAGGTCCCGCAACGTGTCTGTCGTCCCCCCCTGTACCGCACCCCCCTCCATTTTCTGCAAGAGCTCCCTCAAGCCAGCCAGAACATCCCGGGCAAGCACATAAGACCCCTGCACAGTAGCCCTATCTCGTGCCTCCCGACCCTTGACCCCGCTCATCTTTCAGTGTGGGGGGAATAACACGATCTAACAATGATGTTCTTCCACTCCTTCCAATTCTCTAACTGTTGAGGCCCCACCCTGCAGCTAATATCTCTAAGATCCCCCAGATCCCTTTCATCCACAGCCAATGGGGTAAACTCCTAGTTTAAACACCACTACCTATGTTAACCCTTCGTTGCTTGGATACCCTTACCGCCCTGTCATGTCCCCTCTCCGCTGACTGCATTCCTGCTCAGCTACGGTCCTTCATTATCGCCTGCAGATACTTATTTTAGCTTTTTTTTTGCCCTCCTAACATGTTCACTTGGAGATGCATGTCATACTTAGTACTTTTGGGTATGGGAGGAGATGTGCTCCAATTCTTCCCACATAATAGCGTTGATACTTGGTGATTGATGCTGAGGCACTCAATGCTGTCAAATAGGGGTGGGGAGAGAGTCCTAAGACAGCCCATAGCGAATTAATTTTTTTTTTCGATCTGAATTATTATTATTATACAGGATTTATATAGCGCCAACAGTTTGCACAGCGCTTTACAACATGAGAGCAGACAGTGCAGTTACAATACAATTCATTACAAGAGGAATCAGACGGCCCTGCTTGGGGAAGTCCTCCCACTGCCGGCATTGATCAAAGCTGGCAGCTATAGCTAGCGGCGCAGATCGAGCTGCAATAATCCAACAGCGCAATTGTACAGAAATCAATTGGTAGATCGACTTCTGTACAACCAGCCTGCCCATATATGGATCAAAATTCGTCCAATTCCTGCTGAACTGAATTTCGAATCATGTATGGCTGGCTTTAGTTTTGTGCACATCAAACTGTGATTTGGAACTTACACAGGGGGTCTTTTCTTTGTTCCTGCGAGTGAAAAGAGTGGCAGGGGAGCAAAAGAAAGGAAAAAGGTGCTGATTGGCAGGGATGTTTGGATTAGACAGTTATCTGAACTAAATTACATATTTTTTTTTGTCAGGTTAGACATCCCCATTCTTAACCACTTCAGCATCGGACCATTTGGCTGGCCAAAGACCAGAGCACTTTTTGCGATTCGGCACTGCCTCACTTTAACTGCCAATTGCACAGCCGTGCGACGTGGCTCCCAAACAAGATTGACGTCCTTTTTTCCCCACAAATAGAGCTTTCTTTTAGTGGTATTTGATCACCTTTGCGGTTTTTATTTTTTGTGCTATAAACAAAAAAAGAGCGACAATTTTGAAAAAAATTCAATATTTTTTACTTTTTGCTATAATAAGTATCCCCAAAAAAATATATAAAAAACATTTTTTTCCTCAGTTTAGGCCGATACGTATTCTTCTACATATTTTTGGTAAAAAAAAAAAAAAAAAATCTCAGCGTTCATTGATTGGTTTGCACAAAAGTTATAGCGTCTACAAAATAGGGGATAGTTTTATAGCATTTTTATTAATAATTTTTTTTTTACTAGTAATGGCGGTGATCAGCAACTTTTATCGTGACTGTGACATTATGGCAGACAGATCGGACACTTTTGGTGCTATTTTGGGACCATTCACATTTATACAGAGATCAGTGGGATTAAAAATGCATTGATGTATTACAAAGAGATATGCAAAATGCTTTATCACTAGGCTGTATCTTGTGTGTTATCTGACGCATGCATTTCTGTATACCTGTGGGCCCATGTGTTCTCCACTTAAATAAATAATTAAAAAAAAAAAAAAAGCATTGATTACTGTGTAAATGTGACTGGCAGTGAAGAGGTTAACCAGGAGGGGGCGCTGATGGGGTTAAGTGTGTCCTAGGGATGTGTTCTAACTGTGGGGGGGGGTGGGCTATGTGTGTCACGACACTGATCACTGCTCCCAGACACAGGGAGTTGTGATCAGTGTCCTGTCACTAGGCAGAACGGGGAAATGCTTGTTTACATCAGCATTTTCCCGTTCTTCCTCTCCGTGAGACGATCGCGGGTATCCCCGCAGACATCGAGTCCGTGGGACCCGCGATCACACTCATGGAGCTCGCGTAGAGTTGCCACCTCAACCCTTTAAAACTGAACACATATTAATTACACAGGTTCTATGGCTAATTAGGGTGGTGATTAAACTCACTTGGTGCCTTATCTGCATTAAACTAGCCTCAGAATCTGTGTAATTCATATGTGTTTGGGTTTAAAGGGATGACGTGGCAACCCTAAGCTTGCGGCGTGCATGCGCCCAAAATGCCGCGTCTTAAAGGGCGACATACAGGTACATTAATATGCCTGTACGTGGCATTCTGCCGACGTATATCGGTCGGCAAGTGGTTAAGCCTCGTACACACAATCGGATTTTTTACAGACAAAGTGTCAGACTTTTGTCTGAAGGGCGTTGGCCATGAACTTGTCTTGCATACAAATGGCACACAATTGTCGGCCAAAAAACACGAACGTAGTGATATACTACGTGGCTTTTCAGCTCTTTAGCGCCACCCTTTGGGCACCTTCTGCTAATTTTGTATTTGGTGAGCATTGATTCCGAGCATGCGTGTTTGTACTTTGGACTTTTGTCTGATGGACTTGTATACACACGATCTGTGTCCGCGGAAAATTTATAAGCCTGCCATCCAACATTTGTCTGTGGAAAATCTGACAACAATTGTCTGATGGAGCGTACAAACGGTCGGATTTTAGGCCAACAGTCTGCCAACACACAATTCCAGTCGGAAAATCTGATCGTGTGTACGAGGCTTTCCATATTTCAGCTGTGAATTTAATTGTTTGCATTCACTTCCATTTTAATGGAGAATTCCACCTGTTGCAAAGAATTAGAAAATGCAATCATTTTGCAAAAGAAAAAATGTGTGTTAATTATTTTTTTGCATTTGAGGCTGCAAAGCATTTCAACCATGATCAGTGGATTGCGGGTGCAATGCTCTGACTTCTGCAGACTATTCCTTTAGTTCAGGTCCATATAGAGGTACCGACCTTTAGTTACGGAGCTGGAGGAAGTATTAATGAACTGCAAAAGTGGTGACGTCACAAATTCAAATTAGAGCTACAAATTCAAATGATAGGAGATAGCAGGGAGAAGACGCCCTTAGATTCTGTAAGTGGGGGAGCGGTTTGAGGTTGCGGGCTGTGGACTCTAATCCTGTTTCATGTTACACCCTAAATATGGATGTACCATGAAACATGATCAGAAAAGTGGAGTTAGCTTTTACATATATTGATATGAATGTGGATCTTATCCCTACTTCACTAGCACATACAGAGTGACGAGCTCCACAATGGGCTCTAGACAACAGTAAACAACATCTGAGCCCGCAGAGTGAAACAGGTCTTCTATCAGGTCTAATAGAAAAAGAAACTGCTGAAAGGCAAGCAAATCCATACCGAAATGTAAACGATTAAAATTGATTGAAAGACAAATGCATCCTTTTATGATCAAAATATAATAATTTCTATAAAATCATACCTGAAGCTGAATCCTTTGATACATCTCATTCATATAGCCAATGCCCAGTAATATTGAACTGGCTACAAGCAACAAAAGGAGCATATGGCCAGATCTCAGTGTGCTATCCGTCCCCAACATTGTGATTGTACAAGCAGATGTTCTGAAGGTGAAAACAAATCAGCTTAAGAAAGATACATAGAACTGCATACTTTTATTACCATCAATATAACATCATTTTATGAGTGCTTAGCACATATCAACTAAAGGGACCCGTATAGTAAAAACTGTAGCAATAGCAATGACAGAATATATATCACACTAAATTGATCCTGTATTACAGGGTTCATATAATTCTAACAATATTTTTTTTTTACAACTGTATCATAAAATGTGAACCACTGACGTAGGTGTACTAAGGTGCAATAATGTCTTATGACCCCCATTTTATTTGCCACTGACACTGTACTGCTCCACTAGGGCAGACAGGATATATATCTAATAAAAACATCAAGGTCTGCAAAATGTTTAGTGGGACAACCCTGGAAATCTCTAATGAGTAGCATTGCATATGCTAATGTGCACATTAATGTGATATTCACGTCACTGATTCCAATGCTGAGAGCAGTCAGCTGTGAGTCTTATGCTCTCCTGCCTACAACTCCTATTTCACATAATATGCTGCTTCAGGCTGCATTCACACCTGCGCTCTTCCTAAATGCTTGTCAAAACACACAGAAATGCACGTTTAAAAAATGCACTACACATGTATGTCGTGGTTGCGGTGCCATAAATTGTGAATGACACCCCAAACATAGCTAGTACTATAAGTGCACCAAAATGTGCACTGAAAAAACAGGCAACACTCCATGACCGGAAAGGTTCTAGAGCTACTTTGGGGTGCTTGTCACACCTAGGGCAGACACGTTAATGCACAAAATAAAATGCGAGTGGGAGCGTGTTGCCGCTATGCTCAGGTGTGAATGGGGCCTCAAAGAGGACAATGATATCCACCCAGCGCTCAAAAACTATCAGCCCAATTATGAATTCTCCCGCTCTACAAGACTCTGGTCCGGCCGCACCTGGAGTATGCTGTCCAGTTCTCGGCACCAGTCCTCAGGAGGGACGTACTGGAAATGGAGCGAGTACAAAGAAGGGCAACAAAGCTAATAAAGGGTCTGGAGGATCTTAGTTGCGAGCACTGAACTTATTCTCTCTGGAGAAGAGACGCTTGAGAGGGGATATGATTTCAATTTACAAATACTGTACTGGTGACCCCACAATAGGGATAAAACTTTTTCGCAGAAGAGAGTTTAATAAGACTCATGGCCACTCATTACAATTAGAAGAAAAGAGGTTTAACCTTAAACTACGTAGAGGGTTCTTTACTGTAAGAGCGGCAAGGATGTGGAATTCCCTTCCACAGGCGGTGGTCTCAGCGGGGAGCATTGATAGCTTCAAGAAACTATTAGATAATCACCTGAATGACCACAATATACAGGGATATGTAATGTAATACTGACACATAATCACACACATAGGTTGGACTTGATGGACTTGTGTCTTTTTTCAACCTCACCTACTATGAATTCAGCTAGCTAGGGTTCATTAGGGACTATAATCGACCCAATGAGGATATATTTTGTAGCGGGGTAAAACCACTGTTTGAAGATACACTGCCCCGAAAATAGACAGCTGGTTACTTCCCTACCAGGCCAATTCTGACATTTCTCTCCTACATGTAAAAATCATCATTTGTTTGCTAGAAAATTACATAGAACCCCCAAACATTATATATTTTTTTTTAGCAAAGACCCTAGAGAATACAATGGCGGCTGTTGCAACTTTTTATCTCACACAGTATTTGCGCAGGAATTTTTCGAACGCTTTTTTTTTTGGGAAAAAACAGTTTTGTGTTTTAAAGAATAACAAAACAGTAAAGTTAGCCCAATGTTTTTTGCATATTGTGAAAGCTGAAGTTACGCCGATAGATATCTAACATGTCATGCTTCAAAATTGCACACGCTCGTGGAATGGCGCCAATGTTCGGTACTTAAAAATCCCCATAGGCGACGCTTGAAATTTTTTTACTGGTTACATGTTTTGAGTTCCAGAGGAGGTCTAGGGCCAAAATTATTGCTCTCGCTCCAACGTTTGCGGCGATACCTCACATGGTTTGAACTCTGCTTTCATATGTGGGCGGGACTTACGTATGCGTTCGCTTCTGCGTGCGAGCACACGGGGACAGCGGCGCTTTAAAAAATTTTTTTTCTATTGTTAATTATATTTTTTTTTTTTTGAAACTTTTTTGAAAAAAAAAAATTTTGATCACTTTTATTCCTATTACAAGGAATGTAAACATCCCTTGTAATAGGAATATGACATGACAGGTCCTCTTAATAGTGAGATATGGGATCGATAAGATCCCATATCTCACCACTAGGCTGGGAAGCCTGAAATAAAAAAAAATTCAATAAAATGATCACCGCTTCCCAGCCGAAGCAGTGCCGTTTTTTTGAATGGAGAGGCCGGGCGTGACGTCATAATATCACGCCCGGCCTCCGATGATCATAGAGACTCCGGCGACCATCTGGTCTGCCGGAAATCTCTATGATCTACATCCGGCGCCGGCAGATCCGCTCTCCGCCTCACCGATCGTAACGGTGAGTCGGAGCAAGCACCGGAGGGCGGCGGGAGGGGGGGACTTCCCCTCTCGCCTCCCATAGGAACGATCAAGCGGTGGAACGGCCGCTATGATTGTTCCTATGGTGTAGAGATTCGCCGGCTGAAACCTGCAATATCTGAATGAGGTCTGTAACTACAAGCATCATTCAGGTATACCCGCCCAAAGCCCAGGACGTCATATGACGGTGGGCGGGCGGGAAGTCCAGTGGCTTAGTATCATATACAGAAATATAAACCAAGCACTTTGCCCCTCGTTGCACAGCTCCTACTCTCTTCGAATGCCCCCTCCCATCCCCTACTGTACCAATGTAACAATGACAATAATCATACCTTACAACTTTTTGAGATGGGAATGAGGGACACCTATAAGCAAAAGTATGCAGGCATAGAACACACCCCTTGCCACGCCCCCTTAAAGGAGAATTTTACAAAAAAAAACAAGATTGGTTAAATCCAAAGTGCTTTTTTTACCACTACTATTCCTTCATATTGGCTTTTGGAATTTACGAATGCAGCAATTTAGAAATCAGATGAAAGGTTTAGTGCTGGGAAACGCTTTTTGATAGCTAAAAAGTGCATTTTTTATACATCTATATAGATCAGACCAAAATGAGGGACAAATGAGGAGGAATGAGGGACAGAGGGACATTGCTCCAAATCAGGGACAGTTGGGAGCTATGCAATAATGTATCATTAACCACTTGATTAACCTGAAGATTTTACCCCCTTCACGACTAGGGCATATTTTACTATTCAGCACTGCGCTACTTTAACTGGTAATTGCCCAGTCATGCAACACTGTACACAAATGACATTTTTGCATTTTTTTCCACACAAATAGAGCTTTCTGTTGGTGGTATTTGATCACCTCTGGGTTGTTTATTTTTTATCATATAAACAAAAATAGACCAAAAACTTTGAAAATAAAGAAAACAATATTTTTTAATTTCTGCTATTAAACATATCCAATAAAAAAAATCTAATTTCTTTATAAATTTAGGCCAAAATGTATTCTGTTACATGTCTTTGGTAAAAAAAAAATCTCAATAAGTATGTGCATGTTGATTGGTTTATCTACAAATGATGGTATATGTACTGGACTTTTTTTTTTAATACTAGTAATGGCGATGATCAGCGACTTATAATGGGACTGTGATAGTGCGGTGGGCAATCTGACACTAGCTGACACTGTGTGGGAACTGACATCACTAGTTACACTAATACTGTGATCAGTGCTAATACTATACACTGACACGACTAATGACACTGGCTTTGAAGGGGTTAACATCGAGGGTCAATTAAGGGGTTAACCGTGTGCCTAACAATGTGGATGATTTTTCTCCTGCTTTCTTCCCTTGCAAATTGAATCGCGCTTTATTGTTTTTTTTCTGTGTTGGTTGAACTGGATGGATTTTTTTTATTTCAATCAAATTAACTACATTCCGCCCACGTTATAGCTGAAAGATAGCTACAGCGCGGTCTTACTTTGCCGGGAGGGCATACATGGACGTCCTCCTGTGATCGCAGGGATCAGACTCAGCTGTTTACAGATCGGGGGAAAAGGGCCAATCACAGCAGTCCTTTACCACATGGTCAACTGTTCAATGACAGCTGATCACGCATTTGTAAACACAAGCTGGTTATCGGCTTTTCTTTCCTCATGCTGACAGCATTGGGAGAGGAGAAGGGAGACAATAACCGGCTTGTGTTAGATCCCTTTCACACTGGGGCCACGGCCGCGTTAACGCTAAAGTGCCACTCGTTTTAGCGCCGCTTTAGCTGTGCTTTTCGTCCACTAGTGGGGTGCTTTTAACCCCCCAAAGGGCTTTTCAGGAGCTTTGGAAGCGCTGCCCATTCCAATGGGCTTCTTTAGTTCACACCAGCGCAATGCGGAAACCAGTGCGATTCCAGCATCGCATAAAACTGAAAGGCAGTTCACAACCGCTGTGGGTGTCGAAATTTAATGAAGCCCCCGGATCAGTTCGCATATCACAGTGCAAACTGTAAATTCGGACAGGAATTGGATTCAGAGTCTGGTGTGGACAAAAAAAAAAGGGTCCTGCACAATTTTGGTCTGAATGCTATGCAAGTTCAGCCATACAATCAGTATTGCTGAATTCGCATCACACAGACATTGCATGTGATCTGCACAGCAGTGCGGTGCGGATCACATGCGTTGTCTGATATTGCACAAGGGTGAACTGGCATTTAGCATATCCAATTGTCCACCTGGTGTAATTGAGTATTCAATAATTTTGTTTATTAACACTGTTAGCATGGAAGTAGGCAAGCATAAGCAGTGCTGCACTCATGAAGGTTTAATTTATTGGGTTGTAGTGTGGGGAGGACACAATGGAGGAGATTTTCCTTAAACTGGTGCAGCTGTGCAAAATAATCAATCCGCTTCTAACTTCAGCTTGTTCAATTAAGCTTTGATAATAAAACCTGGAAGCTGATTGGTTACTATGCACAGCTGCACTACATTCTTTCTGCTCCACTTTTAGTAAGTGAGTGTTTTACAAAGAAGTCTACAGGGCTGAAATCACAGGGCACCATTGAAAGCAATGAGATTTGTCCTGTCATGCGATTCTGTGCCCGTTAGAAGTCGCACTAACATAAAGGGGGCAAAATCTCCCCCAATATTGTCAGACAGTTGCTCTAGTATTTATTGAGAACAATTAGCGGCACTGCAGGTTTAGTTTTTTTTTTGTGCAATGTTGTGTAGTAACCAGCTTTCCATTGGCTAAAACAAAACACATTCAAACCAAAAAATACAACAACAAAAACATCCAAAAGCACAAAAAATGCTCAAGTGTAAAGCCAGACTAAAACTATTAAAAAAAAAAATAACAAAAAAACTGTGGATGAAGTCCTGATTTCAAAGAACTATATTGCTGTTTTTGCAGTTATTCCTAAACAATATAACTTAGTTACAAAAAAAAAAAAAAAAGGTTACTGAATCAGCTAATGAATTAAGCTATACTTATGTGAGAAACCGCTAGATACCTTGTCTTCCACTGCAGGATTAGAATATTGTTAACTATTGTAACTATGCTATTATTTGTATGGGTGATATACTAAAACTGGAGCGTGCAAAATCTTAAGCAGCTCTGCATAGAAACCAAACAGCTTCTACCTTTTATCGTCAAAGCTTTTATAAACAAGCTGAAATTAGAAGCTGATTGGCTGCCACGCACAGCTGCATCAGATCCTAAATGTTCCAGTTTTAATAAATCTCCCCCGAAGGAAGAAAAATAACATAAAATAGAAAAATGTGAGACGTACCACGAAGCTCTACAGCTTGGCTTGTCCTTCTCCAACTAGTCAAGTAAAATGGGTTACGAAAATAGTTATAGTGTACATACCAGTGGAACCTGTTGAAGCATAAAAAACAATATGATAGTAGCAGGTTAAGCAAGTTTGTTTGTCTAGAAAGGCGAGCAGAGACAATAGAAAGGAGGGTTGTAGAATTTTTTTTTCAAAACACAGTCCTTTGTATAGATTTAAGATTCTCACAAAGGTCATATCTTTTTTTTCTGCTGTCTTACTTTCTGTTGACATTGACAGTAGATTTCAGTTGCCTCTTATTTTTAAACCATATGTTTTTTATATGTAATCCACAATTAGAGCTAATACCACTTGCCGACACAATGCGTATATTTTATATACTTTGTGGGTTGCAAGTGGTTTCCCGGGACAACCATAACCCCGGTGCCATTTTTTGCATCTGGTGGCCGGCTTTCTCATGAAAGCATTCCCATAGTCCCGATTTACCCGGGACAATCCCGATTTTGGCACCCTCGTCCCGATCACCACCATACCTGCAGCAACCTCCCCCCATGTCACCACTATACCTGCACCCCCTCCCCCCCGTGTCACCACCATACCTGCTTCCCCCCTCCTACCGTGTCACCACTATACCTGTTTCCCCCCTCCCCCCGATTTTCCTAGGACAATCCTGATTTTGGGACCCTCGTCCCGATCACCACCATACCTGCAGTCCCCTCCCCCCATATCACCACCATACCTGCAGCCCCCTCCCCCCTTGTCACCACCATAACCTGCAACCCCCTCCCCCCCATATCACCACCATACCTGCAGCTCCCTCCCCCATATCACCACCATACCTGCCCCCCTCCCCCATGTCATCACCATACCCGTTCCCCCCATATCGCCACTATACCTGCACCCCCTTCCCCCATATCACCACCATACCTGCAGCCCCCTCCCCCTATGTCACCACTATACCTGCCCCCCTCCCCCATGTCCTCACCATACCTGTTCCACCCATGTCACCACCATACCTCCACCCCCTCCCCCATGTCAACACCATGCCTGCACCCGCCTCCCCCCTATGTCAACACCATGCCTGCATCCCCCTCCCCGTCTGCCTGCACCCCCTCCCCCAAGTCATCACCATGCCTGCACCCCCTCCCCCAAGTTATCACCATGCCTGCACCCCCTATGGCCTAGTCACCACCATGCCTGCACCCCCCAGGTCACCATCATGCCTGCACCCCCAAATCACCACCATGCCTCCACCTTTCCCCACGTCAGCCTGTAACACCCCAAGTCACCATGCCTCCACCCACACACCTCTCCCCCCTTGTCACCACTCTTGAGGAGATGTAGCTAGACTGCAGCCAACACTTCATCTGCAGCCAACACTCCGCTGGGGGCACCGATTTGAGGCACTCCGCTGAGGACACCTGATGTAAGAGGCACTCTGCTGGGGATACCTCATGTAAGAGGCACTCCGCTGGGGACACCTGATGTAAGAGGCACTCCGCTGTGGACACCTGATGTAAGAGGTACTGTACTGGGGACACCTGATGTAAGAGGCACTCCACTGGGGATACCTGATGTAAGAGGTACTGTTCTGGGGACACCTGATGTAAAGAGGCACACCGCTGGGAATGCCTGATGGAAGGAGGCACTCTCCTGGGGCACCTGATGTAAGGACGGACTCTGCTGGGGACACCTGATGTAAGAGGCACTCCGCTGGGGACACCTGATGTAAGAGGTACTGTACTGGGGACACCTGATGTAAGAGGCACTCCACTGGGGATACCTGATGTAAGAGGTACTGTTCTGGGGACACCTGATGTAAAGAGGCACACCGCTGGGAATGCCTCATGGAAGGAGGCACTCTCCTGGGGCACCTGATGTAAGGACGGACTCTGCTGGGGGCACCTGATGTAAGGATGGACTCGGCTGGGGACACCTGATAAAAGTGACACGCTCAGTGGTCCCACTGAGTCTGCATTATGGTGAGTTGAATGATTTCATTTTATATTACAATGTAATAATAGAAATAATGCGCTTCAATCATCCTGACACCATAACAACCATGTGCCTGGATGATTGAAGCGCCAACAACAGGTGTTTGGAGTATCTTTATCTGCTGATTGTTAAACTCTGGAATAAACATTGCTATTGTGGTGTAGGATCTGGGTCTGCTGTCCCTCCATCCCTCTCCTTCTACCCCCCTTTCCCTCTCCCTCCCTCATTCATCTCAAACTCTAACCACACCCCATTTGAGCCACGCCCATGTAAGCCACGCCCACTATTTCGTGTAAACCTCACCCATTTTTGCACGACGCGATTTGCACGCCGCATTTTTCTTTTCACTATGCCACACCTACAAACGCATGCCCCACCCCTAATTATAGTGTGACTCCGCCTACAGCCAAAAAAGTGTCCCGAAATTTTTTTTTACAATGTTATTATGCATTCCAAGCAGCTCATGAGCCTCTGAAATGCTTTCCAAAGCAGCGGGAGGGGATGTGCCCCCCCCCCCCCGCTGCTCACCAGTGTTTCTCGGGCTTACCCTTTTCACCGGATCACCCAAGAAATGATCCGACGGTGCAGCCAGCTGCTCCCATACGCGATCAAAGAGTAGATAATCCTTGATCGCCTCTGTGGCCTTTGAGGACCGGAGCAACGTCATAATGTTACTTCCGGTCCAGCTGCAAGTATATAATTTTTTTTAAAGCAAAAGATCAAAAATTATGTTTTTGATCTTTTGCTTTTAAAGGTAAAAAAGAGTTTTGGGGTCTTTTTGATCCCAGATCTCTCCATAAAGAGGACCTGTAATACTTATTTCTATTTAAGGACTGTTTGCAACCCTTGTAATAGTAATAAGCGTGATCAGAGTTAAAGGGACAGTGTAAAAAAATAAATAAAATGAATAAATATTTTTTTTTTTTAATTGCCCCATCCCTCTGCGCTTGCACACAGAAGTGAATGCATACGTAAAGTGTGTATGTGAGGTATCACCATGAACGTTAGAGCGGGAGTTATAATTCTAGCACTAGACCTCATCTGTAACTCTAAACAGGTAGCCTGTAAAGGCAGTTAAAATGTCCCCTATGGAGATTTTTAAGTATCATAGTTTGTCACCATTCCACGAGCGTGTGCATTTTTAAAGCGTGACATTTTAGGTATCTAAGAGATCTTCGGTCTTCATCCACCGGACCTCCTTCACATTCAGAATTGTTCACAGGTCATTTCCAATAGGCAATCATAGTAGTAATAACACCAAGGTGGGAATCTGGAAGATTCTCACGATCAAGATCCTATGCTCTTATAAATATTTGTAAAGTTCAATAATTTAGAATTTTCTGACTACAAGTATCAAGGTGCCAAACTGATAGCACTGATGGGGTGGAAGTGCCAGGATAGTGTTTTTAAGCCTAAGCTTTTTTTTTTTTTTTTTTGAGGGGTCTGCTTATGTACATGTTCACCAAAAAAAAAATGGGTGTTAATTTCTAGCATGTTAAAGGGTATGACCCCAGAAGATAACAAGAATAGACTGGCTGGATTACAGATGAAACAATTATAATAAAGAGTGTATATGTATCTAGGATTGTCCAGTATGTGTATAGCTGTAACAACATCCCAAATATAAGTGATATATAGAAGAGAATGAAGGCCCCTTGAACTGTCTTTTGGGAAAGGGAGCCTTGACTGCTGGAAGCATAGCATCACTGTGGGTTTGAACCTAAAAGAGAAGTTAAGTAGCTCCCTTAGGATTGGCTACAAAGACCCGAGATGACAGGGTGGTGCCTGGACTCTAGGAAAAGGCAATGCTGTGGCACATCCAACTGCTCTGAGGAGATTCAGCTGTCACAAGAGTTGCCCACCCGTTGTGATGTCACAGCTTTATTGGCAGTTTTGATCTTGCCAGCAATTGATGTTGCTTTATGGGATATGCCCTCAAGTTAAATTCTGGGGTCAGTCTAATGCCTGACTGGCACTGATGGTAAGGACAGACCTCTTAGATTATGCGAGTTTGTTTATGGGGGCTCATGGTATACCGTGACTGGCATTATTTGGTACATTTGGAAAGTTGTACTTTTTAAAGTTCAATAATGCTGTGGCCTTGCCCTATTTCCAAATAATCAGCTTCCGTGTCTTTTTGGGAGTATTGCTTTATTAGTTGGTCATAAATGAGGCCTATAGCAGAATCACGGCCGGGAAGTGGTTCTGTTATCCTGACTGGGCGTCATATGGTGCCCAGCAGGATAACATGCTGGTGTGAGCTCGCGGGAGCATGCAGCACGGCAATCGTGGTGTGTCAGTTTGACACGCCGCATCTCCGATCATGGTAAGGAGCTTCTGACAGAGGCTCCTTACCACGTGATCAGCTGTGACCAATCACAGCTGATCATCGCGTGAACCAGGAAGTGCCGGTAAACGGCATTCCTCTGTTTGCGCAGATGGGGAGAGCCGATCCGCGGCTCTCCCTGTCAGAGGGGGAATCTGTGCTTATTAGACTTGTGCACAACGGAATTTTTTTTTTAGTTTCGGTTCGTTGTCATTCGTAAAATATATAATTTCGTTCTGTTATATTTGTTATGTTACATTAATACGTTTTCGGATAATTCGTTATTTCTGTAGAGTGTCGATATTCGTTATACTAAATCTCGAATCATGTCGAATTCATTCGTTAACTGCGCTATAATTTCGTTCGTATTCGTTGAAATTTGCTATTTATGTATCTATATATATATTCATGATAATGATTCGTAGTTTGGAAAGTCGGTTGTTTATTGAATCTATCAAACACAACAAAACACCTTCTCACTCAGTTCTCAGAAATGCACTTTGCCAGTAATCCAACCTCCAGCACAAAATTAATCAGCTGATTAGACTGTAAGATTTACTTTGAGTTGACCTTTTGTTTCATTAGATCTTTAACGAATTACTGAATCATGTCGAATTAATTCGTTATATCTGCTATAATTTCTTTCGTATTAATTGAAATTCGTTATTTTCTTATTCGGACATTCGGAGGCATCCGAATGTCCGAAAGATGCAAAATTCGGCCGGATTTCGATTAGTTACGAAACGCATTGCACAAGCCTAGTGCTTATAATCAGCACATTTATTAACAGCACAGCCCCCATCAAATGTACCCATCAGCTGCCAATCAGTGCCCAGCAGCTGCCAGTCAGTGCCCCATCATTAACGCCTGTCAGTGCCCAATAAAGTGCCGATCAGTGCCCACCATAGTGCCAGTGTCCATCACAATGCCAATTAGTGCCCAGCATTAACACCTGTCAGTACCTGCCCAATCAGTGCTGCCCATCAGTGCCATCTATTAGTGTCCATCAGTGGCAATCAGTGTCCATAAGCGCCACTGGTCAGAGCCGCCTGTCAGTGACCATCAATGCCGCCTGTCAGTGCCCATCAGTGCCACCTATCGGTGCCCATCAGTGCTGCATATCAGTGTCGCCTATCAGTGCCCATCAATTCTACATATTAGTGCCTCCTCATCAGTGTCCATCAGTGCCAACTCATCAGTGCCCATCAGTGCTGCCTCATCAGTGCCCGTCAGTAAAGGAGAAAATACAATTTTATAACAGCAACAAAGAAAACTTTTTGTTTTTTTCAAAAATGTAGGTCTTTTTTAGTTTGTTTAGCAAAAAATAAAACACCAGAGATGATCAAATACCACCAAAAGAAAGCTCTATTTGTGGGATGAAAATTGTAAAAATTTTGTTTGGGTACAGTGTTGCATTACCGCGCAATTGTCATTCAAAGTGCGATAATGCTGGAAGCTGAAAATTGTCCTGGTCAGGAAGGGAGGAAAGTGCCCCGTATTGAAGTGGTTAAAGGTGTGAAAGAAAAGTCATAAAGTCATAAAGTACATACAATGTAATATGAATAGCTTTTATTTGGACAGTGATAAACTTGCACAAGATGGACTTACTACACAATGACTGTACACAATACAGAAAGATTCGCACACAGTAGTAACACCGTGTTCTAAAGCAGGATATACATGTATAGTTTTTTTTTTTTGTTGTTTACCGGTGGGTTGAGTGAAAAAAATTTGACAGATTCCCGAATCACCACACCAATGTGCAATGCAAGGATCTCTCTCACTGATAGAATACACTGATAAGCGCTTGCAGCCTTTGGCTGATCAAATGCTGGTTTTTCAGCAAGACTGTTTCAACAGAAACGGGCCATCAGACTGGGCTCTGTTGAACAGTAGGGATGGGTGAACGGGTCGGCCCGAGCATAAGTTCGGGCCAAACTTTGGTTGTTCGGATGTTCTGTGAACACCGGACAACATGCGGTGTTCGGGGCAAATCCGAAAGCCGCCGGAACACCGTTAAAGTCTATGGGATATTAACATGAAAAATCAAAAGTGTTCATTTTAAAGGCTTATATGCAAGTTATTGTCATAACAAGTGTTTGGGGACCCGGGTCCTGCCCAGGGGACATGTATCAATGCAAAAAAAGTTTTAAAAACGGCCATTTTTTCGGGAGCAGTGATTTTAATAATGCTTAAAGTGAAACAATAAAGGGAAATATTCCTTTAAAATTTCGCACCTGGGGGGTATCTATAGTATGCCTGTAAAGTGGCGCACGTTTCCCGTGTTTAGAACAGTCCCTGCACAAAATTACATTTCTAAAGGAAAAAAAGTAATTTAAAAGTACTCGTGGCTATAATGAATTGTCGGTCCCGGCAAAACAGATAAAAGTCATTAAAAAAAACGGCATGGGATCCCCCCCAGTCCATTACTAGGCCCCTTGGGTCTGGTGTGAATGTTAAGGGGAACCCCCGAATCAAATTTTTTTTTTTAAATGCGTAGGGGTCCCCCCAAATTCCATACCATCCATACCAGGCCCTTCAGGTCTGGTATGGATATTAAGGGGTACCCTGCGCCAATTTTTTTTAAAAAATGGTGTAGGGGTCCCCCTCAAAATCCATACCAGACCCTTCATGTCTAGTATGGATTTTAAGGGGAACCATGAGCCAAAATTTTAAAAAAATGGCATGGGGGTCCCCCCAAAAATCCATACCAGACCCTTATCCGAGCACACAACCTGGCAGGCCGCAGGAAAAGAGGGGGATGAAAGAGCGCCCCCCTCCTGAACCGTACCAGGCCACATGCTCTCAACATGGGGAGGGTGCTTTGGGGTAGCCAAAGGGCCTCATCCCCACAACCCTGTTTGAAATGGTAACGGGTACACTGTACCCGTACCATTTCACAAAAAAAGTGTCAAATTGTTTAAAAAAAACCCTATTTTCCTGCGGCCTGCCAGGTTGCATCCTCGGATAAGGGTCTGGTATGGATTTTTGGGGGACCCCACGCCATTTTTAAAAAAAATTTGGCGCAGGGTTCCCCTTTAAATCCATACCAGACCTGAAGGGTCTGGTATGGATTTTGAGGGGGACCCCTACGTCATTTTTTTAAAAAAAATTGGCGCAGTGTTCCCCTTAATATCCATACCAGACCTGAAGGGCCTGGTATGGATTTTAGGGAGACCCCCACGATATTTTTTTTTAAATTTTGAATGACTTTTATCTGTATTGCCAGGACCTGACAATTCATTATAGATGTGAGTACTTTTAAATTACTTTTTTTCCTTTAGAAATGTCATTTTGTGCAGAGACTGTTCTAAACACGGGAAAAATGCACCACTTTACAGGCAAACTATATACACCCTCCAGGTACACAATTTAAAGGAATATTTCACTTTTATTGTTTGACTTTAAGCATTATTAAAATCACTGCTCCCAGAAAAACAGCCGTTTTTAAAACTTTTTTTTGCAGGACCCAGGTCCCCAAACACTTTTTTTGACAATAACTTGCATATAAGCCTTTACAATGAGCACTTTTGATTATTCATGTTCGTGTCCCATAGACTTTAACGGTATTGATGTGTTCTGATGAATTTTTTGCCTGTTCGGTATGTTCCGGTGCTAACCGAATCGGGGGGTTGTTCGGCCCATCCCTATTGAACAGACAGCAGTACACACAGACCAAAAGTTAGCCAGTTCCTGCTTAACAGGCCGACTCTCAATATATGTGTGCCAGACATAAGAGTACATTGTCTACAATCACAATATTATTGGAGAAATAACGTATTATTATAATGTAGACAACCTACTCTTAAAAGATGCAGTTTTCATAATTTAGAATAATAAACAGGGAACATGGGGAACATGAGCATGGTGGTGTAGTTCTTGTGATGCTTTACTACATGTGAGTCTTGCTGTATGGGGCTTGATTGTGTACAATTTTATGACTGTTTTATAAAAGCTATCAAATGTTATTACATTATATATGCTTTATAGGGCAGCACAGTGGTGTAGTGAGTAGCACTCTCGCCAAGCAGTAAGAAGGGTCGCTGGTTCAAATCCCAACCACGACACTACCTGCCTGGAGTTTGCATGTTCTCCCTGTGCCTGCGTGGGTTTTCTCCGGGTACTCCGTTTTCCATTCACACTCCAAAGACATGCTGGTAGTTTAATTGGCTTCTGTCCAAAATTGACCCTAGTATATGAATGTTAGGGACCTTAGATTGTGGGCTCCTTGAGGGTAGGGACCGATGTGATATATGTGTAGAGCGCTGCATAAAAATTGACAGCGCTATATGGGTACCTTCAGTCCCGGAAGATTTTACCCCCTTCCTGACCAGAGCGTTTTTTGCGATTCGGCACTGCGTCGCTTTAACTGACAATTGCGCGGTCGTGCGACGTGTCTCCCAAACAAGATTGACGTTCTTTTTTTCCCCTCAAATAGAGCTTTCTTTTGGTGGTATTTGATCGCCTCTGCGATTTTAATTTTTTGCGCTATAAACAAAATAAGAGCGACAATTTTGAAAAAAACGCATTATTTTTTACATTTTGCTATAATAAATATCCCCCAAAAATATATCAAAAAACATTTTTTTTCCTCAGTTTAGGCCGATCGTATTCTTCTACATACTTTTGGTAAAAAAAAATCGCAATAAGCGTTTATTGATTGGTTTACGCAAAAGTTATAGCGTTTACAAAATAGGGGATAGTTTTATGGCATTGTTATTAATAATTTTTTTTTTTTACTAGTAATGGCGGCGATCAGCGATTGTTATTGTGACTGCGACGTTATGGCGGACATGTCGGACTTTTTTGACACATTTTTGGGACCATTGTCATTTATACAGCGATCAGTGCGATTAAAAATGCACTGATTACTGTGTAAATGACACTGGCAGTGAAGGGGTTAACCACTAGGGGGCGGGGAGGGGTTAAGTGTGTCCTAGGGGAGTGATTACTAACTGTAGGGGGGATGGGCTAGCAGTGTCATTACTCTGATCACAGCTCCCGATGACAGGGAGCTGTGATCAGTGACACTTGTTACTAGGCAGAACGGGGAGATGCTGTTTACATCAGCATCTCCCCGTTCGTCCTCTCCGTGAGGCGATCGCGGGTATCCCCGCGGCAATCGGTACCCGTGAACTGACTCACAGAGCTCCCGGCCGGCGCACGCAATGGCACGGCAGGGAATTCAAATGGACGTACCTGTAAGTCCATTTGCCCAGCCGCGCCATTCTGCCAACGTACATCGGCGTGCGCCGGTCGGGAAGGGGTTAAATAAAATTTTAAAAATATCTAAAAAAAAAATAGGGATAATTGTAGACACGCACACACACACACACTTGCTCATGTTGAACTCGATGGACTGGTGTCTTTATTCAACCTTACTAACTATGTAAGTTATAACTTTTCTTTTTTTTTTATAGCCTACAGCTTCTTGCATTCCAAGACGGTCTCCCATCTAAGTACTAACCAGGCCTGACCCTGCTTAGCCTCCATGATCAGACGAGATCTGGCGTGTTCAAGGTGATGTGGTCGTAGGCAAACAAATTCTTTTTATTCATTTATAAAGTAATCGTAACAATACACCACAATCAGAAACCCAAACAACCTTCATAAAAAAAAAACAATAGAAAACCATATGGGTTTCATAGACATAATAAATTAGATTGTGGTTATGACTTTTCTTTGGTACCTTGAAAGTCCCTTAACGACTTCAAGACATTTTCACCCCCTTCCTACCCACGCCATTTTTCAGCTTTCAGCGCTGTCGCACTTTGAATGAAAATTGCACGGTCATGTAACACTGTACCCAAATACATTTTTAATAATTTTCTTCACACAAATAGAGATTTATTTTGGTGGTATTTAATCACTGCTAGTTTTTTATTTTTTACAAAAAAAAAGAAAAAAGACCAAAAATTTTAAAGAAAAAAAAAGTTTTTGTTAGTTTCTGTCAGTAATTTTTCTCCTTCACTGATGTGCGATGATGAGGCTGCACTGATGGGCACTGATAGGTTGCACTGATGAGGAGGAACTAATATGCCAAACTGATAGGCACTGATAGGTGGCACTGATGAGCACTGATAAACGACACTAATCGGCACTGATAGGAGGCACTGATAGGCGGCACTGGTGGGCACTGATAGGTGGCATGGATAGGGGGCACTGATGGACACTGATGGGCAGCACTGATGGGGCCCTCCCTATTCATGTGCCCAGCCCCTTTCAGGATGCCGGACACATGAATTACTATGGCGGGGATAGGTGGGGGGTGTGTATTTTGAAGCACGAGATTAGAGCCAGAGGCTCTAATAGACTTCAAAATTGGGTGGGCTCGGGGAGGGGGGAAAGCACTGCGTCCTGATCCCACCCTGTTGTGTGGCATAGCGAATTAATTTTCGCTATTTTCACACTAACGTTCCTCCCTGCCAATCAGCAGGCAGGTCAGTGAGACCTGTCTCCCGATTGGCCAAAGCATTAGGCAATCCTATTGGATGCCTAACGCTTTGGCAGAAGAGGAGACGAGCGGACACAGGAGCAGCAGAGGCCACTTCCCTTCGAGGAGGAGAGCCACCGAGGAAGAGATGAGAGCCGCCGAGGAGGAGAGCCGCTGCTTCCCGCCGAGGAGGAGAGCCCTGTCACTCCAGGAGAGGAGCGGTAAGTGCCACCGGACCGGCCTGGGGGGGGGTTAGTGAAGTGACAGTCGAGCCTGGCTGCATTTGATGGGCACAAGTGGCTGCATTTGATGGGCACAAGTGGCTGCATTTGACAGGCACAAGTGGCTGCATTTGATGGGCACAAGTGGCTGCATTTGACGGGCACAAGTGGCTGCATTTGATGGGCACAAGTGGCTGCATTTGATGGGCACAAGTGGCTGCATTTGACAGGCACAAGTGGCTGCATTTGACGGGCACAAGTGGCTGCATTTGATGGGCACAAGTGGCTGCATTTGATGGGGCACAAGTGGCTGCATTTGATGGGGCACAAGTGGCTGCATTTGATGGGCACAAGTGGCTGCATTTGATGGGCACAAGTGGCTGCATTTGATGGGCACAAGTGGCTGCATTAGACGGGCACAAGTGGCTGCATTTAATGGGCACAAATGGCTGCATATGATGGGCACAAGTGGCTGCATTTTATTGGCACAAGTGGCTGTATATGATGGAGCACAAGTGGCTGCGTATGATGGGCACAAGTGGCTGCATTTGATGGGCACAAGTGGCTGCATTAGACGGGCACAAGTAGCTGCATTTAATGGGCACAAATGGCTGCATATGATGGGTACAAGTGGCTGCATTTTATTGGCACAAGTGGCTGCATATGATGGAGCACAAGTGGCTGCGCATGATGGGCACAAGTGGCTGCGTTTGATGGGCACAATGGCTGCATTTGAAGGGCACAATGGCTGCATTTGATGGGCACAGTGAGGCTGCAATTGATGGGAGTGTTCAGTATTTTTCAGTTTGTTTGTGCCCCCCCCCAAAAAAAATTTTGAGCACCAGCCGCAACTGCAAAGGGATAATGATTCATTATGAAATACTTACCTTAGAACGAGGCATCGGTATCTAATCCCGGTCCACGCCGAGGGAGCTTACATTTTGCCCTTGGTGTGTTTTCCGGGTTCGCGGCTCCAACGCTGTGAGTGTTCGGAGCCACGATGATGTCACTCCCGCGCATGCGCAAGCGAGTCTTCTTCCTAGAAGGTCCAGCAGCGTCTGCCGGAACTTCAGCCGGGCAATCACCGCGCATGCGCTGCTGACGTCAGCGTCTGCATGCAAAGTGAATATCTCCTAAACCGTACAGGTTTAGGAGATATTCATTTTATCTACAGGTAAACCTTATTATAGGCTTACCTGTAGGTAAAAAAAAAAAAAAATGGGTATACAACCACTTTAATAGTGGCAGCAGTTGGGCAGAACTTGGAATGTGGGCAGGGATATTCAGTTAGTAAGCTATATATATAGGATTCAGCAGGTGTTTCAGCTTGATCGCAACTACAGTATACTGAAATATCAGCTTTAGATGCAATTAGCTTTGAGTAAGGAAGAACTGTAAGGAAACAGGTTACACTGCATTTGTGATACATATTATAGAGATGACACAGCACTGTAATTGTTTCAGGTGTAGTGACCTAGATTTATCTTAATTAGGGAACAGTGATATCAAATATACTGACGGGCTTGTAAACATGAAAACAGCAGGCTGACACTGATGATGCAATATCTCTCAGCTCAGACATCCATCCAGTGAATATTTGTATATTAATATATATTATATAATACCATTCTGACTTATTAAAAGCAGAATTTTATTTACATACCTCCCAACTTTTTAAGATGAGAACGAGGGACACTTATTAGCAAAAGTATGTAGGCATAAGACACACCCCCTGCCACACTCCCTTAATGGAGAATTATACAAAAAAATGATTAGTTAAACTCACAAGTTCTTCTTTTTACCACTAATATTCCTTTATACCAGATTTTGCAATTTACAAATGAAGCAATTTAGAAATTGGATGAAAGGTTTAGCACTGTGAAACACTTTTTGAATGATAAATAGTGCATTTTATATACATTTTATATACAACTATATAGATCAGATCAAAATGAGGGACAAATGAGGAGGAAAGAGGGACAGAGGGACTTTATTCCAAATCAGGGACAGTCCCTCCAAATCAGGGACAGTTGGGAGTTATTTGTGTATATATATATATATATATATATATATATATATATATATATATATATATATATATATATACAGTATCTCACAAAAGTGAGTACACCCCTCACATTTTTGTAAATATTTTATTATATCTTTTCATGTGACAACACTGAAGAAATGACACTTTACTACAATGTAAACAGGGCCGCCATCAGGCGGGTACAGGCATTACACCTGTAAGGGGCCCGAATGTTCCCAGGGGCCCGGCCGCCCCCCGTTCTCAGCTCCCGGCTGAGAGGAGAGAAAATACTTTCATTTCGGCAGTTCCTCCCCCCGCTCTCATGTCACGGCTGGAGAGAGGAGAGAAAATGGTCACATGATAATCTAACCCACCAGCAGACTTGCAGTTCGGTCCAGCTGTCATTTAGCTGGGGCCCCTCCTCCTATCACGTGTCCCTGAGGCGATCTCTCCTCCCCCTGATCCTCGGTGGAGTCCGTCCCCAGCCTGCCAGTGACCATCTCAGCTATAATGGTAAGCGGCGGAGGGGAGGGCGGGGGAATGGATTGGCGCCTGTGCAGGGCATAGTGCTGGCTGTGGGGCCCGGGGGGCTCTGCAAGGAGGGTAACAGTGTGTATTTTGTTCTCTCTTTGTAGCAGGAAGGCCTGGATGACGGACCCAACTTCCTGTCAGAGGAGGACAGAGCAGTAAGTAGCCACATACCCTTCTCATGGCTGTGTGACACCTCTCAGGGAATGGATGTGCCAATGTATGGCAGACATCATGGGCACAGCCAGTATACAGATGTGCAGCTCATAGATACTCCCCATGGTATACATTACTTCCCATCCATTCATCCCTCTAGCATAGTCTGTGTCTTATTCATTGACCCCCCCTTCATAGACTGCCCCCTATTCATTGACCCCCCCCCTCATAGACTGCCCCTTATTCATTGACCCCCGTCATAGACTGCCCCCTATTCACTGACCCCCCTGTCAGACTGCCAGGGCCGCCATTAGGGGGGTACAGGCAGCACCCACCCCCCAGTTCTCAACTTGCTGCAGGAAAGGGAAAAGGAGGTGAGATGACACTTTGACTCCCCCCCCCCCCCCGGTTCTCTGCTCCAGGGGGCCCATACCTGAGGCTGTGTAAGGGGCCCCAAAATTTCTAATGGCGGCCCTGAATGTAAAGTAGTGAGTGTACAGCTTGTGTAACAGTGTAAATGTGCTGTCCCCTCAAAATAACTCAACACACAGCCATTAATGTCTAAACCAGCACTGCCTTAACCCTCTTGGGCATGGAGTTCACCAGAGCTTCACAGGTTTCCACTGGAGTCCTCTTCCACTCCTCCATGACAACATCACAGAGCTGGTGGATGTTAGAGACCTTCCATCATCTTTACCCTAAGCTTCTTTAGCAAGGCAGTGGTCATCTTGGAGGTGTGTTTGGGGTTGTTGGAATACTGCCCTGCGGCCCAGTCTCTGAATGGAGGGGATCATGATCTGCTTCAGTATGTCACAGTACATGTTCACATTCATAGTTCCCTCAATGATCTGTGCCGGCAGCACTCATGCAGCCCCAGACCATGACACTTCCACCACCATGCTTGACTGTAGGCAAGACACACTTGTCCTTGTACTCCCCACCTGGTTGCTGCCACACATGCTTGACACCATCTGAACCAAATAAGTTTATATTGTTCTCATCAGACCACAGGACATGGTTCCAGTAATCCATGTCCTTAGTCTGCTTGCCTTTAGAAAACTGTTTGCGGGCTTTCTTGTGCATCATCTTTAGAAGAGGCTTCCTTCTGGGACAACAGGCATGCAGACCAATTTGATGCAGTGTGCGGCGTATGGTCTGAGCACTGACGGGCTGTTCCCCCGCCCCTTCAACCTTTGCAGCAATGCTGGCGGCATTCATACGTCTGTTTCCCACAGACAGCCTCTGAATATGACGCTGAGCACGTGCACTCAACTTCTTTGGTCAGCCATGGCGAGGCCTGTTCTGAGTAGAAGCTGTCCTGTTAAACCGCTGTATGGTCTTGGCCACCGTGCTGCAGCTCATTTTCAGGGTCTTGGCAATCTTCCTATAGCCTAGGCCATCTTTATGTAGAGCAACAATTCTTTTTTTCAGATCCTCAGAGAGTTCTTTGCCATGAAGTGCCATATTGAACTTCCAGTGACTAGTATGAGAGAGTGAGAGCGATAACACATTCTCCCCATTCACACCTGAGACCTTGTAACACTAACAACTCACATGACACCAGGGAGGGAAAATGGCTAATTGGGCCCAATTTGGACATGTTCACTCAGGGGTGTACTAACTTTTGTTGCAAGCGGTGTAGACAATTAATGGCTGTGTGTTGAGTTATTTTGAGGGGACAGAAAATTTACACTGTTATACAAGCTGTACACTCACTACTTTACATTGTAGCAAAGTGTAATTTCTTCAGTGTTGTCACATGAAAAGATATAATATTTAGAAAAATGTGAGGGGTGTAGTCACTTTTGTGAGATACCTCGTATATATATATATATATATATATATATACACACGAATACATACATAAACACACACATATTGTCAAAAGTATTGGGCACAAATTGAAACTCTTATGGTTTGACCTCATATTATATGGTTTTGGTAAATCTGAAGAAAAAAATCTGCAGAAAAACTAATAGTGTGTATGGGGCCTTAGTCCATAGGGTTCAATATTGAGTTGGCTCACCCTTTGCAGCTATACCAGCTTCAACTCTTCTGGGAAGGCTGTCCACAAGGTTTAGGAGTGTGTCTATAGGAATGTTTGACCATTCTTCCAGAAGCGCATTTGTGAGGTCAGGCACTGATGTTGGATGAGAAGGCCTGGCTCACAGTCTTCGCTCTAATTCATCCCAAAGGTGTTCTATTGGGTTGTGGTCAGGACTCTGTGCAGGCCAGTCAAGTTCCTCCACCCCAAACTCACTTATCCATGTCTTTATGGACCTTGCTTTGTGCACTGGTCCAAATCATTTGGTGGGGGGAGGGGGGATTATGGTGTGGGTTGTTTTTCAGAGGTTAGACTTGGCCCCTTGGTTCCAGTGAAGAGAACTCTTTAGGCGTCAGCATACCAAGACATTTTTAACAAATGTCATGCTCCCAACTTTGTGGGAACAGTACAGGGATGGCCCCTTCCTGTTCCAACATGACTGTGCACCAGTGCACAAAGCAAGGTCCATAAAGACATGAATGAGCGAGTTTGGGGTGGAGGAACTTCACAAGTTTCATCCCCACTCCCTCCCTTTGACTGGACAGTATGAAAAAGGGTAGGCAGCAGACTGATAAGCTAATTTCTCTGACGGTTTTCTCTGCCCTGCTATTAGCATGGACCTTGCACTACGCCACTCCTAATTTGCTTCTTGTGCTGTTTATTGCTCCCCCTCCCTGAGCTCTGCTGTACAGAGACTGCAACAGGCTGATGGCAGTCAAGTTGCCAAGCTGACACTTGGGGAGTTGGGTGCGGTCCTAACTGGTGATGAGCTGAACATATCTAGGTTCAGTTTGGGGTATGTTTAGTGAACTGTATTGAAGTTAGGATGCGGAATCCAAACCCAGGAAACCACTACTGTAAAAATATCTACTTTGCAGGGCTGCCACGGAAGTTCAAATATAAAGGAAAAATAAAGGAAAATTACATATCTATATGTAACCAACCATTCAACAAATATTTTAGTTTTTAGAATATGTTAAACACCCAAAACGCATATTAAAAACATAAAGACAAGGCCCTAGTATAGGTTCTATTTCCTGCTTGGTGGCTTATCATATTGTATTTCTTGTTGCTGACTTCTGCTTGTTCCAACTTTGCTTTTTGGACCACTCCTTTAGATTATGCTGATCCTTGTTGCCGACCCTGCCTGTCCTTGATGCCGCCTTCTGGAATAACCCTGTGGACTTCTGCCTTGGTTTGCTGACTCGGATTGTTGTTGATGGCCCTTTCCTTCTGCCTGGCTCCCTACTTCTTCCACTACTAACTGCTTATTGTTCAAGAGATGCTCTTTGCTTCTGCCTACCAGAGAAAGGTTAAAATACATTCATAAGATTTTATGACACAGGTTGTATAGATGAGCTCCACGCTACGCCGTTGATGGGAAGCCACCAGTGGGATCCACTGCAGGACCTTGGATCTTTATTTGCTTCATATACACGCTGTTACCTTACAGCAGTAAGGTAAGGGGCCATTTCACATTGGGGTGTTACTGCACTGAAGAAAAGTCACTGTTTACATTGCTGTGTTTGCACAGAATATCAGAGGGATTGCAGCACTTGTTTATTGACCATTTTCTACTATTAATTAAGGACATTCAGCCTCCTGGTACTATTGCTTAGTACTTTTATAATTTTTTTGGCACTTTTTTCGGCACTTTCTTCACTGTTTTTGTTTACATTTTTTTATTTCATCATTTTTATATGAATTTAAGCCCTTTGTTTTTTTAAGCATGCGACACGTTACATTATTTAGAGCCCTTTCACACTGGGGCGGTTTGCAGGCGCTATTGCGCTAATAATAGCGCCTGCAAACCGACCCGAAAGTGCCGCTGCCTTAATTCCAGTGTGAAAGCCCCGAGGGCTTTCACACTGGAGCGATGCGCTGGCAGGACGGTAAAAAAAGTCCTGCTAGCAGCATCTTCGGAGCGGTGAAGGAGCGGAGTGTATACCGCTCCTTTACCACTCCTGCCCATTGAAATCAATGGGACGGCGCGGCTATACCGCCGGCAAAGCTCCTCTGCAGAGGCGCTTTGCGGTGGTTTTTAACCATTTCTCGGCCGCTAGCGGGGGGTAAAACCGCCCCGCTAGCGGCCGCATACCGACGGTAAAGCGCCGCTTACAATAGCAGCGCTTTACCGCCGACGCCCGCCCCAGTGTGAAAGGGCTCTTATACATCATTTAATTATACTCTTCTCGTGTTTGTGACTTATGTGTTATGTTTATTTCTACCTATATAAGAAAAACTAAAAATAAGTTAAATAGTTGGCATTTTTCTTTACCTACAATCTTCCAGTGTTACTGCTTTATGTGTTGCTTATTATTTTATAAAGTGCATCCCCATATGTTTTCAAATTTCTCCTGTTGGTTTCTAATCTCATAGCCCCACCTTTCTGCTTCCATTATTACCTTTACTTCCATTTTCCATTCTGCTAGTGTAGGGCATGCAACCTGTTTCTAGTATCTGGGTTCCAACCTATTAGCTGCATGGTCCCCAAAGACAGAATAAAGTTCCTGGAAGGGGTGGGTGCCAATTAATTAATAAACAGAGTTTTATATTAACTAGCTGTAAAACACTTCAACGAAAACATGCATTAGTAAATAACTGACCTAAAGAAGGATTCTTTAGCAACAAATTGTAGAAATCATTGGATAAGGTTAAGTCAGTAAAATGTTAGTGGCCCACCTAGTAGTGTCAGAGGGTGGTTCAGGGTCATCCACCACCAAAGGTACAGTGGGTGGGTCTGGCACTTGGCTTGAACGTTGAGCTGTATGTATGAGTTCATCAGAACTTTATGCCGCGTACACACGGTCGGACTTTCCGGCATACTTGGTCCGGCGGACCAGAGTCTGCCGGACAATCCGCCCGTGTGTGGGCGCCGGCGGACTTTTCCGGCGGACTTCTTCCCAAAAGCCCGCCGGACCTAGATTTGAAACATGTTTTAAATCTTTCCGACGGACTCACTTTCGGGCGGAAAGTCCGCTCGTGTGTGTGCTGGTCCAACGGAAAGCCCGCTCGTGTGTATGCTGGTCCGACGGACCAGATACAACACGAGGGCAGGGTTTTGCATCTCGCGCTCGCTGCAATAAGAAAAACAGGGCGGGGGGCTTATCGGAATCTGGGAGCCCCCTTTAATAAATGATGAAGCGGAGAGACCCCCGAAGCCGGAGGAAGACCCCCCCCCGGAGCTGTTTAATAAAATATTTTAAAAACCTGTGTAGTGTATTTTATTACTTACACTTTTTCCCTAGGTGAATGGGTAGGGGTACCATGTACCCCATACTCATTCACATAGGGTGGGGAGCCGGGATCTGGGGGCCCCCTTATTAAAGGGGGCTCCCAGATTCCGATAAGCCCCCCGCCCGCAGACCCCGACAACCAACGGCCAGGGTTGTCGGGAAGAGGCCCTTGTCCTCATCAACATGGGGACAAGGTGCTTTGGGGTGGGGGGGCCCCGCAGGGCGCCCCCCTCCCCCAAAGCACCCACCCCCCATGTTGAGGGCATGCGGCCTGGTACGGTTCAGGAGGGGGGGTGGGGCGCTCGCTCGTCCCCACCCCCTTTCCTGACCGGCCAGGCTGCGTGCTCGGATCGGGGTCTGGTATGGATTTTAGGGGGGACCCCATGCTGTTTTTCCGGCGTAGGGGCTTCCCTTTATAATCCATACCAGACCTAAGGGCCTGGTATGACCTGCGACGGGGCTCGCAAGGTGTCAATCTCGCCGATAAAAGCGGCAAGATTGTCATCCTTTTCTAGTCCCGTCGCACCTGAGTCACGTTCAAAATGAACGGACTTGTCCGTGTGTGGGCAAGTCCGTTCATTCTGAAAGTCCGCCGTAACTCCGGCGAAAGTCCGGGCGTGTGTGGGCAAGTCCGTACGTTTTAAAGTCCGGCGCACCTGGCGGACAAAGTCCGTCGGAAAGTGTGCCGGACCAAGTAGGATAGAAAGTCCGACCGTGTGTACGCGGCATAAGTGTGTTATAGGTTAGTCTTTTCTAAGTCACCTCAAGGTTACAGCATCTGAAGTCTCGGGTTGGCTCAGAGGTGTTGCAGAAAGGTTCTGGTTCTTTTGGACATTCAGTGGCTGTTTCTGACATCCAGAAGTGGTGAAACAGGCCCTCTAATTCTGAAGCTGGGTACTCTACCAGGGAACTGGTAGGCCACAGTCTCAGCAGCTGGACAGCATCTCTGATGCGCACTAATGGATCCCGGGAGAAGAGAGAGAGAGGACCTGCCGAAAACAGCTATTTAAACAGCATTTCCCATAATCCCCCTTTCAATTAGAAGCTGGCTGGGAGATGTAGTTGAAGAAAGACTCAGGAGTCCAGTTATGGCTGAACACAGGACTACAAGTCCCACAGCCCTTTGCTAAATGGAAACAGCCTGCAGCAAGAAAGGTAATGTCTACTGCATTCACATTATTGTAACTACCTGTTCCTGTTAAAAAAAAATCACAATCTACCATTGCAAAGAAAATAGTATAAAGCGTAATGTTAAAATAATATTTGATTCCACTGGAAATTCCTATGTTATTAGACTATACAAACACAAATCAAATACTGAACATATGATCTATACAGTAAATGTAAACATCAAAAGTGTTAGTTACCTCTGCTTCTATCATGTACTGAGATGCTTTCAGATAATGTATGAGTTGTACAAAATGAGGACTTGAAAATGAATAACAAGGAGAAAATACGTTGTGACATTTCACCAGAAAAGGGAACGTGGAAACCGGAATAAGATAAGGATCTGGCACAACTATCAACAACGTAATAGCTCCATTGTTCTATGGAAATAAGAAATAATTAAATATCAGTCTTTAAACATATTTTAAAACATGCTCAGTGCCTTTCTTCATCAGAGATATTTTCCAAGATGAACAAAGGGTTGAAAAAAATAAAAATAAAACAAAACTACAGGAAAGGGAATTTTTAATTTAAGTAACTAAATAAAAATGTGTCTTGAAGGGTGACATGACACATATTAGGTTTCTGTCCAATTTACAGAATACGGCATATTTATAAAGCAGGTAATGCGACCAAACGTTCACTGCAGTTAAATCAATAAATCCACTTTCGGTGAAAAAACAAACAAAAAAACAACAACAATATAGCATATACAATTGCTACATAAGCTATGTTGTAATGTAATATTATTGAAAATGTCTTTTTCTGCCTGCAGCTGCTGTAATTTTCTGCAAAGTGTAATGCAATACGGAAACCTGGAGACATTGTATTCTATACACTGTCGGTGTACATAAATTGTGTGATTGACTCACTGATTTTTTCAGAAGTCTACACTAAGTTAGAATTTTAGACATCTGGTCCGACTAAATTCAGATCCTATTCCTGTCCGAAATGACAGTTTGCACTGCGATATGCGAACAAATCTGGGGTGTCATTAACTTTGTATTGACACTCCCAGCAATTCACATAGGGCAGTGTGAACTGCCTGCGGGAGACATGAGACGCGGGGACCTATACTGGATTCGCAAGATTCCCGCATCACTGCAGTGTGAACCGAGCCTAAAGCCGCGTACACATGATCGGATTTTTGGGAAATGTGTGATGACAGGCTGTTGCCGGAAAATCCGACCGTTTGTATGCTCCATCGGACAATTGTCGGATTTTCTGCGGACAAATGTTGGATGGCAGGCTTTAAAATTTTCCGTGGACCACGATCTGTTGTCGGATTTTCCGAGACTGTGTACACAAGTCCGTACAAAAGTCTGAGGGTTTTGTCTGTGGAAAATCCCATTGTGTGTACATACAATGGTGAAACAAACAGCTGTTTTTTTTTTTAAGAGCAGAAACAAGTAGGAAGCTGAAAAAAGTGTTAAAATCCCTGCAATCTATATAAAGTAGATTTTTTTTTTCTCAGCAAAAGTGGTGGGGGGTATATTTTTATATGCATTAGGAAGATATATCTGCACCCAGTGTAAATATCACATTCACTGCTTTATAAATATACCCCAATGTGTCAGCTGTAAAAGACGTTTGTAAGTTAATTACTTGTGGCCCTCCCACACTGCATTCACTTAACCCATACCTCCCAACTTTTTGAGATGGGAATGAGGGACACCTATCAGCAAAAGTATGCAGGCATAGGACACACCCCTAGCCACGCCCCCTTAAAGGAGAATTGTACAAAAAAACAAGATTAGTTGAACCCACAAGTGCTTTTTTTAGCACTATTATTCCTTTATATTGGCTTTTGGAATTTACAAATGCACCAATTTAGAAATCCGATGAAAGGTTTAGCACTGAAAAAAGTGCATTTTATATACATCTATATGGATCAGACCAAAATGAGGGACAAATGAGGAGGAATGAGGGACAGAGGGACATTGCTCCAAATCAGGGACAGTCCCTCGAAATCAGGGACAGTTGGGAGCTATGTTAACCTGTGACACAGGACTCCAGAGGTTTTGGCTGTGTGATCTTGCACACTGGTGCGGTCCAGGGAACCGCATGTGATTCAGACAGGAATCGCACCACGTTCCTGTTCAAATCACATGCGATTCTTTGCAGTGCGATTTGAGCCCATTCATTTTGTATGGCTCAAATCGCACTGTACCCTCTCAAAAAATGTGCATGTTTACACCCATGTAATCCAATTCTGCCAATTGCACTGAGTTTTGCAAACCATTTTTGGGGTATCGTTAACTTAACATTGACACCCGCAGTGGTTCAATGGAGTGCGACTGTGATGCTGTGTGAGAAATGCACAGGAATCGCTGTGAATCCTGCACTGCATCAGTGTGAACCTAGGCTAAATGACCACTGAATTCCTATGTAGGAGCTTCACAGATTTCAGTGGAAATTCAGTCAAGATTCTGATGAGCTCTGAACAAGCTTCCCATTGAACTCTGTGAAGTTTGCAGAAACCCACAGAGTAAGGAGTTCTGTAGGGCTGCATTACAGGTAAGAAGAATTCAGTTGAAAGGTTCTGACTTTTGGGAGGAGGAAAATAAAAGAGGAACTGTAGTCTGCTCACATAATTTGTAATAAAAACATCTTTGCCTTTCTGAAGCTTCCCTCCAACCACTTTGCATATTATTTTATATATACTGTGATTCTGTACTTGCCAAATAAGCTGCAGAAATCTCCCTCCACTAAGTCTGGCTTCATCCATTTTAACTGTGGGCAGCTGAAGCTGCTGCCTGTTCACTTCCTGGATTTACACAGAATCACAGAGGCACACCTACAGCTCTCCAGCCCTGTAGCTCTCATTGGCCCTCTTATGATTCATCCCCCCTCCCTTCCTGGCAAACTCACGAGAGTGAGAGAGAGAGCTGTGCATGATGTCATAAGCCTAGGCTAATGACCAGACAAGAAATAGGAAGTGGGCTGTATAAGGTATTTACTTTCAGAAAAAAAATGTTTTACTACCCAAAGTTATATGGGTTGTAAACTCTCATGTTTTTTCACCTTAATGCGTCCTATGCATTAGGGTAAAAAAAACTTCTGACACTGATCAGCCCCCCCCATTTTACTCACCTAAGCCCATTCATTCCCACAGCGGAAACGCACTCTACCTCTCTGCCTGTTGTCTTGGCTCATGATTGGATAGATTGATAGCAGTGCAGCCATTGGCTCCCGCTGCTGTCAATCAAATCCAATGATGTGGGCGCTGGGGGGGCGGGGCCGAGTCCAGCATTCTGTGTCTATGGACGCAAATGATGGACTTTGCAGCGCTCCCGCATGGTTACACCCAGGGAGAGTGCTTCTCCTAGGGGGTTTCCCGATGCGGGGAGGAGCCACGGGTGCCATTGGGAGACCCCAGAAGACGACGATCGGGCCACTCTGTGCAAAACAAACTGCACAGTGGAGGTAAGTATGATATGTTTGTTATTTAAAAAAACAGAAAACGAGGGTTTACAACCCCTTTAAAACAACAAGGGCAGATTTAATAGATGGAAAGTTGAAAAAATGAATGAAGGTCCACTTTAAGTAACATACTATGTATAGGGACACTTCTCACCAGTGGCATTGGCAGGGGGGGGGGGGGCTGACAGTGGCTGAAGCCCTGAGTGGGTCCCCAAAAAGCCCTGGGTCTCGGGCGGGCACTGTTCTATTATTAGCCCAGAGCGCCGCTGCCTGCCGCCGACCAGAGACCGATCTGATTCTGAGCGCCGCCGAATGCGGCCAAGTCACGTAGCAGGTCCCGCCTTCTGGAGCCTGCAGCACCTATGATGGATGTCCCACTGGTCCAATGGCAGGGACGGGGGACGTGTGGCATCCATAATAGGCTCTGCAGGCTCCAGAAGACGGGAATTACAATGCGACCGCCACTCCACATCGATCCCCGCTCGGCGCTCGGGCGGGCAAGCTCTCCTCTGGCTGCCTTGCACACCACGGCTGAGCTGAGCTGCTGCTACAGGACACATGAAGTCTGTCTCCTGGTCACGTAGGTCAGTGTGTGTATATCAGGTAGGTAGGTCAGTGTATGTCAGGTAGGGTAGGTCAGTGTATGTCAGGTAGCTGGGTCAGTGTATTTGAGGTAGGTAGGTCAGTGTGCGTATGTCAGGTAGGTAGGTCAGTGTGTGTATGTCAGGTAGGTAGGTCAGTGTGTCAGGCAGGTGAGTTTAGTGGTCAGCATTGGTGGGCACTGGTAAGCCAGGCAGCAACCAGCAAGTGTGCTTAGCTCTGCCACACAACCCCACCGCCCAGCCAAAAAACCCTGCGCCACTACCGCCGCCGCCCCCCGCACCGATCCACCACACCCCCCTCCCCCCGTGCCGACCTTGTGCTTCGGGCTGCAGCTCCTGGTCTTTTTGTCACCTAGCAACTCCCCTGCTTCTCACTTAAAGAAATGCCTCATTGATTGTTTTATGGAAGCTACTTTTGATAAAGTTTACTTTTGGAAATGCTAGTTGGCTGACAATGCCGATCCAATGGTTTCAATACTTTCTCAGAAAGTGACCAGCCATGGAAAGTATTGAACAAATGTTTGTCAGACCAAATTTGACTTTACTTTTGGCATACTTGTTCTGAGTTGTGAGTCGGAGGTTTAGAAAGTATTAAGATGAAAGACAGCCTGGCACTTAGCATTTTCTGAAGGTCAACCTGTATGTTTCACTGAGGTTTCCTTAACCACTTCAGCCCCGGAAGGATTTACCCCCTTCCTGACCAGAGCACTTTTTACAATTTGGCACTGCGTCGCTTTAACTGCTAATTGCGCGGTCATGCAATGGTGTACCCAAACGAAATTTGCGTCCTTTTCTTCCCACAAATAGAGCTTTCTTTTGATGGTATTTGATCACCTCTGCCATTTTTATTTTTTGCGCTATAAACGGAAAAAGACCGAAAATTTTGAAAAAAAATGATATTTTCTACTTTTTGTTATAAAAAAAATCCAATAAACTCAATTTTAGTCATACATTTAGGCCAAAATGTATTCGGCCACATGTCTTTGGTAAAAAAAAAGTCAATAAGCGTATATTTATTGGATTGCGCAAAAGTTATAGCGCCTACAAACTAGGGTACATTTTCTGGAATTTACACAGCTTTTAGTTTATGACTGCCTATGTCATTTCTTGAGGTGCTAAAATGGCAGGGCAGTACAAAACCCCCCCAAATGACCCCATTTTGGAAAGTAGACACCCCAAGGAAATTGCTGAGAGGCATGTTGAACCCACTGAATATTTTTTTTTTTTGTCCCAGGTGATTGAATAATGACAAAAAAAAAAAAAAAAAAAAAATTTACAAAAAGTTGTCACTAAATGATATATTGCTCACACAGGCCATGGGCATATGTGGAATTGCACCCCAAAATACATTCAGCTGCTTCTCCTGAGTACGGGGATACCACATGTGTGGGACTTTTTGGGAGCCTAGCCGCGTATGGGGCCCCGAAAACCAAGCACCGCCTTCAGGATTTCTAAGGGCATAGATTTTTGATTACACTCCTCACTACCTATCACAGTTTTGAAGGCCATAAAATGCCAAGATGGCACAAAACACCCCCAAATGACCCCATTTTGGAAAGTAGACACCCCAAGCTATTTGCTGAGAGGTATGTTGAGTCCATGGAATATTTTATTTTTTGACACAAGTTGTGGGAATGTGACAATTTTTTTTTTTTTTGCACAAAGTTGTCACTAAATGATATATTGCTCACACAGGCCATGGGCATATGTGGAATTGTACCCCAAAATACATTTAGCTGCTTCTCCTGAGTATGGGGATACCACATGTGTGGGACTTTTTGGGAGCCTAGCCGCCTACGGGGCCCCGAAAACCAATCACCGCCTTTAGGATTTCTAAGGGCATAAATTTTTCATTTCACTCCTCACTACCTATCAGAGTTTTGAAGGCCATAAAATGCCAAGATGGCACAAAACCCCCCCAAATGACCCCATTTTGGAAAGTAGACACCCCAAGCTATTTGCTGAGAGGCATGTTGAGTCCATGGAATATTTTATATTTTGACACAAGTTGCTGGAAAGTGACAATTTTTTTTTTATTTTTTTTTTTTTTTGCACAAAGTTGTCACTAAATGATATATTCCTCAAACATGCCATGGGCATATGTGGAATTGCACCCCAAAATATATTCTGCTGCTTCTCCTGAGTACGGGGATACCACATGTGTGGGACTTTTTGGGAGCCTAGCCGCGTACGGGGCCCCGAAAACCAAGCACCGCCTTCAGGATTTCTAAGGGCATAAATTTTTGATTTCACTTCTCACTACCTATCACAGTTTTGAAGGCCATAAAATGCCAAGATGGCACAAAACCCCCCCAAATGACCCCATTTTGGAAAGTAGACACCCCAAGCTATTTGCTGAGAGGCATGTTGAGTCCATGGAATATTTTATTTTTTGACACAAGTTGCGGGAATGTGAGAATTTTTTTTTTTTTTGCACAAAGTTGTCACTAAATGATATATTGCTCACACAGGCCATGGGCATATGTGGAATTGCACCCCAAAATACATTCTGCTGATTCTCCTGAGTACGGGGATACCACATGTGTGGGACTTTTTGGGAGCCTAGCTGCGTACGGGGCCCCGAAAACCCAGCACCGCCTTCAGGATTTCTAAGGGTGTAAAGTTGTAATTTCACTCCCCACTACCTATCACATTTTTGAAGGCCATAAAATGCCCAGATGGCACAAACCCCCCCCAATTGACCCCATTTTGGAAAGTAGACACCCCAAGCTATTTGCTGAGAGGCATGTTGAGTCCATGGAATATTTTATATTTTGACACAAGTTGCGGGAAAGTGACAATTTTTTTTTTTTTTTTTTTTTTTTTGCACAAAGTTGTCACTAAATGATATATTGTTCAAACATGCCATGGGCATATGTGGAATTACACCCCAAAATATATTCTGCTGCTTCTCCTGAGTACGGGGATACCACATGTGTGGGACTTTTTGGGAGCCTAGCCGCGTACGGGGCCCCGAAAACCAAGCACCGCCTTCAGGATTTCTAAGGGCATACATTTTTGATTTTACTCCTCACTACCTATCACAGTTTTGAAGGCCATAAAATGCCAAGATGGCACAAACCCCCCCCAAATGACCCCATTTTGGAAAGTAGACACCCCAAGCTATTTGCTGAGAGGCATGGTGAGTATTTTGCAGCTCTCATTTGTTTTTGAAAATGAAGAAAGGCAAGAAAAACGTATTTTTTTTTTCTTTTTTCAATTTTCAAAACTTTGTGAAAAAAAGTGAGGTCTGCAAAATACTCACTATACCTCTCAGCAAATAGCTTTGGGTGTCTATTTTCCAAAATGGGGTCATTTGGGGGGGGGTTGTGCCATCTGGGCATTCCATGGCCTCCGAAACTGTGATAGGCAGTGAAGAGTGAAATCAAAAATTTACGCCCTTAGAAAGCCTGAAGGCGGGGCTTGGTTTTTGGGGTCCCGTACGCGGCTAGGCTCCCAAAAAGTCTCACACATGTGGTATCCCCGTACTCAGGAGAAGCAACAGAATGTATTTTGGGGTGTAATTTCACATATTTCCATGGCATGTTTGAGCAATATATCATTTAGTAACAACTTTGTGCAAAAAAAAAAAAAAAAAAAAAAAATTTGTCTTTTTCCCGCAACTTGTGTCACAATATAAAATATTCAATGGACTCGACATGCCTCTCAGCAAATAGCTTGGGGTGTCTACTTTCCAAAATGGGGTCATTTGGGGGGGTTTTGAACTGTCCTGGCATTTTATGCACAACATCTAGAAGCTTATGTCACACATCACCCACTCTTCTAACCACTTGAAGACAAAGCCCTTTCTGACACTTATTGTTTACATGAAAAAAATATTTTTTTTTGCAAAAAAATTACTTTGAACCCCCAAACATTATATATTTTTTTAAAGCAAATGCCCTACAGATTAAAATGGTGGGTGTTTAATTTTTTTTTTTCACACAGTATTTGCGCAGCGATTTTTCAAACGCATTTTTTGGGGAAAAAACACACTTTTTTAAATTTTAATACACTAAAACACACTATTTTGTCAAAATGTTTGATGAAATAAAAAAGATGATCTTAGGCCGAGTACATGGATACCAAACATGACATGCTTTAAAATTGCGCACAAACGTGCAGTGGCGACAAACTAAATACATTTTTAAAAGCCTTTAAAAGCCTTTACAGGTTACCACTTTAGATTTACAGAGGAGGTCTACTGCTAAAATTACTGCCCTCGATCTGACCTTCGCGGTGATACCTCACATGCATGGTGCAATTGCTGTTTACATTTGACGCCAGACCGACGCTTGCGTTCGCCTTTGTGCGAGAGCAGGGGGGGGGGCAGGGGTGCTTTTTTTTTTTTTTTTTTTTTAATTATTTTTTTTGCTTTTTTATCTTATTTTTAAACTGTTCCTTTCATTTTTATTTTTTTTTTTATCATTTTTATTGTTATCTCAGGGAATGTAAATATCCCCCATGATAGCAATAGGTAGTGACAGGTACTCTTTTTAGAAAAAATTGGGGTCTATTAGACCCTAGATCTCTCCTCTGCCCTCAAAGCATCTGACCACACCAAGATCGGTGTGATAAAATGCTTTCCCAATTTCCCAATGGCGCTGTTTACATCCGGCGAAATCTAAGTCATGAAATGCTTGTAGCTTCCAGTTTCTTAGGCCATAGAGATGTTTGGAGCCATTCTGGTCTCTGATCAGCTCTATGGTCAGCTGGCTGAATCACCGGCTGCATTCTCAAGTTCCCTGTTGGGACAGGAGAGCCAGAGAAAAACATGGACGACGGTGTGGGGGGGGGGCATTCCCTCCCACTGCTTGTAAAAGCAGTCTAGAGGCTAATTAGCCGCTAGGATTGCTTTTACAAGAAAGCCGACCACTGGCTGAAAAGAATGATACCAAGATGATACCTAAACCTGCAGGCATCATTCTGGTATAACCACTCAAAGTCCAGCAACATACCTGTACGTTGCTGGTCCTTGTTGGGCATACATTGTAAACTTTTTTTTCATGCAGCCTGTGGGCTGAACGAAAAAAAGATATTGATCGGTGGGTATGCCCACCATTAGAATACCTCCCTTCATCCACCCACTTCTAATGATGGGCATACATGCACCATTTATATATGCCGAAGCATGGGGGCATCCTCCCGCAAAAGGCAGGAGCAAATCGCTCCTCCACCCACTACTGCCCCCACGCTTCGGCATATATGCTGAAGTATGTAACTGTGGTGGTGAAATCACCTCCGACAGCGCTGGAGTCGCGGCTTTATGTATCGTGGGAGCAAACGCTGTTGCTGTCAAGATAAATAAATCCGCTCTGCAGCTGAATGGCGTACCTGCTAAGCAAATGATGGTTAACAAAAAAACAAAGTAACATTACAGTATAACAGTATTACTTACCATACCTGCAAAGCAAAATACAAAAAAAACATAGTAAAAAATAAAACATTTAACGCAACCTGTGCCTACCTAAAAATATATATATGCCGAAGCATGGGGGCATCCTCCCGCAAAAGGCAGGAGCAAATCGCTCCTCCACCCACTGCTGCCCCCACGCTTCGGCATATATGCTGAAGTATGTAACTGTGGTGGTGAAATCACCTCCGACAGCGCTGGAGTCGCGGCTTTATGTATCGTGGGAGCAAACGCTGTTGCTGTCAAGATAAATAAATCCGCTCTGCAGCTGAATGGCGTACCTGCTAAGCAAATGATGGTTAACAAAAAAACAAAGTAACATTACAGTATAACAGTATTACTTACCATACCTGCAAAGCAAAATACAAAAAAAACATAGTAAAAAATAAAACATTTAACGCAACCTGTGCCTACCTAAAAATATATATATGCCGAAGCATGGGGGCATCCTCCCGCAAAAGGCAGGAGCAAATCGCTCCTCCACCCACTGCTGCCCCCACGCTTCGGCATATATGCTGAAGTATGTAACTGTGGTGGTGAAATCACCTCCGACAGCGCTGGAGTCGCGGCTTTATGTATCGTGGGAGCAAACGCTGTTGCTGTCAAGATAAATAAATCCGCTCTGCAGCTGAATGGCGTACCTGAAAACACAAAGGTGGTTAACAATAAAAAAAACAAAGTATAAAAAAATTGCATACCTATAAAGCAAACATGATAAAAACATAACAATAAAACATTGCAGTATAGAATGCAGAACAATAGAGAGAGAATAGAGAGAGAACAATAAAACAACAACTATTTTTGGTTTTTTTATTTTATATTTTTTTTGTGTTTTTTTCTTTTTTTTACTTTTTTTTGTTTTTTTTACACTTTTTTTTGTAACTTTAACTTTTTTAACTTTTACCAGGTTTGGGTCTCTCAAAATGCGACAGCATCTTGGGAGACCCTGTGGAAGTGTGCCTAGTCTGTGCAGTGCTGTACCCTACGCTAATACTCCACTAGTGTGTGGTAGCGTTCAAAACATTCACCAATGCAAAGACCAGGTTTGCCAGGACAGAGGGGACAACAATACCGGGTGTCACGCCTAAATCCGCGCTTGCTGCAGACACGACATCTTTTTTGGGGGGTTTGTTGGGTAGGGGTACTCGGGAGGGCATAAAGAAAATGCCTCTCATGCAGCCGGCTTACTGCATTTGGTTGGGGATGGTGAGGTGGAGCACCGTCTGGATACAGAAGGGCTCTGACGATCTCTTCCTGGAATTTAAGGAAGGATCCAGTCCGTCCTGAAGCTCTGTATAGCACATAAGCATTCAGCAAAGCCAATTGAAATAAGTAAACAGACACTTTTTTGTACCAGCGTCTGGCCTTACGGGCAATTAGGTACGGCGCCAACAACTGGTCGTTGAGGTCCACCCCTCCCATATTAAGGTTATATTCGTGGACACAGAGGGGTTTCTCCACAACACCAGTCGCTGTAGGAATTTGGACCATCGTGTCTGCATGAAGGGAGGTGAGAACGAAAACATTCTTCTTATCCCTCCACTTCATAGCGAGCAAATTATTATACTTCAAGCAGGCTCTCTCCCCCAGCCTAAGATGGGAATCTACAAGCCGCTGGGGAAAGCCCCGGCGATTAGGTCGCACGGTGCCACATGCTCCAATCTGATGATCAAAAAGGTGGCTAAAAAGTGGCACGCTCGTATAATAATTGTCCACGTACAAGTGGTACCCCTTTCCGAATAAGGGTGACACCAAGTCCCACACTATCTTGCCAGCGCTTCCTATGTAGTCAGGGCAGTTTGTCGGCTCTACGTGACTATCTTTGCCCTCGTAAACCATAAATCTACATGTATAGCCTGTGGCCCTGTCACAGAGCTTATACATCTTGACCCCGTATCTGGCACGCTTGCTGGGAAGGTACTGTTTGAATGACAAGCGGCCAGAAAATTTAACCAGGGACTCATCAACGCAGACAACTTGATGGGGGGTAAACAAGTCTGCAAAACGTTGGTTGAAGTGGTTTACGAGGGGCCGAATTTTGTAGAGCCGATCGTATTCAGGGTCTCCACGAGGACGACAGAGTTCATTGTCGTTGAAGTGCATGAACCGCAAAATCTGCTCGTATCGTGCCCTGGCCATGGAAGCAGAGAACAAGGGTGAATGGTAAATTGGGTCAGTGGACCAATATGACCGCAACTCACTCTTTTTATTCAACCCCATGAGGAGGGAAAGGCCCAGAAAGATCTTAAATTCGGAGACCGTAATTGGTCTCCAATCTCTGGCAAGGGTGGACTGGGGCATAGTGGCGATGTATTGACCAGCGTATAAATTGCTTTGGTCCACAATAGATCTAAAGAGATCTTCGGTGAAAAACAGCGAATAAAAATCCAGTGGCATAAAGTCAACTGTTTCCACCTGAATTCCGGGTTGGCCAGTGAAAGGGGGAAGTAAGGGTGCTGCAGAAGTGGTGGGTACCCAATTCGGATTGGCCAATGCAGCAGGAAGGGCACTATGGGCACGACGGGCCTGTGTTCGTCTTCTTGGTGGCAGCGGGACACTACTAGTGCTTGCCACCTCGCCAGCTTGAACTGCACTTATGGGACTCGCCACGTCACCACGTGATACTGCAGTGCTGGATGTACGACCAGGGTGTACTAGGCCGCTGGTGCTTGCCAGTTCACCAGAAGGAGTAGCGGCACTAGTACCTCTCTGCTCCCTACGAGAGCCCTGCGGTTCATGCACTTCAAGGACAGCATAAGTTCGGGGTCTGGTACGCCTGACCTTAGCAGGGACCACAACTCCGTCGTCAGAGCTATCTGTCATGGAGCCGCTGTCCTCTACAGGATCGTATTCTGAGCCTGAATCTGACAGATGAGTGACTTCCTCTTCACTATCTGTCATGCTCAGAATCCTGTAGGCCTCTTCACTAGTGTACCTTCGATTTGCCATTTTGGCCTCTAAATTTAGGGGTACACTAGTGAGACTCACAGGCAAAAAAGCTCCCGACTGTCAGCGACTGATTCAAAACGCTACCAAAAAACTGTTAGCGATCGCAGGGATCAGGCCTGACTCTGCGACCGCTGCAGTTATGTGTGCTTAGTGTTTTGTAAGTGTCAGTAATCGATCGATACTGCACTTGGGTGGGCTGGGCTGGGCTGGGCCGAGGAGCAAAACGCAGGTGCTAGCAGGTATCTGGGCTGATCCCGCTAACACTGCGTTTCAGGGAACCCTAAACTTCTGGGGAGTATAGATCTGATCGGATCAGATATCGATCCGTTCAGATACTATAGCACTAAGGGAGGTGTATGCTGCGTGCGTGGGTTTTAGCGGTACTGGCGCTAACCTGACGCTGCCTGGGGCGACGCAGACCTTATTTGATCCTAAAAACTTAACTTCTATCACCGCCGGGCAATTAGGGGGTTAAACCTTTATAGGGTAATAAACGGCGGGTGCCCTAAAACTATAATAAACTGTAATAAACTGTAATAAACTATAATAAACTACAAAAAACAAACTATCTAACCAGCGTCACCCGTAACACTTATACGGTGATCGCTGGTGAAAGGGTTAACTAGGGGGCAATCAGGGGGTTAAAACCTTTAGCAGGTAGTATATGGGGGTCCCTGTCGCTATAAAACACTGACAGCGAACCTATATACTTACCTCCCTAAACTAGCGTCACCTGTGTCACTAATACAGCGATCAGAAAAACGATCGCTTAGCAACACTGGTGACGGGGGGTAATCAAGGGGTTAACTTTTATTAGGGGGGGTTAGGGGGTACCCTGGACCTAAGGGGGGGTACCCTAGACCTAAAGGGGGCTACCCTAACAGCCCTAACACTTATAACTGACAAACTGACACCAATGCAAAAAAAAAAAAAAACTGCTATTGGTGTCAGAGTGACAGTGGGTACAGGGGGGTGATCGGGGGGTGATCGGGGGGTGACAGGGGGGTGGAAAGTGTGCCTGGCGTGTTCTACTGAACGTGTGGTGTTGGTGCACTTACTTGGATGTCTTCTCTCCTCGGCGTCGGATCAAAAAGACCGGCTCCGTGAGAGATGACATCACTTCCTCTCCCTCTGTTTACATTACAGAGGGAGAGGAAGCATTCGATTCGTGGGAGCGATCGGGAGGGGGTGGCCATCAATGGATGGCCTCCCCCTGACCCCTAATCGCCCGCGAACGAGAGCCGACCACTCAGGGCACCGGGGGGGGGGTCCGATCGGACCCCCCGCCCGCGGGAAGGCATCACGTACTAGGTACGTGATTTTGCCTGCCCGTGCCGACCTGCTCACGTATATAGGCGTGAGGCGGTCGGCAAGTGGTTAAAGCATTTCCCTTATTTATGACCCATTACATACACAGTTGCATAGCCAAAAAGGTTTAAGTTCACATTCTCACATCTCATCTACCACAATTTTGACCAGAGAAAAAGAAGATAAAGCACTGGCATAGCTCTGATCAATGCCCTTGATTAAAATATCACTCTCATAACCTTTGGTAATTATAACTGATGCAGCTGATATAAATAATCTTCTGTTGAGACAGGATATACAAGATTTTAGTAATGAGAATGGTATCATTAGCAGTAATCAGCATGGATTCATGAAGAATCGTTCTTGCCAAACCAATCTACTAACCTTCTATGAGGAGGTGAGTTGCCATCTAGATAAAGGAAGGCCAGTAGACGTGGTGTATCTGGATTTTGACACAGTTCTCCATAAACATTTACTGTACAAAATAAGGTCCGTTGGCATGGACCATAGGGTGAGTACATGGATTGAAAACTGGCTACAAGGGAGAGTTCAGAGGGTGGTGATTATTTGGGAGTACTCGGAATGGTCAGGGGTGGGTAGTGGGGTTCCCCAGGGTTCTGTGCTGGGACGAATCCTATTTAATTTGTTCATAAACAATCTGGAGGATGGGATAAACAGTTCAATCTCTGTATTTGCAGATGATACTAAGCTAAGCAGGGCAATAACTTCTCCGCAGAATGTGGAAACCTTGCAAAAAGATCTGAACAAATTAATGGGGTGGGCGACTACATGGCAAATGAGGTTCAATGTGGAAAAATTTGCAATCTATAGGGGAGGGCAGAATCTCTGGGGGAATCTAGGATGAAAAAGGACCTGGGGGTCCTAGTAGATGATAGGCTCAGCAATGGCATGCAATGCCAAGCCACTGCTAACAAAGCAAACAGAATGTTGGCATGCATTAAAAAGGGGATTAATTCCAGAGATAAAATGATAATTCTCCCACCCTACAAGACTCTGGTCCGGCTGCACCTGGAGTATGCTGTCCAGTTCTGGGCACCAGTCCTCAGGAAGGATGTACTGGAAATGGAGCGAGTACAAAGAAGGGCAACAAAGCTAATAAAGGGTCTGGAGGATATTAGTTATGAGGAAAGGTTGCGAGCACTGAACTTATTCTCTCTGGAGAAGAGACGCTTGAGAGGCGATATGATTTCAATATACAAATACCATACATGGGAGCCCACAATAGGGATAAAACTTTTCAGTGGAAGGGAGTTTAATAAGACTCGTGGCCACTCATTAAAATTAGAAGAGGTTTAACCTTAAACTGCGTGGAGGGTTCTTTACTGTAAGAGCGACGAGGATGTGGAATTCCCTTCCACAGGCGGTGGTCTCAGCGGGGGGGGGGCATCGATAGTTTCAAAAACTATTAGATGCACCTGAATGACCACAACATACAGGGATATACAATGTAATACTGACATATAATCACACACATAGCATTGGACTTGATGGACTTTTTTCAACCTCACCTACTTTGTAACTATGTAATTATATAACAGTAGGCATGATTAAAAGATTATTGCACAAACATGCAAATGCTTGATTATTTTAAGATAAGCCTTTGATGGAAGATTTTGGGACAAGTGTGTGATACTGCTGAGGACATCTCAACATGGGGGCAATTAGCTGTGCATACGGAAGTGACTTTCATGTAAACTTGCTGTCACATAATTACAGCAATTACACAATGGGGTTGATTTACTAAAACCGGAGAGTGTAAAATTTGGTGCAGCTGTGAATGGTAGCCAATCAGCTTCTAACTTCAGCTTGTTCAGTTAGGCCCCTTTTACGTGGACACCTCTGTTTTCTGGTGCAAACTCATGTTGGAACAGGAACGGGCCATTCCCAAACAGTTGGGAGCATAAAATTGTCCAAAATGTCTTGGTATGCTGATGCCTTAAGAGTTCCCTTCACTGGAACTAGGGGGCCAAGCCCAACCCCTGAAAAGCAACCCCACCATAATCCCCCCTCCACCAAATGATTTGGACCGGTGCACAAATCAAGGTCCATAAAGACATGGATGAGTGAGTTTGGGGTGGAAGAACTTTACTGGCCTGCACAACTCTATAGAACACCTTTGGGATGAATTAGAGAGGAGACTGCGAGCCAAGCCTTCTCATCCAACATCAGTGCCTGACCTTACATATGCTCTTCTGAAAGAATGGTTAAACATTCCCATAGACACACTCCTAAACCTTGTGGACAGCCTTCCCAGAAGAGTTGAAGCTGTTATAGCTGCTAAGGGTGGGCCAACTCAATATTGAACCCTACGGACTAAGACGCCATTAAAGTTCATGTGCGTGTAAAGGCAGGTGTCCCAATACTTTTGACAATATAGTGTGTGTGTGTGTGTGTATATATATAATGCAATTGTTTGCAAATCAGTTCCGGTGTCATATCTCAAATATAGATCTGGAGTCCATAAGGCTTTGTGTCCACCCTTAAACCTATATTACTCATGGGCAAATCTTTACTATAGAGGTTTATATATTTGACTTGTTGCTGGAGAACATTGACCAAGGTATATAGAAATAATGTAACACCTTTATGCTGCACCCCCATTGGTGGAACCTGATCTGAACATTTCATAGAAGAACCAACCTCAAGATGCCCCATAAAATGTTACTTTGCTTCAGACTAATTGCACAGTATTACCTAGAATTCCGGTTATTTACGATGGCAGACAAATTGTAAATTATATGTGTTCTCCTTTGTTTGGCAAACTATCCATTTTCTTTTTAACAGAATACTTCATGGAGGATTCTTCCCCCACCTATAATTTAGTAAATCCTGTTTCTTGTCAATGATCATTAAATTAGCTTTGCTGGTAAAAATCCCCTTGTTACATCTAGCCTGTGACATGTTGTTTTCAGCGATGTTATAGAATCTACAGTGTATCTTGATTCACTCAAAGGACACGTAATTTAATAAATCTCTTGGTGACAAATTAGGATATCTCTTTGCCAGCAGCAGTGTTGTCCTTGGGGGGACAGCCAAAAGGGTTTAGTGTGTATGTGTCAAACAGAGTTTGTATAATGCTAATTGATGTAAATCAGAGAACATCTCAATGGATTCATTATAGCAATTACTGTAGCTTTGGAAAACAAAAATATACACAGCCTGATCATTTATGTTTGAATCCCTTTGTTCTTCTTTTACCTTTATTCTTAGGAATAGAATATATTATATGTATTTTTTTTGTACTAATATTACAATCTGTAAAATAAAATAAAAATGCATTTTGTTATTACATAGTTATGTCCAAAACAAAAATGAAAATTGTGGAAAACTTAAAGTGGATGTAAACCCGGAAATTTTTGTTGTTGTTGATGTCATAATGTAGAGTATAATATTTCCTATCATTTGAGCCCAGTCTTGCCACACAGAGTTAATCCATCTCTGAGCAATCCTCTTTTATTGTTCAGTGAGATAAAACTTGACAAACAGAGAAAAACTTTGTCAAATCCTCCCCCTTGGTGTGAGTGACAGGTGATTTACATATCTCGTGCACTAGCCTAAGAGACATGTAGTATTTTTTAATTCCCTCCCCCACTCATTTCTTCAGCAGCTCTGCAAGGATTGGCTGTTCCACACCTCAGCATGATTTGGCATGCTGAAGTCATGTGGTTACTTTCCTGTCTTTTCACTGGATGTTAGAGATCATAGCAGAAGTTCAGTGTAAGAAATACACAGGAGAAATGCATATTGACAAGGGGAGTGTGGAGGTGGGCGGGGAGTCTACTGACATCACGACTCCACCCACCGAGCTCCAGACAACAGACCCACCCACAGAATATGCAGTTTTTCGGGTCTAATAACAGACAGAGGGGAGACATTTGACAGGTAAAGATACATGCAGGAGGCATGTATATCCTTATATGGCAGTAGTTTAGAAAGGATGACATTGGGTTTACATCCACTTTTAACAATTGTGAAGGGTTGCCATTTTAGTTCCCCCTTCCCCCGTTTTGTCCTACTTGTTATGTTTGAATGAAGTAGTTAAGGATAAATTGTACCACTAGGCTAAATTAAATCTGAGCTCCACCCAAAAGGGGGCGCTCCACTTGTTTGCACCCTCCACTGTCACATTTGGCACTTTTTAAAGGGGGAGGAAGGAGTACCTGTTTTTGACAGGTACCCACTTCCACTTCCGGGTAAGATTGCCATCGGTGATTTACGAAATTTCCAGCCCCTCCTCCTTCCTCCCGCTGCCTTCTGGGACACACACAAGTCCCCGAAGACATTGGGACCATTCAGAACGCACAGCGCAACTTGCACATGCGCAGTAGAAAACCTGAAGGCTTCACTGCCTGTTTCCCTTTCTTACATTGCTGGCACCTGTACCCGAAGCAATTGATGAATCGACTCGGGGTGCCGACATCGTGGTATCCCTGGATAGGTAAGTGTCCTTATATTAAAAGTCAGAGGCTAAAGGATTTGTAGCTGCTGACTTTTATTTATTAATTTTTTTTTACAGACTGGAGCGCAAAAAGTACAGAGTATTTTAAGCATCAGGTGGCACCCTTCCCATATAATCATATTGGCACCCCCTAATAGCCAATCCATAACTGCATTTTAAAGGGCAGAGTAACATAGACCACACCTAGTGACTTGAAATACAGTATACAGTAATACCTCTGATTGTAAGTAACGCAGTTAACAAGCGTTTCACAATACAAGCTATTATTTTTTTTAAATCCTGACTCGGTTTGCGAGCATTGTCTCGCAAAACGAGCAGGATTCCAGCCTCTGCAGTGAGCAGTACCGCATTTGGCCAGAGGTGCGGGGGCGCCAGTGACACTCAGAGCCGCTCGGATGCACTCGGAACCACTCAGGAAACACTCGGAAACACTCCGCTTCCAAGCCTCTCCGAGTGTTTCCGAGCCTCTCCGAGTGTTTCCAAGTGCACCCGAGCAACTCCGAGCAGTTTTGAGTGTTTCTGAGTGTCTTCGGCGCCTTCCCACCTCTGGCCACATGCGGTACTGCATACAATAGAACGAATTATCTGAGTTTCCATTGACTTTTATGGGGAAACTTGCTTTGATATACGAGTGCTTCTTCTGGAACAAATTATGTTCGTAATCCAAGGTACCACTGTATATGTATAATAATTATGGATAAGGCCAAGTCTCAATGCATTTCACTTAATGCTTCCTCAGGAGTGGGGCACAGTAGATGCTATTAGTCAACCGCAGAAAAGGGCAGAAAACACAGAGTCCAAGTGCAGTAACAGGAATATATTGTAACAGAAGTCCAGCAATACAGGCAGATCCATCCGGGAGGCAACCTGACTGGAAGCATTTACAAGTTGTACCAGCAATGTGACAGCAGAATGCATCCTGGCTGGACTGTACCCACATGGGTAGGCTTCCATGAAAGATGGTGGGTCCCTGACAGATGAGTGACCTGTCTTTGCTCTGACTACTCGAAAAATGTGCGCCAAACCCAGAGGCCAGGGCCTAAAATAGACCCAAGATGGCCACCAAAGTCACATGGGGTGCCAACTTCCAGTAGAATAGCTGTGGCACAAGATTGATTTGCAGTGAAGTTTGCACATAGAGGAACCAAGTTCCTCTCAACCTCCTTTCCCATCTGCAGTGCTACTGCAGACAAGCACCATCTGCAGTGGAGACAATAGACTTCACCTGACTACAAGTCCACATTCAACAGTGCTTTAACTACTTGCTGACCAGCCGCTGTCATTGTACTGGGGCAGGTCGGCACGTTCCCGTGAATCGCCTTTATTGTACGTCGGCTCGGGAACTGTAGTTTGTGGGCGCACACTGGCCAGCGGAGGAGTCAATCAGTGGGTTGGGCGGACTCAATGTCCGCCGGCCACCCACCATCGTTCCCTGCAGTGACAGAACAGGGATATGCCTGTGTAAACAAGGCAAATCTCCGTTCTTACAGGGGAGATCACACAGATCCTGTCTTTCTGCTATGCAGGAAGACAGATCTGTGTGTTAGCCCAGGCAGCGATCTCTTTGTTGTCCCAGGCAGCCCAGCCCCCGTACAGTTAGAACACATCTGCAGGGAACACATATAACCCCTTTATCGCCCCTGATGTTAACCCTTTCCCTGCCCGTGTCATTAGTACAATAACAGCGCATATTAGCAGTGATTACTGTAATATTGTCACTGGTTCCCCAAAAAGCGTAAAAAATGTCAGTTAGGTATCCGATCTGTCCGCCACAATGTCGCAGTCCCGCTAAATGTTGCAGATCACCACCATTACCAGTAAAAAAAATAATAATAAAAATGCCATAAATCTTTTTCCTATTTTGTAGACGCTATAACTTTTGCGCAAACCAATCAATATACGCTTATTGCAATTTTTTTAGCAAAAATATGTATAAGAATATACATCGGCTTAAACTGAGGAAGAAATTAGTTTTTTATATATTTTTTGGGGATATTTATCATAGCAAAAAGTAAAAAATATTGGGTTTTTTTTTCAAAATTGTCGCTTTTAAACTTTTTAGCGCAAAAGAGGTGATCAAATACCACCAAAAGACAGCTCTATTTGTGGGAAAAAAAGGACGTCAATTTTGTTTGGGTACAGCGTCGCACACCGCGCAATTGTCAGTTAAAGCGACGCAGTGCCATATCGCAAAAAATGGCCTGGCCATTCCGGTCCTTAAGTGGTTAAAAGTGCTTTGTGTTAACAAGAGAAATCTTTTGTGTAAACTTCACTGCAAATCAATCTTGTGCCACACCTCATGTACGTAAGATAGCATAATCCCTTGGTGACCCCGACATCCACCCGCACTCACCAGATACTTTTGACGTCCTATACATGTTAGTCAGTCTTTGTAACTCTCCTTAGATGGATACCCCAGATGCCACAGTTGGTTTGCATTTTATGCTTTTAAATAAACAGTATTACCCTATGGAGGCTCTCTTTTTTTTCTCTGTTTTTGGCACTTCTCCCCTCATGATTCAGGGGGATAGGAGTTGGAGAGACCAACTGTGGTGCCTGGAGTATCCATCTAAGGAGTGTTACAAAGTGAATTTTGACCTAAATACTTTCGCAAGTGGTGAAAAGTATCTGGTGAGTGCGGGTGGATGTAGAGGTCACCAAAGGATTATACTATTTTAAGGACATGAGGTGTGGCACAAGATTAATTTGCATTAATGTTTGCACTAAACATTTCTCTTGTTTGGAATTTAACACAAAGCACTTTTACAGCACTGTTTGATGTGGACTTGTCCAGATTAACTACATGCCGACCAGCGCATGACAATGTATGTAGGCACAATGGCGCGGCTGGGCAAATGGGCGTACAGGTACGTCCACTTTAAATCATGGTGTTGTCATCGCATGCGCCCGCCGCGTACTCTGTGACCGTGCCCGCGGGTCCCGCGGACTTGATGTCTGCCGGGGGCCCGCGATCATGTCACGGAGCCGCAGAACAGGGAGGTGCCTATGTAAACAAGGCATTTCCCTGTTCTGCCTAGCAACATGACAGAGATGTACTGCTCCCTGTCATCGGGAGCAGTGATCTCTGTCATGTTCTAGTGAGACAATCCCCCCCACACCTAGAATCACTCCCTAGGACACACTTAACCCCTTGATTGCCCCCTAGTGTTTAACACCTTCCCTGCCAGTGTCATTTACACAGTAAACAGTGCATTTTTATAGCACTGATCGCTGTATAAATGACAATGGTCCCAAAATAGTGTCAAAAGTGTCCGATGTGTCCGCCATAATGTCACAGTCATGATAAAAAATGCAGATCGCCGCCATTACTAATAAAAAAAAATAATAGTAAAAATGCCATAAATTTATTCCCTATTTTGTAGACGCTATAACTTTTGTGCAAACCAATCAATATACGCTTAATGCAATTTCTTTTACAAAAAATGTGTAGAAGAATACATATCAGCCTAAACTGAGAAAGAAATTTGTTTTTTTTATATTTTTGGGGGCTATTTATTATAGCAAAAAGTAAAAAATATTGCTTTCTTTTCAAAATTGTCGCTCTTTTTTTGTTTATAGCACAGAAAATAAAAAACGCAGAGGTGATCAAATGCCACCAAAAGAAAGCTCTATTTGTGGGAAAAAAAAGGACGTCAATTTTGTTTGGGTGCAACGGCGCACGACCGCGCAATTGTCAGTTAAAGTGACGCAGTGCTGAATCGCAAAAAGTGCTCTGGTCAGGAAGGGGGTAAATCCTTCTGGGGCTGAAGTGATTAACACATTTTTTGTCTAGTTTGTATATCATTATATGAGATACGTTATGTATGTCTAGGTCATTTTTTTTTTGTTTGCACAGAATGTAGGTTGGTCACTTGGTTTATTGATTTTCCACTTGAGGTTCACTGATTAGAGTTGAAATTTGTTTAATATAATTTTTGTATACCTATTTTACTACCAGTAGCTTTCCGAATTTTTTTTTTTTTTCCAGGTAAATAAAGTGTCAGGGGAGCAAAAGGTAAGTATAAGCAGTGGACTGTGAGGGGTGATTAAGTGAAGGTTAAAAAGCACAGATCCAATTTACCAACAATGTTATTGCAAACAAGTACAGAATATACTTGAATAAGTCAGGCAAATTCAAATGCAACATGTACACTAATGTACATTATAAGATTCAATTTAAATTGGCAATAGTGTTTTTTTCAGCAGAAAAAGAAATTGTGCTTCAAATGCTCTTTATAAACGCCCATGTACACAAACCCAGAGAGCAATGTATTTATAGCGCCATCTGCTGGTGCACATTTTTATAATCTCTCAAATCATTTCGTATTGTTATATTGCCGCACAGTCACCATGAACTGTGGTCTTGTTGGGGTTATTGTATTTTCTAATGGCAGAGTGTACATGGATTCAGCATACACACTTTTATGTGTTGTGTATTTTAAAGTGCTTTAAAATATCATTTCTGACACATGCTCTCACCATTGGGATGAATAACAGTTTATAACTATTCACTATGCATTTGCCACACAGTAAACAGGGCTAACTAATTCAATTCAATCCTAAGACTTGTAATATTTAAAATAATTATTTTAGGAGGATTTAAAGCAATTAGATATAAAGTGTTTTCACGTCAAGCTTCCAGAAGGATCTGAATCTTTTTGGCCATCAGATAGAGCCACATTACTCATGTATTGGTATAGACTAAATAACTGTCCCCAGATGCGCAGTTGATCGCTTTTTAGAGGGTGCTAAACTAGCGGTTGGCAGGTGTTCAGAAGGTGCTACTGCCACTCCTCCGGAGGCCTGTTTTTTTTTAATTTTTCTTTTGTTTACTTTTTTTTTAATTGTATAAATTTACATTGATCTTTATGGATGAGTTCTACAGGTTCTGTCACCTGTCAAACTGCATATATGTACAGCTCTGTCAGGCTGTAATGTTAGAATTAGAAATCTATGTCCCAGCAGTATGTAAATCATTTGTTCTTATGGAAACTTTCTTAGTATTACTGGCAAAAAACCAGTGCATTAATAAGCAAAGCATCAAGTGCAGATACCATAGTAACCAATCAATCTAATTTTGCTAACTGCTCGAAGCAAACCAAAACTGAAATTTGACTGGCTGGTATAGGTACCTAGTATCCGCTAGCCCAGTTCATTTGATTTAGATATAGTATAATTGAAATATTATACACATTTTATGAAATACCACTAAAACACCAAACAGTTTATTTCCTGGGATCTACCCCCGCTCCTACAGGATTTGATTGACAGCAGCAGGAGCTGACGGCTCCCCCTGCTGCCTTTCTTTCCTGTGAGGAGAGAGAGCAGTGATGGCTGGTGCTGTATATTTTGGGGGGGGGGGACACGGCACCCGCGCCCCCCAGTCACTCGCTCATCCCCCCCACCACCAGCCCTGCACTTATCCTATCTAGGCAGCTTTGTCTCCTTCCTGCTCTGCACCGCAAAACCACCCTTTTTTGAAGCCAACTAGAGCCTCGGGCTCCTATCTTGTGCGTCAAAAAAATAAAAAAAAACCATTGGAATCCATGCGTCCAGCACCCCGCATGTAGATTAGGGGCCGGACGCATGAATTAGGGGGGGTGGCACCCCAGCGCACCTAATGGACAGGCCGCCACTCAGAGAGAGAGAGACCTGTGCTGCTGCAGACGGGCACAGCACTGAATCAAGAGAGGACTCAAGTATATAGGAGGTGAGGCGCACGATACAGCTACTGGGACATTTTCTACCTTAATGCAGGGAATGCAAAAAAGAGGAACTGCAGTCTGCTCACATAATTTGTAGTAAAATAATAAAAACAACTTTGCCATTCTGAAGCTTCCCTTATATCGCTCGCCACCCCCACCCCGCCCCCTCTTTCCTGGCCTGCCAGGCTGCATGCTCAGGTAAGGGTCTGGCATAGATTTTGAGGGGGACCCCACGCCATTTTATTTTTACATTTTGGTGTGGGGTTTCCCTAAAATCCGACTCAAAATGGCCTAGTATGGACTGGGGCCATGCTGGTTATTTTTTTTTCAGATCAAATTTGTGTTCATAACTGATCCGATGTGTGATTCAGTTGCGTTCCCATAGAAGACAATAGCCTGGAATTTGCATCTGAACCCGCACTGCAGTGCTTAAAAAAACGCAAAGGACTCTTTTTAAATCCTCAGTGAATTTGCTCTGCCGCTGCACCGGACATATGTGAACCAGCTTCATAGAAAGCTGGTTTAACTCAAATGTCATGCGAATCGGATGTGGTTCACAATGCATCCTATTTGCATTTATGTGAACCGAGCCTAACAGGAAAAGGGAATGGAGCACCGCTCTGTCAGCTTTATTCAAAATTCAATGTTCTATGACACTACTAAGTCATGCAGCCAATTTCTTTGGAGGTGTTGAACATTTTGAATTAAAAAAAAAATCCATGTTTTTATGCAAAAGCTTGCTAGAAATATATAAGGGTGTATAGTAGTATGCGTGTGAGTCAGTATGAAGATGCTACCTGTTGAACTACAGACGCTAACTTGCTTTCCATTTGCATGGAATAATTTGCTTTATTGGTGTTTGCTGTAATTAAAACCAAATGTTTAACTCAGCAGGCAGCTGCTTAAAAACTCATTAAATCACTGCTCCTAATAATTAGAATTAACAGTTTCAGCAATCTGTATATTAACATCTACATGTGCCATTTGAGATTAATACATTATTTCTGAATAGGCAAGAATGAAATGAAAATGAATCATTCAACAGTTTTTGGTGACTATACGGCCCCCTGACTTAAATTACGTTTACATGATTATATACCTTTGGGCATACTTCCTTCATTGCACTAATTACCAGCTCCTATACATTATTTCTCAGCTCAGAAGATCTACTGAGAATTTGACTGCAGAACTGCTTTGCTTATTCCTAAAAACCCGAGGGTCTAATTAAATGGTTGATCTACTGCTACCTTTGCCTTTTTTTCTAGTTTGAAATGTGACATATGTGAACATTATTTGCACATTCAGTTTGCCGCATTTATAAGGTGCAGAAATTGTAAATAAACATGATGAGTTCCACACATGTTAGACACAGTGCCGGGACAAGGTTACCTAGAGCCCAGGGCGAATATGTCAAGCCCCCCCCCCAAGATGTGTGATTATGTCAGTAAAAATGCCCCCCCCCAAAACAAAAACAAAAAAACACACACTTATCTGCTTACTCCCCCCCGCATAAATCCCCCTTCCTCCCAGTACAATTCCACCCCCCTGCTGAATTCCCCCTTCCTGGCACAAATCTTTGCCCCCCCCATCCCCTCACCTCAAATCCTTTCTCCCCATATGCCCCCCCCCCCAAAAAAAAACTTCCCCCTCCTAGCATAAATCCTCTGCCCCTTAAATTTCCCCTACAAACACAACAGCAAAATACCCCCCAATCATCCCTACTAGCTTAAATCCCCCTCCTAGCACAAATCCACTTCACCCATCCCCCCTCCCAACACAAATTTCTCCCAAATCACCATTACTAGCTCACCTCTCCAAATTTCCCCTCCTAGAACAATTCTTATCCCTGACACACCCCCCCCCCCCAAATTTCCCCTCCCAATGCAAAATCTATTCCTCCAATTTCCTCGTGGTGCCCCCCCCCACCTCACATGATACCTCAGCCCTGGTTAAACCTAAAGATTAGGGTTTGTTTCTCTCTCATAAATTTAAACACATCCCCAGACACAGTATTCAGTAATTATTATGTTTTGTGAGGAAGTACCACTTACCTGAATCTGAAAATGTACCATGTTACAATAAAAGGAATGAATGTATGTTGTATATGCCCGTCCCAAAAAAACAACAATGCTCTGCGCTTAGTACAATATTCTAACGGTGTATGTGCGGCACATAAATAATTATATGTTTAATACCAGCTTCTTAAATAGTAGAACATTTTTATAGGCAATAATGAATCAATTAAATTAGAAAAATATATAAATACACAATTATAAATATATAAATATATAAAGTGTCTCTTCAGTATTGCAGCAGCGCTGTGCACCCCAATTAAACAGGGTCTCTTTCTTAATCTATTTCAGAAAGTTCAAACACGGATCTGATAGCCAGAGTCCCACCAATAAATAATCAAGATGTATTCTGTGAGGGTAGTAATCCTTTCACCAAGCGATACACCACGTGCTGGGGTCCCCAATGAAAACTCTCTCACCAGAAATCAGATCAATAAAAGCCTTGATTAATAGTAGTAAATCTGCATCAATATCCAAAGCGACCACCAGATGTCAGTATTATTCCCAGTAGTTCCAATAGGATATGTAGAAGAAACAAAAATGCTCACATAGCGTGATACTGCTAAACATCTTTATTTGAACCATCCAAACATCCCCTTAAAACCATGCGTACCAAAATTTAATAAACATTGAGCAAAGATAACAAAGTGCACTGTGCCTGATTGCGTCCTCCAGTCGTGAAAACCTGTCAGGAGCGCTCCCTGTGTGTAACAACAGTCACACGCTTCCTGGTTCCTCGGTTGGTGGAGCACATGCGTCACTTCCTGTGCGACACGTCCCTAGCGTTTCGTCACTTCCTGGACTTCTTCTGAGGGCGCCCCCCCACCTCACATGATACCTCAGCCCTGGTTAAACCTAAAGATTAGGGTTTGTTTCTCTCTCATAAATTTAAACACATCCCCAGACACAGTATTCAGTAATTTATTATGTTTTGTGAGGAAGTACCACTTACCTGAATCTGAAAATGTACCATGTTACAATAAAAGGAATGTAAATACAATTTTTTGGATATAAAAAAATCCCTGTAGCACTATCCCACCTGTGTTTATACAAAGCTACCTACTGATTACAAAGTATATCAAATTAACAAATTTTACCCGACATGGACTTTATAGGCACTACACTGACTACAAACTACATAAAGGCACTTTATTTTTATTTATGTATTTATTTTAAATAACGAATGAACCTCCTATGCACTGCTGAATGCATATGTCTACTACATTTGCATAGCTGGATATATGTTGACGGCCATTTATGCCTAATTGGAGTTTTCAGTGTAGCGCCCACCACCTTTAGGTGGGTGCTAATTACAGGCATACCCCACTTTTAAGTACGCAATAGGGTTTATTTACTAAAGCTGGAAAGCGCAAAATCAGGCTCACTTCCACATAAAAACCAATGAGCTTCTAACCCCAGCTTGTTCAATTAAGCTTTGGTAATAAAACCTGGAAGCTCATTGGTTTCTATGCAGAAGTGAGCCTGATTTTACACTTTCCAGCTTTAGTAAATAAATCTCATTGTGTACTTAAAAGTGAGGTATGCCTGTAGTTAGTTAGGATAAGTGTTAGGTAAATTGCCAGTGTCTTACCCTGTTTGTTTAGGCCTGGTTGGTTAATTTGGTTGGGAGATTTGTCAGAGTAGAAAGGGGGGTGTGACCATCTGTATTCTATCCTGAGAGATGCCACCCCTGTCCAGTGAAAAGTTCTGGAAGGAAGGTGGGCTGGAGCAGGGTGAAAGCAGTTTGTATGCACAGCCCTGGACCAATCATTAATTATAGTGGGCAGGGGCAGGACACATATATAAACTGAGGGTCACATGCTCCTGGGTGGTTCTGGATGGGAAGTTTGAATAGAGAGAGAGGAAAGATGTAACCAGCAAGGTGCAGGCTTGAAGGCCTGGAGGTACGGGGGCCTCCAGCGCTGGATAGCAGGAACTAAACCTGAAGACCTGAGGGTTCAGAGACCTCAGTGCTGGATGGTTCAACAACACTGAATCCACTAAAAGAAACTCCAGGAGAAATGGACCAGACGTTCCGGCTGGGATGATTCGAGCCATGCGGAGCGGGAAGTAGCTGCTAATAGGATGGAATAGAACGGGGATGTTATCCGGACTTTCCTGAACTGACGTGGGAGGACTGCAGGAGTCAAGATAGGCAGGTGAGGCCTGGGGCTACCAGCATCCACATACCACTATGCTTTTCAGAGGAGCATCAGTCTGTTCACTAAGGGAAAGGGACTTAGCTACTCTAAGGAACTAAAGACTAAGAGGTAACTCATACTTCCTGACAAGATTATGGAACATACAGCAACTAAGAGAAGAAAGTTACTTTTTAAAGTTATCAAACTGTCCACTGATGTGATTCGTGCAGGGGTGGAAGAACGGAATCAGTTAACAGAAAGGTATAATATCACCCAGCAGCTCCCAAGGGAGTAGTGCACTACATCAGTAACATAGATATTCATTACTCTGCAGAGATACAGTACATACATTTACAACTGCAAAATGTTATTTTATACATAACATTTTTAGTCTTTCACTTATTCAAACATGACATAGATCTTAAGACAGCACAAACTACTGTTATAAATGACCTCTGGCATCATGACGGTGCACAGTAACACGTTATGAACGCTGCATGTAAACGTTTTCAAAACCCCTGTGTATACCTCTCCTAGGGTTGCCAACTTTTCATTAGGCCAAATCCGAACACTTTAGTGGTGCACATGAAGTTTTTAAAATTTTTTTGCAGTATACCCTAAAGACTTGGGTCACCTTTGGGTACCCCAAGAAGAGCAGTAATGCGGTGCTGTGATGAACAGTTTGTATGGCCAAAAGGTTAGGCCGTCTCCCAGTATAATCCCCCCCCCCAGGTTAATCTGTCACCCAGTACATGCCCTCAAATCAGTGTGTTTCCCAGTATTATCCCCCCCAGGTCAGTCTGTACCCCAGTACATTCCCCCCAGGTCAGTCTGTTCCCTGTGTAATCCCCTCAGGTCTGTCTGTCCCCCAGTATAATCCCCCCAGGCCAGTCTGTCTCCCAGTATAATCCCGCCAGATCATTCTGTCGCCCAGTACATCCCCTCAAACCAGTCTGTTTCCCATTATTATTCCCCCAGGTCAATCTGTCTCCTGTGTAACCCTCCCCCAGGTCAATCTGTCCCCCAATATAATCCCCCCCAGGTCAGTCTGTCTCCCAGTAAAACCCCCCAGGTCAGTCTGTCTTCCAGTATAATTCTTCCTAGGTCAGTCTGTCTCCCAGTATAATCCCCCCAGGTCAGTTTGTCACCTAGTATAATCCCCCCCAAGTCAGTCTGTCTCCCATTATAATTCCTCCCAGGTCATTCTGTCTGCCCGTGTAATCCCCCCAGGTCAGTCTGTCTCCCAGTATGATTTCCCCCCGCCAGCTCAGTCTGTTGCCCAGTACTTCCCCTCAAATCAGTTTGTTTTTGGTATTATCCCCCCAAGTCAGTCTGTCTCTAAGTATAATCCTTCTCAGGTCAGTCTGTCCCCTGTGTTATCCCCCCAGGTCAGTTTGTCTCCCAGTATAATCCTTTCCAGGCCAGTCTGTTTTCTATTGTAATCCCCCCAGGTCAGTCTTTTCCCCAGTACAATCCCCCCAGGTCAGTCTGTCTCCCAGTATAATCTTTCCTAGGTCAGTCTGTCTCCCAGTGTAATCCTCCCAGGTCAGTCTGTCCCCCAGTGTAATCCTCCCAGGTCAGTCTGTCCCCCAGTGTAATCCTCCCAGGTTAGTCTGTCCCCCTGTATAATCCCCCAGGTCGGTGTGCCTTCGAGTATAATCCTTCCCAGGTCAGTCTGTCCCCGGTACATCCCCCAAGTCAGATAATGCTAACAGAGGTTGGTGTGAAAGGGGCAGGGAGAACTCTGTACTAATGCCCAGGGGCAATATTCTGAGAGCTGAGTATTTTAGAGGCTCATGGGGGTGATTAGAAGGGACTCCTTCTCACCCAGTTTCCCAGTTTCTTCCCCCCATTATAATTCCCGCAGGTCAGTCTGTCTCCCAGTATAATCCTTCCCAGGTCTTTCTGTCTCCAAGTGTAATCCCCCCAGGTCAGTCTGTCTCCCAGACTGGCTTCAAAAAAGAGTGGGCTTGGGGTGCAAAGCACTGCGCCCTGAGCCCACCCAGTTGTGTGACAATAGCGAATTAATATTCACTATTGTTTTCCTGATTCTCCTCCCGGCCTCTTAGGACTCCTGGCCAATCGGGTATCAGGACCCACTTCCTGTTTGGCCGGGAGGAGAAGCCCCAGCTCTTCCGATAATAACGCTGCCTCTGGTGATCCACTGCCAAGCCTGCCTCTGGTGATCTGCTGTCTGATGTTAATCCTTCATATTGACTTCGGAATCCCAGAATTGGGACACATGTTGCAGGAATTGTAAGCTTCCATGTTGGCTGCTGATGGTCCAGTCCTCCTCAATACCTGCTGATGGAGTTCAGTCCACCTCAGTGCCTGCTGATGGGGTTCAGTCCGCCTCAATGCCTGCTGATGGGGTTCAATCTGCCAGCAAGCCTCCCTCTGGTGATCTGGTAACAGGGTTAAGCTTTCATCTGCTGATAGGTCTGAATATTCTGAGTTTCTATTGTTCTCATGTGGCTTGCATGGGTTAGCTGTTTACATTAAGATCCCAATTGCTGCTTGTCCTAAATTTTCTTTGCAACCATCTCCTTCTGTTGCACCAAGGCCAGGGAGGTTCTAATACCCACTTTTAATGTGAGAGCTGCACTTGCTATTATAGCCCCAGTAGTAGAGTTCTTCTAGAGAAGGCCAGCAATCCATTTGAAGCTTGTCCTGACCTAGGTGGTATTTTTGCGATCCCGGGTGCATTAGGGGATCCAGGTTGGGTAACCTATGCCTTGGGTAGTCTTGGGTGGCAATTAAAAAGTGGATCAGTCTCTAGCAACCTAGATAGTCCAGTTATGATTGGACACCCTGAAACCCAGTGTACCTGTTTGAATTAAGGACTCGAAGGTTAATGAAGGTTAATCCTTCATGTTGACTTCGGAATCTCAGCATTGGGACATATGTTGCAGAAATGTAAGCTTCCATGCTGCCTGCTGATGGTCCAGTCCTACCTAAATACCTGCTGATGGGGTTCAGTCCACCTTAGTGCCTGCTGATAGGGTTCAGTCCACCTCAATGCCTGCTGATGGGGGTCAATCTGCCTAAATGCTTGCTGATGGGGTTCAGTCTGCCGCCAAACCTGCCTCTGGTGATTCACTGCCAAGCCTGCCTCTGATAATCCCCTGTCCGCTGCCAAACCTGCCTCTGGTGATCTGCTGTCAAGCCTACCTCTGGTGATCTGCTGTCCTGTGTTAATCCTTCATACTGCTTTCGGAATCCCAGCATTGGGACATATGTTGCAGGAATTGTAAGCTTCCATGCTGCCTGTTTGGTCCAGATCTCCTCAATACCCGCTGATGGGGTTCAGTCCACCTCAGTGCCTGCTAATGGGGTTCAATCTGCCTAAATGCTTGCTGATGGGGTTCGGTCTGCCACCAAACCTGCCTCTGGTGATTCACTGCCAAGCCTGCCTCTGGTGATCCGCTGTCCACTGCCAAGCCTGCCTCTGGTGATCCGCTGCCATGCCTGCCTCTGGTGATCTGCTGTCCTCTGCCAAAGCTGCTTGTGATCTGCTGCCAGCTGCCCAGCCCGACTTTGCTGATTCCATACCTGGTGCCCAGCTGGAATCTGTTAACAGGGTTAAGCTCCCTTCTGCTGATGGGTCTGAAGCTTCGGAGTTTCCATTGTTGTCATGTGGCTTGCATGGGTTATCTGTTTCGGTTAAGATCCTCATTGTTGCTTGTCCCAAATTTTCTTTGCAACCATCTCCTCCTGTTGTACCAAGGCCCGGGAGTTAATAAGTAAAACACACTTTATATATTAGAGCTGCACCCCCTTTTATATAGCCCCAGTGCTAGAGGTCTTCTAGAGAAGAGCAGCGATCCATGCGAATCTTGTCCTGACCTAGGCGGTATCTTTGCGATCCCAGGTGCATTAGGGGATCCGGGTTGGGTAACCTATGCCTTGGGCAGGCCTGAGTGGAAATTTTAAAAATGGAGCAGTCCCTAGCAACCTAGATAGTCCAGTTGTGATAGGACAACCTGAAACCTAGGGTACCTGTTTAAATCAAGGACTCCAGTGTTATTCCTCCATGTCGCCTTTGGAATCCCAGCAAGGACATACTGTATATTGCAGGAATCCTAGTGTTACGCCTCCTCAGGTATCTGACCAGCAGAGCACCCAGCCAGCATACCAGAATTTGGACTCCAGAGGTGGGGTACCCAGTTTTCGTTCCCCCTCCCTATATTGCACCTCCAGTTGTACCCTGATTTTCTGTGTTTCCATTTGTATGTATTTTATATAGTTAGTTTGCTAGTCAGGCCTTCTGTTACTCTGCTTAGTTGTTTAGTTAGGTATTTTGTCACTGTGTTTTGAGTTCATTTATATCTTTCATGTTTGCTGTTTGCTGGTGTTTGGATGGATTTGGTTTCACTGTAAATAAATCTCACTTTAATTATATATAGTCTGGTCTCAGTTTCCTACTGTAGCTATGCAGATTTGGTAATCCCTGCTGCTGATTCCTTACACCCACAATCACTGAACACCCTCTCATCCCTGTATTCCCAACGATTCCCAAAATATATACTGTATATGCAAAATAAATGTGCTTGGTTAAATTTGAATGTACAGTTTGTTAAGCGCTGCATAAATTGTCAGCACTAATAATAGATAAATAAATATTTTGGCCAATATCAGTACAGTACATGAGCAGCAAATACAGTGCCTTGAAAAAGTATTCATACCCCTTGAAATTTTCCACATTTTGTCATGTTACAACCAAAAACGTAAATTTATTTTATTAGGATTTTAGGTGATAGACCAACACAATGTGGCATATAATTGTGAAGTGAAAGGAAAATGATAATTGGTTTTCAACATTTTTTACAAATACATTTGTGAAACAGGTGGGGTGCATTTGTATTCAGACCCCGAGTCAATACTTTGTAGCACCACCTATCGCTGCAATTACAGCTGTGAATCTTTTTGGGGATGTCTCTACAAGGTTTGCACATCTAGAGTGACATTTTTGCCCATTCTTCTTTGCAAAATAGCTCAAGCTCTGTCAGATTGAATGGAGAGTGTCTGTAAACAACAATTTTCAAGCCTTGCCACAGATTCTCAATTGGATTTAGGTCTGGACCTTGACTGGACCATTCTAACACATGAATATGCTTTGATCTAAACCATTCAATTGTAGCTCTGGCTGTATGTTTAGGGTCGTTGTCTTGCTGGAAGGTGAACCTCTGCCCCAGTCTCAAGTCTTTTGCAGACTCTTAACAGGTTTTCTTCTAAGATTGCCCTGTATTTGGCTCTATTCAACTTCCCATCAACTCTGACCAGCTTCCCTGTCCCTGCTGAAGAAAAGCATCCCCACAACATGATGCTGCCACCACCATGTTTCACGGTGGGGATGGTGTGTTCAGAGTGATGTGCAGTGTTAGTTTTCCACCACACATAGCGTTTTGCTTTTAGGCCAAAAAGTTAAATATTGTTCTCATCTGACGAGAGCACCCTCTTCCACATGTTTGCTGTGACCTCCACATGGCTTCTCTTAAACTGCAAACCGGACTTCTTATGGCTTTCTTCTTGCCACTCTTCTTGCCACTCTTCCCTAAAGGCCAAATTTGTGGAGTGCACATAATAGCTGTCCTGTGGACAGATTCTCCCTCCTGAGTTGTGGATCTCTGCAGCTCCTCCAGAGTTACCATGGGCCTCTAGGCTGCTTCTCTGATTAATTCTCTCCTTGCCCGGCCTGTCAGTTTAGGTGGACGGCCATGTCATGTTAGGTTTGCAGTTGGGCCATACTTTTTCCATTTTCAGATGATGGATTGAACAGTGCTCCGTGAGATGTTCAAAGCTTGGGATATTTTTTTTTATAACCTAACCCTGCTTTAAACTTCTCCACAACTTTATCCCTGACCTGTCTGGTGTGTTCCTTGGCCTTCATGATGCTGTTTGGTTACTAAGGTTCTCTAACAAAACCTCTGAGGGCTTCACAGAACAGCTGTATTTATACTGAGATTAAATTACACACAGGTGGACTCTATTTAGTAATTTGGTGACTTCTAAAGGCAATTGGTTCCACTAGATTTTAGTTAGAATACAAATGCACGCCACACTTTTCAGATATGTATTTGTAAAACATTTGAAAATTCATTTATCATTTTCCTTCCATTTCACAATTATGTGCCACTTTGTGTTGGTCTATCACATAAAATTCTAATAAAATACATTTACGTTTTTGGCTGTAACATGACAAAATGTGGAAAATTTCAAGGGGTATGAATATTTTTTCAAGGCACTGTAGAAAGAGACAAGGCAGGTTTTATTTTGCAATAAAGAGTAGAGTGTATTATGTGGGAGACAATAGCCCAAAATATTTTATAGTGGGTGGACAGCATGTAAGCAGCTTAGTTACGTCTCATTTTAAGAGGGAGAGGCATATTGTACCTTGAAATAGAATATAGGGTGTATTATCCCAGAGATAATGGCCAAGAACATTTAAAGCGGCATTAAAGTGGTTGTAAACCCATTACAACCACTTTAACCTACAGGTAAGCCTAGATTGAGGCTTACTGTAGGTGCAAGAAATATCTCCCAAACCTAAAAGGTTTAGGAGATATTTGCAGAAATAGCAGCCGTAGACATCTGGCGCAGGTGCACTGAGCATGCCGTTTCTAACGGCGATCATGCCAGTAATGGCGGCACCAGCGCGCATGCGCAGGAGTGACGTCATCGCTGCTCCGGCCAGTCACAGCGCTGGAGCAGCGATACCCAGAAGACCCCCTGAGTCAACATGTCAGCGACTGGGGAGGTGAACAAGGATCGCTTTGGGGGCTTCGATCTCAGGTAAGTAATTCATAATGAGCTAGTATGCTATGCATACTAGCTCATTATGCCTTTGTCCTGCAGGGTGTTTTTTTTTTTTTTTTTAAAGAGAGGGTTTACTTCCTCTTTAAGCCCAAATCAAACATTTATTATATTGCAGTTTACCAATTCTTGGATATGGTGGCTGCATTCGTTTTCTTTTTAAGGTTGTTGTGCCTTTATTTTCGTCTGGTGATCCAGCCAGTAAGTCTGCTGTTTTTCAAAATAACAAGCTCTCTAGCAAAGTATCAGTTACAGAGATAAGATAAACCATTTAACACTGCCTTAAAATTATCACCCTCTATTTATTTTTACTTAAAACATGTATCCCAAAAAGGAAACACTGTTTTCTGTAACTATGTTTGGCTTCAATTTGATAGTTTATTTAAATCTGCTCGTACATATAACATTGCCCTCCCCCCAGACTAACAATGCTGCTGTCGAAAGTTGCCCCTGTGCCCTTTTATCCAGAGTGGGGGCACAGCAGGTGTGTAACTGGCCAGGTCACCAGGTGAAAACATAAAAAAAAAAGTCTAAAAAAAAATAAAACAAATACACCCACCACATCTAATGATTGGTAAGCTGCAATATATTACATCATTGATTTTGGGTTTAATACTGTGTTAAGAGTGACTGAACAGTATGTAAGCAGCTTAGTTTGGTGGCGGTTTAACCACTTGCCGACCATGCTATAGCAGGGCTACAGCGTGGTCGGTCCGTTCTGGGAGGGCTTCATATGTATTACCTTGGGGAGATGCAGACTAGAATACTGCAATCACTGAGATATGATATCACCTGTGATGTATTTCAGTTATCCTGCAAACCTGGCCTGTTAGTGGGCCCTGAGGACAGGGTTAAAGACCACTAATCTAAGAGACAATAGCTACAAATATTTATTTTTGCGTGCCTGGGCACCTAAATAGGCTGAAAAATTTGCAATTCAGAATGTACTCATTCTGCAGCAAGCATTTTAAATTTTGTAGCTGAGGTTGAGGTATGGAAACATTGTGTGCCACTATTACGGTGACAGAGCACCAGAATAGGCCAGAAGAGGTGGCAGAAACTGGTAATGGTGGCAGGTATCAAATGTTTGTTTTTTGGCTACATGACAATTAAAAGTTTAATCTAGAGCATCATAAGCTGATGTCCACATGCACAGTCTGGAGTCGTAGCCGTTGATGTCATATTGCGGTGCCTCGGCGCGCGCTAATGACGTCTCAACGGATAGGAATCAGGTGTATCTTATGCTACCAGATGTTCCCGGTGGCAGTTTGCATGGCGGTGGAGAGACACTCTGTGGAGTTGATCGACTGGTATGTGTCTTGTTATATGCACTGGTATGACCCTTATGTTGTGTTCCTGTATGTACTACTTCTAATGATATGTTTGTCCACAGATCCTGGTGGATCTGGTGTTTGTCTGAGATCCTGTGTAATATTTCATTGTGAACATTCTTTGAAGCTTGGATCCCTATTGAGTATATTCAATCCGCTTGATGTGATCCTGACATTATACCTTGAGATCTCTCAGATAGGTTGATGTTTCTTTTTAATTACTCTCATTAGGATTAGATCGGTGCTAAGATGTTTCAACCATTCTAACAATAAGTTTCTTTAACCTCCCTGGCGGTATGATTATTTCAGATTTTTGATGCTGAAAGCGGAAATTTGGCGTTTTATATTGTAGGCCTGTAATTCTTAGGAAAAAACACACTTAAATCTGTCCAAACAAAAGTCTAGTAGACATCCCGGGTATGATAAAGTTTGAAACATTAAATCATAAATTATAATATAATAAATAACTATAAATAATTATAACAAATAATAATATAATAATAATAAAAAATTTTCAAAAATGTAATCCAATCAAAAACACTGAAATTTGCTCAGTTGCAGAATTGTCGCTGTCATTACTTTCAGTGTTTGATGACGGATCTCCCCGCAAATCACTATCACTCAATTCTGCAAGTGATTCTAATTTATTATTGATGTTTTCTAAAACCACTTTTGATGTAAAGGGACGGTTTTGGTTGCTATGGACAATCTCCAGTTTCCAGGCAGAAAGAACAGTATTTATAATATAAAACTGCATGTGGGGCACTGGACAGACCACTAGGGACAAAAGGAATGTGAAATAAATTGATACAGCAATGTAATCTGTAAGATTACAGTGTACTGTATATGTATTGTGTTTTTTACTTTTTTGAATTTGTCGCAAAGCTCGCAGGGAACCAAGCTCGGCACTGTGATGAAATGAGCGGAGGACACGGCTCGCACACACAGCGGGGTTGCATCGCAGGATCCTGGGGACAAGGTAAGTTTGCTGTACCTGTATCCTGCGATGCAACCCCGAGTGTGGCTCGGGGTAACCGCTTTTGGTGCTGAAAATCCACCCCGAGCCACACTCTGGAATACCATCAGGGAGGTTAATGCTCTTTATATATTACATAGAATCTATATGTGGCTTTGGATGGTTCCTTGGACTATTTCCATCTAGACCTGACTTCAATATCCATTTGGATAACACACTCTCTCCCTGCCCAATTACACGCACTGTTTAGTGAAGACTTCATAGGTGTGTATCACCAATTGAAATGCTTTGATTGTATTCTTTGAATTTAATTATCTGAATTATGATGGCTCTGAGATAGATTTCTCCAACCTATGATTTTTTTTAAAATATCAGTTTTTTTATTTTTAAAGTATTTTCTTTTTTATGCAACAGTCTCTTTGTGACTTCACTTTTCCTGGTTCCAGCACTCGCCCGGGAGATTGCCAATTTTTGGCCTTGTGACGCCCAAAATGCTAGTGCCGGCTATGTGGGCGAGTTTCCTTTTTTGCTCCAAAATCAACCATTTCACGTGGACTTAATCCTTAATATTGAGGGATATACTGAGGGGCATATTAGACTCTATGTTTATTAATTTAAGATGCATGACAGTATACCATGAAGGTTGGTTATTAGTTATGTGTTTTTGATTCTAATACTGTATATTTGATTAATATGCTTCTTGTAGATCATTTTCTGACCTAAATCACTCCTGAAGAAGGGGGTAACCCCGAAGCATATAGACTAGAGTGTGTAACTGGGAGAACAAATCTCTGTGTGTATCAGCGTGGGATCATTATTATATATATCTAAGTTCTTCCAATTTGTTTAGCGGATTCTCCATGATTAGCAGCATCTAATGTAATTTATCTGCTATTGAAGGCTTTTTATAATGTGCGTATTTGTGTATAATAAATTTATATATTTTTGTAAATTGACTGTTGTAAGTTTATACCACGAGAGTCCATGTTGCCTCCACAACTGTGCACATTTCTAATTAGTAATAGGACGAAGGTACATTAATTTTTTTCATAACAAGTAGCGTTTCCATATATTCCTTTCTATGAATGCTATATGTTCCCTGCATTTGTTCATCATGCTTGTCAGTAACTATTCTCCCTTGTTGACATGTTAGTTCATCTAGTAAGCTCTTCTTAAAGGGATATTTCTTTTTGATTCATCACGGGGCATTGTGGAATAAACTTCCTATTCCTTATGCCGTACTCTGAAGCAAATTATTTCAAAAAGTGTTTTAAGAAAACATGTAGAATGGCTTGTTCAGCTCTGATTTTGGACAGAAAAAAGATGAAAGGTAATTCTTCGAGTAACAAATTGGTGACATATCCTCCTGACCTCTGTGTTTCTTAAACTGTAAATGAGTGGATTCAGCATTGGTATAACCATTGTATAGAATATGGAAGCCACTACGTCTTGACGCATGTTTACACCACCACTTGGGTGAAGGTAATTGAATAACACAGTGCCATAAAATAAAGTGACACAAGCCAAGTGGGAGGCACATGTGGAGAAGGCCTTTTTTTTTCCTTGAGATGATGGGATTTTTATGACTGTGGTTGCAATCCAAAGATAAGATGTTACAATAATGAAAAGTGAACCTCCACCAATGATAGCAGCAGATAGGGAGATAATGATCTCATTTATTGTGGTTTTAGAACATGACAATCTTAGCAGTGGAAGAGCATCACAGATAAAATGGTCAATAACATTCGAGCCACAGAAGTATAAACTAAATGTGAATCCGGTTTGGATGGCAGCTTGAACTGTAGCAAATATATAAGAAGTGGCAAAAAGTATGTTGCATGTTCTTATTGTCATAATTGTTCCATAATACAAAGGATTGCAGATTGCTGCATATCGGTCATATGCCATCACACCAAAGAGAAGACACTCAGTAGACCCAAATGACGAAAACATGAAGAGTTGAACCGCACAGCCAGACCCTGATATATATCTGTTTTGTGTGATAAGATGGACCATGGTGTTAGGTACCACAGCAGAAGCATAACAGATGTCAGTGAATGCTAAATGGCTCAGGAAAATGTACATAGGTGTATGGAAGCTAGATGTGAAATGAACGACTAAAATGATGCCAACATTTCCCATCAGTGTCACCAAATACATGATAAGAAACACATTAAAAAGCACCAGCTGAAGGTGTGGATCATTAGTGAGACCCAAAAGGAGAAAGGCAGTAGACTTTGAGTAGTTCCCAGTGCCTTTCAATACTGAAGACTGAATCATCTGTTATATAAATAAAAGAAAAATTCCTATTAGGTTATTTATTGAACTACATCTCTTTAACTAACTGCTATTTTGCACAGCTGATTATGGAAAATTCTGACTACATGGCCATTTGTTATTTTCTTCTATAGTCAAGTTGACAGCAAAAAAATTGCTTTTGGTCACAGATCATGATTCATTCATGAGCTACCGCAATGATTTGTGCAGTGATTGGTGGCCTTTTAAGTTCCAGATCTTGTTCACGCTTTATGTGCAGCCAAGACTATTAGAAGCTAACCTGCCACAAGGCAAAATACAGCTGTGAGGAGCCTTAAAGCTGCTATCCTTTGACACCCGGACTACCATTTCCAGATCAGTGATGTCACCTACTGTGATTCTGCATATGTTATGTTTTACTTGTCCTCTGTACTTTCATAGTATGGCAGTTGTAATTTGAGTCTTCTCACACAGTTATCCTATATAAAAATCCACCATGACTGTTGCCTATTCAAAACAATGGATAAGTAATGGATACAGATACACTTAAAAACAAAAAGAAGAGGGTGTATAAAATATGCAAAATTCACATGTTGAGCCCACTCACTGATTAAGTGATATCTTTGTAACCAAAAGCATATAGACAAAAGAAAAATCCTGTATCAGGAAAAGAAAACCCAATACGGGGTAAGTAGCGCTTACTAAAACGTGGCTTCAAACTAGTTCAAAATTACAGTTAAATAAATTGTATCAAAAAGCAGTACAAAATTACAAAAATGCTGCTAGTACTCAAAAATCCCTCCTAGTGCGTTGATCACTACAGTGTAACACACATAGGGTGCATACCCAACAAAACAAAACATTGTGCCATTATACACAATCACAAACGTACGGATGTCAAATGATACACGCACAGCAGTTCACCGACACAGACAAATAGTCTGTCCAAGTACAGTAACCTAATATAATCAAGCAAAATAGACAGGAATTGCTGTGCGTTTACCCAAAAGAAGCTCAAGCAATTTTACTTATTCAGTGCAATCCTGTGGTCAGTAGCAATTGTAATAATTCTAGCCTCAGCTAATAGCTACCTCCTATAAGCCAACATGGCAAACATACCTAACTTTGCCAAACCATGGAGTACCGATCAATTATCAGGTGAACGTCTAATGAATGATCAAAGTAAGCAAAGCAAAGACCTCTGATAGATTAATGCATACAGTTCAAGCATGAAAAAGGTAATCAAACAGGCCAATAGCATTGCAAGCGAATGGATTATTGTGAAGCGGTCTCAGTCTCAAATGGTAGTGTCTATTGTGAAAGACCTATCTTTGCTTCACAGCTCTATCCAACATGACTGTAGGTCTCCTCTCAGCTTTGTAAGAATTTGTAAATGGATAGGTTGTGCGCGAATTCACCATCATCAACATACTGTATGGAGCATGCCACTCAGTATTTTAGATGTCCCTGTTCTTGTGGGTGTGTTACCACACTTAACCGGTGCATTCCAAGCCTCCTTCAAAGTGCCTCTCTCTGTTGCTTGTATCCTTCATGCGTGCCGACCATGCCTGACAAGTTAGATCATATAGTCCTGCAACCTGATGTACTGATGGTGTCAATGTGTTTTGCTAACAGATCTAGCGTGGCCTCGTCAGGAAAATGGTGGCCCTCATACTGCCCCCTTATAAGTGATTGACCATGTTGAGGTTACTGTCCACTGCTGATTTCTTAAAGTGACATTGTCTAAATTATTTCTCCTGAAAGATACAGTGTCCTTACTCCCAGCTAAAAGCTTCATTTGACCAAGTGACCAATAATTCAAGGTGATTAGCTATACATAAATGATGGCTTATATACATTGAGTGAAGTAACAATATAACCTTTGTGATAAGAAGATTACCTTCAGCCAAAGAATTACTACCGTGCTATAGGCAGCTACAGGATCTATGGTCCAAGAATAGTTATTATCGTTTAGATACTTCTGGACTTTATGACTAGGCTGTCTTGGTAAAGCATATAGGAGGTAGCTATTAGCTGAGGCTAGATTTATTACAATTGATACTGACCAGGGTAGTACAGTGGTGGGGCAGATGTGCAGAGTAGTACAGTGATGGGGCAGATGTGCAGGGTAGTACAGTGGTGGGGCAAATGTGCAGGGTAGTACAGTGGTGGGGCAGATGTGCAGGGGGTTACAGTAATGGGGCAGATGTGCTGGGGTGTACAGTGGTGGGACAGATGAGCAGGGGGGTGCAGTGATCGGAGGTGTGAAGGTGCAGGAATTGGGGCTGATCTGAAGTGTGGAATTGCAGGAATTGGGGCTGATCTGAAGTGTGGAATTGCAGGAATTGGGGCTGATCTGAAGTGTGGAATTGCAGGAATTGGGGCTGATCTGAAGTGTGGAATTGCAGGAATTGGGGCTGATCTGAAGTGTGGAGTTGCAGGAGTTGGGGCTGATGTGAGATGTGAGAGTGCAGGATGTTACATTGTCACTATTACTCAAGTAGTTTACAGTATTTACTTTATAAAAAATTATTTTCGTGATTGAGAGTGTGAAGTTGACATTTTTTTTGTTACAAGATCGGCAAGCTCAATTTCTTTGAAAACATTTTTCGGCACCCTGTGCTCAAAAGGTTGCCTACCCCTGACTTTGATCCTAAGACAACACAAAATAATGTTACAAATTACCTCCAATGACAATGGCAGTGGCAATGCAAAGCATTGCATATTATGACAGCTAAATTATTTAAACATTTTAAAGCCCCCTGTGTTTACTTCTCCTGATAATTCAGTCTTACGCAATTAACGCTATTAGCAAGAAGTGACTAATGATCAGAAGTGTTCTACTTACCACAGTGTCTTTAATATATAAGCACCTATTTTTTTCTCTATGAGTAGAATAGCTTACCACTTTATGTATACATCCCCATATAGAGTATACCACTGGTTGTTTATTAACAGCTAAATGTACAGTATCTGAGAACCAATAACTGCTACACTGCCTGAAACTTCAGATTAACTTTAGTTATATAGCGGTTCCCTAGCATAACAAAACTCCCCTGCTGACAACTCCCCTGTTCCCCCTTGGTTTGAGGTGGTAGCAGGTGGTGGCCATGGGTGTCTGTAATAAACAAAACAATATAACAAACAGCCACACTGATAATGTCACTTCAAGAAAAATTATTCTATTCAAGGTCTGTCTGCTAAATTCTGTGATTAAGTTAGGGTGAAACATAGGCTAGGGCTGGGGACTGCTAGCAGACTGATCCTAGAATAAAGATCTTTTTTCTTGGTGTGTCATCAGCGTGCGGCTGTTTGATATATTGATTGCAGGGTTCCACAGTGGCTTTGTGGTCAGCACTTCTGCCTTGATTTGAGTCCTGAAAGGAAACTGTCTGCATAGAGCTTGCATGTTCTCTTGTTCACTTGTGTGGATTTTTTCTGGGTACTTTTGTTAACAGGTGCAGTAAGCTAGTCTGCCACTAGGTGGTTCTACCCCAAAATAGTGTGGTAAAGGGAATCATGTAATTGGGTGTTTGGTCCCTTTAGGAGGAAACCTTCCTGTATTGATGTAGTGGGTGGAGTTAGTGCCGATATAAATGCCATGATGCTCAGAGCCGTGTGAGTTGGGGCATGGGAGCCAAACACCCCAGAGCGATTCAGATGTAGTCATCTACTGCAAAGGGCCCTTCATGGGGCTAAAATTCCGAAAGAGGTAGTTGAACACCCAGAAGGACCAGCTGTAGTGGTCCTGACTCCTTTACAGTCTGACATGGACTGTGAGCCGGATGCAAAGGGCCTTTTAGGCCAAGCTAAGTGTCTTCTGAATTGAGTACCAGTACACCTGGGTATGAATGTGTCATCGGGGAGCTTGTCTAGCTGGGTAGAGCTATAAAAGAAAAGTAGACTTGTTGACAGAAGCTGAATGCTGTGGACAGAGCATATGTTGAGACGTGGTCATAACACTGTGGTGCTCCAAAAGAGAGAGGAGGAAAAAATTGAAGATGGCTTACAAAATTATGTGCTAGTGTTCTGCATCCCCAGTAAAGGTGCCAAATATGGGGTAAAGCTGTAAAAATTCTGTGAAAGGGCCACAGGGTAGACGTATGCCTTCCGCATGTATAAAGGAAAGGACACCCAGCTGGAGCCCCCTGACTGCCCAACCTATATGGGGAGCAGTGGAAAAGTTGTGTGGGACCTTGTAACACCACTATTCAATAAGGGGTATCACTTCTACCCAGACAACTATTACACCAGCCTGCCCCTTTTCCAACATCTTTATTTGAAGTAAACTTTAGCATGTGGCACAGTGAGAGGAAATAGGAAGGGCTTGCCACAAAGGATGGTGAATACAAAGCTACAAAGAGGAGAGTCAGTGAGTTTGCATAACAAATAGGTTTTGGCCCTGTAATGGAGAGATAAGTGCATGGGCGTCCGCAGTAGAGTCCCCCCCCCTGGAATTGGCAACGTGACAGTGCGGGCAGTGCTGGCTAAACTGTGCTCGATGGCAGATGAACATGCACATCAGTACACAGTCACAGATCACTACCCAAGTCAGACCTTAAGTGTCCTTGCAAAGCTGCATCGGGGTGCCGAGTGCTGGAACGCTCCCTGCGCTCCTACACTCAGCTGAGAAGACATCAGTTACACTTCTCTGTCAGGAGGAGTGAACTCCGCCCCACAGATCATTTCTAGCCCCCGCCTCTGACATGATGCCATTCAGAGGCCGGGACAGGAAGAGAGAGAGGCACCGCGAGGGAGCGTGCATGTTGCTGGAATTAGGTAAGTGATTCAATAAGTAAGTGAGCAATGGCAGACAGAGGGGAATATATGTTGCTTAACAGTGTAATGTTGCAGTGACGCTTTTCCAGTGCACTGGACTGGTTAATGTCTTGGGAGCTGTGGTGGGTTTTGTGATTGGGGGTTAATTAAGCCATTAGCCAGTAATATGCAGCATGAAGGGGTTAATGTACTGACACTGGCCACAAAATCACAAGGCGTTTATGAACACTGCCATTGATCTCTAATGCATTAGTGGCCAGTAGCAGTTAACCCCTTGTGGCCAGTGTCAGTGTTCCTGCTGCAATACAAAGGGGTAATTAACACTGCCACTGGCCGCTACTGCATTAGTGATCAATAGCAGTGTTCATTAACCCCTTGAGCTGAATTAGTGGCCAATGTCAATGTTAATTAGCTCCTTCATGCTGCATGGTTTTAAATTAGCATATCACCACTGACCATCTATGCTGGGGCTAATATTGCAGCTACTGCACCAACGCTGGGGATTATTTTTGCAGCAACTGACACCAATACTGGGGATTATTATTGCAGAAACTGACACCAATATTGGGGATTATTATTGCAGAAACTGACACCAATATTGGGGATTATTATTGCAGAAACAAAATGTGCCAAATGTGGCAGTGGAAGTGGGAGGGTTATCACGCTTTATGTGATAATGACTAAGCCCCTCCCCTTCATGACATTATTGAAAAGGGGCGGAACATTGGTGACCTTAAAATGATGCCCCCCCTGAAAAAAGTTCTGCGGATGCCCATGGATAAGTGAGCTGTAAATATGCTTTCCTTTATCCACAACAACACCTCAGTAGAAATTCACAAAAGACATGGTCCAGTAAAGAAAACCGAGTGTACATAGGTACAATCAGTTCATGGGGTGTTGAATTTAATGATCAAATGGTACAGCCCTATCTAATAACCAGAAGATCCTGTCTTTATATAAAAAGGTTTCCATTTACCACTTCCATTTGGCAATTTATAATTCCTATATCATCTATTGTAAGTCCACTGAACAACTTGGATCCTTTCTCAAATATCAGGATTTTCTCACTGCCTTTGTGTACAGGAAGGCCCTCCAACAGAAAACATTCACTCTGATGCAGTGAGCGTACTGCACAAACAACATTTCCCATATATAATCCCTCCCACAGAAAAGGACAAAAACCACACAAAAGTTGGTTTTGCACCAGAGGTGGAGTAAGATGTGACACCTGTTACTATTGTCCCCAATGTCCCTCCCAACCAGGCCTATGCAAAGGAGACGGCTTCCATCATTACCATATTTCACTACCATGTTAGTGGACTATGGTGAACGTATTTCTGATGACCTACCATGTCCCCATATCTAATGTTCTCTGTGCTGACCATTTGCCTGTTGACCCTGGCCTGATTAATCGACCACATTTCTGACTTTCACCTGAACTGTCCTTGACCTGCTAATCAACCATTTTTTTGGCCTACCGCCTGGACTTATCTTTTTTCTGCCATAGTAGTAGTGGGATTTAAAACAACACGGGGGTCTCACATATGTGAGGGGCTCCAGAGTAGTGTCTATGAGTGGAAAAAACTTTTGGTTTTCTCCAGGTTTTGTAATTCCCAGATGAAGGTTTGGAGTCTTCAAAGAGCTTTGGGTGGGAAGAAGCATGTGTCCAAGTCTTACCTGACCAAGACCCTAAGCCTGATGTTTCTGCCTACCGCCCGGACCAATCCTTTGGATAGTTGCGGACCACATCTGACTCTGGCCTGTTTATCGACCTTGCCTGCCACCTGAATTGACCTTGGCCTGTTTATTGATCGTGCCCCTGCCTGCTGCCTGTACTGACTCTGGCTTGTTTATAGACTATGTTCCTGCTTGCTGCCTGGATCAATACATTGGCTATTTGATGACTAGGGATGAGCTTTGCGTTCGAGTCAAACCCATGTTGGACTCGAACATCGTCTGTTCGATCGTTCGCCGAATTGCGAACGATATGGGCCGTTCGCGCCAAATTCGTGTGGCGCGTCATGGCCCATAATTCACTGCGGCATCTCAGTGCATTGCTGGCTGATGATTGGCCAAGCATGCACTATGACCCGCATGCTTGGCCAATCACAGCGCCGTCAGTAGAGAGAGCTGTAATTGGCCAAAGCCAGGGTGGCTTTGGCCAATTATGGCTCAGGGGGTTTAGAACACGCCCCACACTATATAAGGCCGCCTGCACGGCGGCCCTGTGTAGCTAGATTAGGCAGGACAGTCAGAGAGTTAGCTGCACTTACAGTGTATTGTGTATATATATGCATTCCAGGTGTTGTGTGTATATATATATATATATATATATATATATATATATATATACACTGTATTCAGTTTAGCTAGATCCGTTCCTGTTATCTTCCTACTGACAGGCAGGCTTGTCTTGTTACAGTATTTACAGCTACCTGAAGAAAATTGCTGGTGTTCTTTTGATCCTATTAGTACCACAGGCAGGCAGCTAGACTATTTACAGTTAGTGTAGTGTTCAGTTAAAGCTACAAGTTAGTTTAGTGTGACCTCTGCACAGTGTTCAGCTAAAACTACAAGTTAGTGTAGTGCGTCCTCCTCACAGTGTTCAGCTAAAGCTACAAGTTATTTTAGTGTTACCTCTGCACAGTGTTCAGCTAAAGCTACAAGTTAGGGTAGTGCGTCCTCCTCACAGTGTTCAGCTAAAGCTACAAGTTAGTGTAGTGCGTCCCCTGAACAGTGTTCTGCTAAAACTAGCAGTTAGTGTAGTGCGACCTCTGCACAGTGTTCAGCTAAAGCTACAAGTTAGTGTAGTGCGTCCACTGAACAGTGTTCAGCTAAAATTACAAGTTAGTGTAGTGCAACCTCTGCACAGTGTTCAGCTAAAACTACAAGTTAGTGTAGTGCGACCTCTGGACAGTGTTCAGCTAAAGCTACAAGTTAGTGTAGTGCGCCCTCTGAACAGTGTTCAGCTAAAACTACAAGTTAGTGTAGTGCGACCTCTGCACAATCAGGCAGCTAGACTATTTACAGTTAGTGTAGTGTTCAGTTAAAGCTACAAGTTAGTTTAGTGTGACCTCTGCACAGTGTTCAGCTAAAACTACAAGTTAGTGTAGTGCGCCCTCCTCACAGTGTTCAGCTAAAGCTACAAGTTATTTTAGTGTTACCTCTGCAGTGTTCAGCTAAAGCTACAAGTTAGGGTATTGCGTCCTCCTCACAGTGTTCAGCCAAAGCTACAAGTTAGTGTAGTGCGTCCTCTGAACAGTGTTCAGCTAAAACTAGAAGTTAGTGTAGTGCGACCTCTGCACAGTGTTCAGCTAAAGCTACAAGTTAGTGTAGTGCGCCCTCTGAACAGTGTTCAGCTAAAACTACAAGTTAGTGTAGTGCGACCTCTGCACAGTGTTCAGCTAAAGCTACAAGTTAGTGTAGTGCGTCCTCTGAACAGTGTTCAGCTAAAACTACAAGTTAGTGTAGTGCGTCCTCCTCACAGTGTTCAGCTAAAACTACAAGTTAGTGTAGTGTGACCTCTGCACAGTGTTCAGCTAAAGCTACAAGTTAGTGTAGTGCGTCCTCCTCACAGTGTTCAGCTAAAGCTACAAGTTAGTTTAGTGTGACCTCTGCACAGTGTTCAGCTAAAGCTACAAGTTAGTGTAGTGCGTCCTCCTCACAGTGTTCAGCTAAAACTACAAGTTAGTTTAGTGTGACCTCTGCACAGTGTTCAGCTAAAGCTACAAGTTAGTGTAGTGCGTCCTCCTCACAGTGTTCAGCTAAAACTACAAGTTAGTGTAGTGCGACCTCTGCACAGTGTTCAGCTAAAGCTACAAGTTAGTGTAGTGCATCCTTCTCACAGTGTTCAGCTAAAACTACAAGTTAGTTTTTTGCGAGCTCTGCACAGTGTTCACCTAAAGCTACCTGTAGAAGGTTGGTGGTGTTCTCATACTACAGGCAGGCAGTTGATTTTGCTAGCTGTAGTATCATATATATATATATATATATATATATATATATATATATATATATCCCAGCTTAGTGCAGCTACAGGCCATTAGTATGTCTGGAAGGCCAACAAGGAGAGGCAGACAGTCACAAGCCAATAAAAGAGGCCAAGCAGGCTCTGTGTCTAGAGGCAACAGTGCTGGTCGTGGAGACGGTGCATCCTCATCAGCACGTGGCCGTGGGACACGCTTGGCCTTTTTTTCGGCAGCTGGCCGTGTTGAGCCTCAACATGCGGAAGACTTGGTCGAGTGGATGACCAAGCCGTCCTCATCCTCTCTCACCCATGCTCAGGGTACTTTGTCTGGCAAAGCAGCTGCCAACGCGGCCTCTTCCCTCGGCTCAATAGCATCAGTGACTCCTTCCCTAGCCCCACCATGTCCTCCTGAGGAGTCCCTCGAACTGTTTGACCACAGTGTTGGGTACATGCTCCAGGAGGATGCCCAGCGTTTTTAAGGCTCTGATGATGATACTGAGCTAGATGAAGGCAGTAACGTGAGCACGGACAGAGGGGGTGCCCAAGAAGGACAGCAATCTGACAGTCATGCTCCCCCTGCTCCAGCATACTGCCATGTGTGCTCCAGTGATGAGGAGGGAGGGGATGATGAGGTCACTGACTCAACGTGGGTGCCTGATAGGAGAGAGGAGGAGGAGGAGGCACATCACCAGCGAGGCAGGATGCCCTCCAGGGGCCAGCCTAAGGGCAGCACACTGACTGCATCACACCCCAAATCTCTGCATGTGCAGGGCGCTGCTGTCTCTGCGCATTATTCCAAAAGTTCTATGGTGTGGGCCTTTTTTGAGACGAGTGCATCAGATCGCACCGCTGCCATTTGCAACATATGAGATCTCCAACCCCACTATACCTTCAGTCCTCTCTGAGACCTGCACTGAGAGGAATGAAGGTGTAGAATTAGGTGTGTCACAGCCAAGTACTTGTGGGCAATCTGCTTTCGGTACACCGACGTCAGATTGTACCAGTCAAATTTCCCTGCCCCAGCTGATGCACCGCCGAAAGAAGTTCGCTCCCAGCCATCCACATGCTCAACGGTTGAATGCTAGCTTGGCAAAATTGCTAGCACTTCAACTGCTGCCTTTTCAGTTGGTAGACTCTGCCCCCTTCCGTGAGTTTGTGGAATGTGCGGTTCCTCAGTGGCAGGTACCCAAACGCCACTTTTTTTCATGGAAGGCGATTCCGGCTCTCTACCAGCATGTGGAAGGCAATGTCCATGCCTCCCTGGACAGGGCGGTCAGCGCTAAGGTGCATATTACCGCTGACTCATGGTCCAGCAGGCATGGACAGGGACGTTACCTAAGTTTCACCACGCATTGGATGACTCTGCTGGCAGCTGGGAAGGATGCAGGACAAGGTGCAGTAGTGTTGGAGGTTGTTCCGCCACCACGCCTCCAAAATGCCACTACTAATGATTGTGACACACCTCTCTCCTCCACCCCTCCTCTTCTTCTTCCTCCATGGCCTCTTCCTGTGCTTTGTCCTCGGAACCAGCGGTGCTCTGTAGCCGTTCAAGGGGCTACGCAAGTATGCAGGCCAAAAGATGCCATGCGGTGCTTGAGCTGGTGTGCTTGGGGGACAGGAGCCACACTGGGGCAGAGGTTCTGTCAGCTCTGCAGGGGCAGGTTCAGAGGTGGTTGACGCCACGCCAACTTAAGGCAGGAATGGTGGTTTGCGACAATTGCACCAACCTCTTCTCTGCCCTCCGACAGGGACAAATGACCCATGTGCCCTGTTTGGCTCATGTCCTTAACTTGGTGGTGCAGCGGTTCTTGGGCAGGTACCCGGGCTTACAGGATGTCCTGAGGCAGGCCAGGAAAGTCTGTGTGCATTTCCAATGGTCATATAATGCCAGTGCTCGGCTGGCAGACCTCCAAAAGGGGTTTAACCTGCCCAAGAACCGCCCAATCTGTGACATGCCCACCAGGTGGAACTCAACGTTGGCCATGCTGCAGTGGCTGCACACGCAGCAGAGGGCCATTAATGAGTACCTGTGCGCCTATGCCAACAGGACAGGGTCAGGAGAGCTTGTTTTTTTTTCCCCATGCCAGTGGGCCATGATCAGGGATGCATGCACTATCCTGTCACCATTTGAGGAGGCCATGAGGATGGTGAGCAGTGACAGTGCATGCATCAGTGACACTGTCCCCCTTGTCCACCTGTTGGAGTGTGTGGAATAATGGACAGGGCACTTGAGGCAGAACAGAGGCAGGAAGAGGAGGACTTCCTTAGCTCTCAAGGCCCCCTTTATCCAGACAGTGTTCCTGCGTGCCCGCTGATCACACAGGAAGAGGACGAGGAGGAGGATTGTGTCAGTATGGAGGTGGAGCCTGGCACTCAGCTTTAGCAGCAGTCTTTAAGGGATCAGTCCCAAAAAACACATGAACTTGTACGTGGCTGGGAGGAGGTTGCTGCGGACCATGTCGTCCTTAGTGACCCAGAGGACTCCGGACCGAATGCCTCAGCAAACCTACGCTGCATGGCCTCCCTGATCCTGCAAAGCCTGCGTAAGGATCCTTGTATTCGTGGTATCAAGGAGAAGGACCAATACTGGCTGGCAACCCTCCTTGATTCACATAACAAGGGTAAGGTTGCAGACCTTATCTTGCCATCGCAGAGGGAGCAGAGGATGAAACATCTTCGGGAGGCCTTGCAGAAAGGTCTGTGCAACGTGTTCCCAGAGACTGGGATGTTTCAAACTCCTGTTTCTGGACAACGTGTTGCTGAGGCTTCGGTCAGTCAAAGAAGGAGCGGTGGAGAAGGTGGCCGTCTGACCGATGCGTTCAGACAATTTTTTAGTCCGCAGCCCCAAGGTATGATCGGTTCCAGCAACCATCGCCAGCATTTGTTTTACATGGTGCAAGAATACCTACGGGCAAGATCTGACTTGGACACCTTTCCCACCGAAAATCCTCTGGGTTACTGGGTCTTGAGGATGGATCACTGGCCAGAGCTTGCACAGTATGCAATTGAGCTACTGGCCTGTCCTGCATCCAGAGTTCTTTCGGAACACACATTCAGTGCTGCTGGAGGCTTTGTAACCGATCACAGGGTGCGTCTGTCCACCGACTCGGTCGATCGACTGACCTTCATAAAAATGAATCAGTCTTGGATCACCACCAGCTACCAAGCACCTGATGCTGATGTAACCGAATAATTTTTTTTAAAATCTCAGATCCCTTCAAAGACTGCCTATGCTGATGCTGAGTGACTATCCTGAGTAATTATCCTCTTCCTCCTCAATGATCACGCTGATAGCTTGTAAGAACATTTTTGGTTCTGGGCGCCGCCACCAGTGCCTAAAGCCCAATTTGTCAGCCCCTGTGTAACAGGGGCGTGTAATTACAATTTTTGATGCAATACTTTGCAGCAGGGCTCATTTCTGCGTTCCAACTAGAGTATCTGTGAGGAGTTGCAGTGTTGTGGCACCAGTGCCTAAGGCCCAATTTTTCAGCCCCTGGTTAACAGGGGGATGTAATTACAATTTTTGATGCAATACTTTACAGCAGGGCTCGTTCCTGCGTTCCAACAAGAGTATCTGTGAGGGGTTGCAGTGTTCTGGCACCAACACCAATGCCTAAGGCCCACTTTTTCAGCCCCTGTCTAACAGGGGCGTGTAATTACAATTTTTGATGCAATACTTTGCAGCAGGGCTCGTTCCTGCGTTCCAACTAGAGTATCTGTGAGGGGTTGCAGTGTTGTGGCACCAGTACCAGTGCCTAAGGCCCAATTTTTCAGCCCCTGTTCAACAGGGGCATGTAATTACAATTCTTGATCTAATGTTTATATAATATTAATATAATATATACCCACATTTCTGCAGAGTATATAGGGCAGGCCCCTACTTTCAAACATCCAACTTACAAACGACTCCTACTTGCAAACGGAAGGAGACAACAGGAAGTGAGATTAAATCTACCCCTAGGAAGGGAAATTCTCTCCTGTAAGAGTTAATATGGGAAAAACATTTTTCCTTTCCACTGATGCTTTATCACCAATCCTTGTTTCACAAAAAACCCACATTTTCAAAAAACATTTGTCATTGGGACAAAAAGTGAGGTGAAATCTTCTGAAAAGGAGCACAGACAGCAAAACAAATGTCACAGGGGTGATAACCCTTCCCTATGTTTTCCAAAAAGCTTAAAATAGATTTTTTGGCTGGAGCTAAACACGTTAAAAATGTACCTGTTCAAAATTACAAACAGATTCTACTTAACAACAAACCTACAGTCCCTGTCTTGTTTGCACCGCCTGTATACTGCTGTTCAGAGTACAGAGCCTGTATACTGCTGTTTCCTTTTTTAATTTGGGTACGAGGTTCCCCTTAATATCCATACAAGACCCAAAGGGCCTGGTAATGGACTGGGGGGTACCCATGCTGTTTGTCTCACTGATTTTCATCCATATTGCCAGGACCCGACATTACTGTACATTAAAGCCGCAAGTAGTTTTAAATGACTTTTTTTCCTTTAAAAATGACATTTTGTGCAGGAATTGTTGTAAGCACGCGAAACACGCGCCACTTTACAGGCATACTATAGACACCCCCCAAGTACGATATTTAAAGGAATATTTCACTTTTTTTTTACTTTAAGCATCATTAAAATCACTGCTCCCGAAAAAACGGCCGTTTTTAAAAGTTTTTTTGCATTAATACATGTCTCCTGGGGCAGGACTCGGGTCCCCAAACCCTTTTTAGGACAATACCATGCAAATTAGCCTTTAAAATGAGCACTCTTGATTTCGAATGTTCGAGTCCCATAGACGTCAATGGGGTTCTAACGTTCGTGCGAATTTTCGGTCCGTTCGCAGGTTCTGGTGCGAACCGAACCGGGGGGTGTTCGGCTCATTCCTATTGATGACCATGTTTCTGCTTACTGCCTATACTGACCCTGGACTGTTTATGGACCATGTTCCTGCCTACTGCCTGGATGTCAGCCTACTCCCTTTACTGACCCAGGCCTGTTTATGGACCATGTTCCTGCCTGCTGCCTGGACCAATACTTTGGCTGTGCTGACCATGTTTCTGCCTGTTGCCTGGATGACTCATTTGGCTGTTTCTGACCACATTTCTGCCTGCTGCCTGGACCAATGCTTTGCCTGTTTGCTGGACACATCTCTGCTTGGCCCTAGTACTGACACATCTGCACATTACTCTGGCTATGCTCCTGCGAGACACCAGCCAACTCATCCTCTGTGGACACCCTCTGTACTTCCCCACCAGAGACCAAAGCATTATGTTATGGAGGCAGCCACGTACCAGTAGGCTATATATATATATATATATATATATATATATATATATATATATATATATACACTGTACACACTGTGTTCTCTTCCTAATATACTGACAGGCAGGCAGGTGTTTTTACAGCATTTACAGTATTTACAGCTAGTGTACTGTGTCCTCTGCACAGTGTGCACCTAAAGCTACCTGAAGACAATTGTTAGTGTTCTGATCCAATAATACCACAGGCAGGCAGCTGCAGTATTTACAGTTAGTGTACTGTGTCCTCTGCACTGTGTGCACCTAAAGCTACCTGAAGACAATTGCTGGTGTTCTCATACTAATAATACTACAGGCAGGCAGTTGATTCTGCTAGCGGCAGTATAATCAGTATATATATACATCCCAGCTTTGTGCAGTTACATCTCACTGCAGGCCATTAGTATGTCTGGAAGGCCAACAAGGAGAGGCAGACAGTCACAAGTCAATAAAAGAGGGCAAGCAGGCTCTGTGTCTAGAGGCAACAGTGCTGGTCGTGGACACGGTGCATCCTCATCGGCACGTGGCCGTTGGACACGCTTGTCCTTTTTTTCAGCAGCTGGCCTTGTTGATCCGCAACATGCCGAAGACTTGGTAGAGTGGATGACCAAGCCGTCCTCATCCTCCTCATCCTCTCTCATCCAGGCTTAGGGTACTTTGTCTGGCAAAGCAGCTGCCAACTCAGCTCAATGGCATCAGTCACTCCTTCCCTAGCCCCACCATGTTCTCCTGAGGAGTCCCCTTTGTTGGGCACACGCAGCAGAGGGCCAACAATGAGTACCTACGCGACTATGGCACCAGGACAGGGTCAGGGAAGCTTGTTTTTTTTTCCCACGCCAGTGGGCTATGATCAGGGATGCATGCACTGTCCTGTCACCATTTGAAGAGGCCATGAGGATGGTGAGCAGTGACAGTGCATGCATCAGTGACACTGTCCCTCTTGTCCACCTGTTGGAGCACACACTGCGTGGAATAATGGACAGGGAACTTGAGGCAGAACAAAGGGAGGAAGAGGAGGACTTCCTTACCTCTCAAGGGCCCCTTTATCCAGACAGTGTTCCTGTGTGCCTGCCGATCACACAGGAAGAGTCGGAGGATTGTGTCATCATGGAGGTGGAGCCTGGCACTCAGCATCAGCAGCAGTCTTCAAGGGATCATTTACAGTCCGAAGAAACCCATGGACTTGTACGTGGCTGGGAGGAGGTGGCTGTGGATCATGTCGTCCTTAGTGACCCAGAGGACTCTGGACCGAATGCCTCAGCAACCCTACGCTGCATGGTCTCCCTGATCCTGCAAAGCCTGCGGAAGGATCCTCGTATTCGTGGTATCAAGAGGAGGGATCATTACTGGCTGGCAACCCTCCTTGATCCACGTTACAAGGGTAAGGTTGCGGACCTTATCTTGCCATCGCAGAAAGAGCAGAGGATGAAACATCTTCTGGAGGCCTTGCAAGGCTTCGGTCAGTCACAGAAGGAGCGGTGGAGAAGGTGGCTGTCTGACCGATGCATTCAGACAATTTTTTAGTCCGCAGCCCCAAGGTATGATCGGTTCCAGCAACCATCGCCAGATTCACATGGTGCAGGAATACCTAGGGGCAAGATCAGACTTGGACATCTTTCCCACCAAAATTCCTCTGGGTTACTGGGTCTTGAGGATGGATCCAGAGCTTGCAAGGTATGCAATTGAGCTACTGGCCTGTCTTGCATCCAGCGTTCTTTCAGAACACACATTCAGTGCTGCTGGAGGCTTTGTAACCGATCACAGGGTGCGCCTGTCTACCGAATCGGTCGATCGGCTGACCTTCATAAAAATGAATCAGTCTTGGATCACCAGCTACCAAGCACCTGATGCTGATGTAACCAAATATTTTTTTTAATATGAGATCCCTTCAAGACTGTCTATGCTGATGCTGAGTGACTATCCTGTTATGCTGAGTGACAATCCTTTCCTCCTCAATTTTCATGCTGATAGCTTTTAAGAACATTTTTGGTTCTGGGCACCGCCACCAGTGGCTAAGGCCCAATTTTTCTGCCCCTGTTCAACAGGGGCATGTAATTACAATTTTTGATGCAATACTTTGCAGCAGGGCTCATTCCTGCGCTCCAACTATAGTATCTGTGAGGGGTTGCAGTTTTGTGGCACCAGCACCAGTGCCCAAGGCCCAATTTTTCAGCCCCTGTTTAACAAGGGCGTAAAATTACAATTTTTGATGCAATACTTTGCAGCAGGGCTCATTCCTGCGCTCCAACTATAGTATCTGTGAGGGGCTGCAGTGTTGTGGCAGCAGTGACCAAGGCCCAATTTTTCAGCCCCTGTTTAACAAGGGCGTATAATTACAATTTTTGATGCAATACTTTGCAGCAGGGCTCATTCCTGCGCTCCAACTAGAATATCTGTGAGGGGTTGCAGTTTTGTGGCACCAGCACCAGTGCCCAAGGCCCAATTTTTCAGCCCCTGTTCAACAGGGACATGTAATTACAATTCTTGATCTAATATTTCACAGCAGGGCCTATTACTACTCCCACCAAGAGTAACTGTGAGGGCTTACAGTGTTGTGGCAATACCACCACCACCACCAAAGGCCCAATTTTTCTGCCCCTGTTCAACAGGTGCATGTAATTACAATTCTTGATATAATATTTCACAGCAGGGCCCGTTCCAACGCCCACCAAGAGTAACTGTGAGGACTTACAATGTTGTGGCACCAGCACCACCACCACCACCACGAAAGGCCCAATTTTTCTACCACTGTTCAACAATGGCATGTAATTACAATTCTTGATCTAATATTTCACAGCAGGGCCCGTTTCTGCGCCCACCAAGAGTAACTGTGAGGGATTACATTGTTGTGGCAACACCAACACCTAAGGCCCCAATTTATGCAGAGTATATAGGGCAGGCCCCTACTTTCAAACATCCAACTTACAAACGACTCCTACTTGCAAACAGAAGGAGACAACAGGAAGTGAGATGAAATCTACCGCTAGGAAGGGAAATTCTCTCCTGTAAGAGTTAATATGGGAAAAACGTGTCTCCTCTCCACTGATGCTTTATCACCAATCCTTGTTTCACTAAAAACCCCAAATTTTCAAAAAACATTTGTCATTGGGACAGAAAGTGAGGTGAAATCTTCTGAAGAGGTGCACAGACAGCAAAACAAATGTTACAGGGTTGATAACCCTTCCCTATGTTTCCCAAAAAGCTTAAATATAGATTTTTTGGCTGGAGCTATACTTTAAAATGTACCAGTTCAAAATTACAAACAGATTCTACTTAACAACAAACCTACAGTATATAGAGCCTGGGTGCCCCACGCCTTTCCTTTTTTTAATTTGGGTGCGGGGTTCCCCTTAATATCCATAAAAGACCAAAAGGGCCTGGTAATGGATTAGGGAGGGTACCCATGCCGTTTGTCTCACTAATTTTCATCCATATTGCTGGGACCCGACATTACATTAAAGCCGCAAGCAGTTTTAAATTACTTTTATTCCTTTACAAATGTCATTTTGTGCAGGGACTGTTCTAAGCACCGGAAACACGCGCCACTTTACAGGCATACCATAGACACAGCCCAGGTACGATATTAAAAGGAATATTTCACTTTTTTTTTCACTTTAAGCATCATTAAAATCACTGCTCCCGAAAAAACGGCTGTTTTTAAAACTTTTTTTTGCATTGATACATGTCCCCTGGTGCAGGACCTGGGTCCTCAAACCCTTTTTAGGACAATAACTTGCATATTAGCCTTTAAAATTAGCACTTTTGATTTTGAACGTTCGAGTCCCAAAGACTTTAACGGGGTTCTAAAGTTTGCTCAAACTTTCAGTCTGTTCGCAGGTTCTGGTGCGAACCGAACCAGGGGGTGTTCGGCTCATCCCTACTCCGGAACAAAGGCTAGTCGCCACCTTGCGGTACTTGGCGACAGGGAGAAGTCTGCAGGACATCAAGTTCTTGACAGGCATCTCCCCCCAGGCTCTGGGATCATTCTAGAGAGCTGTTCTGCCATCATTCAGGTCCTACAGAAGGACTATATTAAGGTAAGTTTTATCCTTTAACATCACATTCTATGTATTTATTGTTTGCTAATCTATTGGAATTATTTCATCATTCCCTAATTACCATGATTGTAATATGCTGTGAATGTCCTCTGTGTCCTCACGCATGCTGGAAGCTTTTAATGCTCCTTTTTTGTCCTTCATGCATATTTGCCTTCACTAACCTCCCCAGCATGCTATCCTGGGCTCATACACACCTAGCCTAGTCACTTAACAATGTATTTTGTCAGCTCCATTGTAGTGCTTTACCCTAAACACCCCCTAAAATGTGTACAAATGTTATTTGTGTCCTTAAATTCAAGAACGTGGCAACCCTGGATAAACTATACTATACCACAAACCTTTGATAATGAAGTACTATTGCCGTGGTAACTTGAATGAAGAATTTTAACATTTATGCTTCTTTAAATAGTAGTATTAGATTATGGTCTTACCTTGCGGACCTCTCCACTCTACCTTCTCTTCTTTACCTCCTTTTTCCTTTCTTTTATTTTTTATTTATGGTATATTTTTTGATTTCATAATACCCATATTGTTTAATTTATATATTTTTTATTTTCATATTTTCCAATCAACAGTCTCTTTGAAATTGTTAAGACTGTAATAAATGTCTATTATTAATACTAATATAATAATATATAATATCTTGAACAAGGCTTATTTATTATCAATAACATTTTAATTTGTTCTTGATATTAATATATTGTCTCTATGGATGTAATATTTGATTACTTATGTAATTATAATTAACCATCTTCTATAAGACTGTATTATCACAATTATATGTCACTTGTACAATGTTATTTCCATACTGAAATATATAATAAAATATTTTGACAAGGAAAATTGCTGTTCACAGACACTCTCCATCCAATCTGACAGAGCTTGAGCTATTTTGCAAAAAAGAATGGGCAAGCATGTCACTCTCTAGATGTGCAAAGCTCTTATGCCCCGTACACACGATCGGACATTGATCGGACATTCCGACAACAAAATCCATGGATTTTTTCCGACGGATGTTGGCTCAAACTTGTCTTGCATACACACGGTCACACAAAGTTGTCGGAAAATCTAATCATTCTGAACGTGGTGACGTAAAACACGTACGTCGGGACTATAAACGGGGCAGTAGCCAATAGCTTTCGTCTCCTAATTTATTCTGAGCATGCGTAGCACTTTGTTCGTCGGATTTGTGTAAACACGATTGGAATTTCCGACAACGGATTTTGTTGTCGAAACATTTTATAGCAAGCTCTCAAACTTTGTGTGTCGGAAATTCTGATGGAAAATGTGTGATGGAGCCTACACACGGTCGGAATTTCCGACAACAAGGTCCTATCACACATTTTCCATCGGAAAATCTGACCGTGTGTACGTGGCATTAGAGACATGCCCAAAAAGTGGTTCTATAAAGTATTGACTCAGTGAGGCTGAATACAAATACACACCTCACTTTTCTCTTATTTATTGTAAAAATGTTGAAAAACATTTATCATTTTCCTTCCACTTTACAATTATGTGCCACTTTGTGTTGGTCTATCACATAAAATCCCAATAAAATACATTTACGTTTTTGGTTGTAACATGACAAAATGTTGAAAATTTTAAGGGGTATGAATACTTTTTCAATGCACTGTATGTACCATAGTTTCTAGTCTCTATAACTTTCACACAGACTAAATAACATATACCGATTTGGGTTATTTTTACCAAAGAAATGTAGCATAATACATTCTGGCCTAAATTTATGAGGAATGATTATTTATTTGCAAAATTTTATAACAGAAACTAAGAAAAAAATAGTTTTTCAAATGTTTTTGGATTTTTTCATTTATATAGGAAAAAATAAAAAAAACTAGTGGTGATTAACCACTTCCCACCCAGCCTATTGTAAATGATGGCCGAGCGGGAGCACTGTTATCCTGACGTCCTCCAGGTGTGCGCCTCGTGCCATGTAGTGGTGGGTTCTGTCACCTGATGTGTCCACTGTATGGCATTGCACAGAGGAAGTAAGTATAAGCACCTTTTTTAATTTTAATAAAAAAAATAAAAAAAATAAAGGTTTACACTTTGACAACAAAAGATAATTTCATAATAGTCACTAGTCTACATCCATGTGGGACTCTATAATTGCTTAACATAATATCTCAACGGACTGTTATCTTAATTGGTTGCTTTATAAATACAGTGTGATAAGGCTATACTAAGAAAACTGAACCTATCTGAGCATTGTGAGGTATATGTGTGAGTGGAAAAAATGTATAACATTCATTGAAAATAGTGACACAATGCTAAAGTAAGTAGCTATTATATAATGCCTGGGGTATAATTAGCAATTTAGATGCATATTATATCAGCAATACATTGTATTTATTACTTGCATTCAGATGTGAACAATCTTCAATTTATTAATCTGAAAGGTCTAAATGTGCTAATTTAGTGATACAAAGATAGTGAGGAAAGTTTGTAGGTTACCCTACCTGCACTGTCACCACTGGAAAACACTGTAGATTATTAGACATGTGCATTCGTTTTCGTCCGAATGCATTTTCGTCCCAATTTCAGGTATTTTCGTTATCGTTTTAACAAACGATAACGGAAGTGCAGAATCCGAAAAACGAAAGATCCGACATAAACAAATGCTTTATTTTCGTTTTCGTCGTGACAACAGTTTGATATAGATAGGAGATTCGACATGATGCTGGCAATAACAATCTCTGTCTATCGAACCTCTGGTCGAATGTGCCTAACCTTAGCTCTATTAGTCCAAGATTATTCTACATAGAGAGAAAAGATTTGACATAGAGAGAAAAGATTTGACATAGAGAGAAAAGATTGCTGCTGGAATTGGGTGGGGGAAGTAAAAAAAAAATAATGATAATGATGAATGTTATTGGCCAATTGTAACCAAAGAGGAGGGGCAGTAAAATAGCTAGAACTAAGTACACACGTACAGCCAACTTACTTTCACTTACAATTTGCTAGCAGAGAGAGACACACACACTGAATCATTTCAGAAGACAGTCAATCTTAGCTGGTTCATTTGTCAGAGAACCTGAATTATTTAGCAATTAAGCATAAGCACAGCAGAACAATAGTGAAGCAAGCTACAGTTCAACGTAACGTTTTCATAATAATCTGCTGCTATTGTGTTAGTGTTGTGAACTTGATAGTGATACTAGTGTTGCTAGTGTTGTAATAGCCTCAGAGGCTGGCCGTGTTGTGGGGGGGGGGGGGGATTTATTATTATAGATTCTATATTATAGATTGAGATTCTACATAGATTCTATATACCCTATCTTGTTACCTGTCTGATCAGTGATCACTATCACCAGTACATTTTCTGTTTGAACTATATACATTCAACATGAACGACGAAGATTCGACAAAGCAGCAAAACATTCGACAGACACCATAAGCCTTCAATGACAGATTCAACCTTAATCAATTTGGATTTTTGGACGAATGCAATTTTTAACGAAAAGCGAAATAAATAAAAATGAATTTCGGGAGTAACTAAATACCGTATTTATCGGCGTATAACACGCACCGGCGTATAACACGCACCCCAATTTAGGAGGGAATTTTAAGGAAAAAAAACTTTTAGGAGGGAAGTTGAAGGGAAAAAAACTTACATTTAAATGTCCTTCATTGCAGCCTTGTCAGTGCAGCCTTGTCAGTGCAGCCTTGTCAGTGCAGCCTTGTCAGTGCAGCCATGTCAGTGCAGCCATGTCAGTGCAGCCTTGTCAGTGCAGCCTTGTCAGTGCAGCCATGTCAGTGCAGCCATGTCAGTGCAGCCATGTCAGTGCAGCCTTGTCAGTGCAGCCTTCCCCAGTGCAGCCTTCCCCAGTGCAGCTTTACCCAGTGGAGCCTTGTCAGTGCAGCCATGTCAGTGCAGCCTTGTCAGTGCAGCCTTGTCAGTGCAGCCTTCCCCAGTGCAGCCTTGTCAGTGCAGCCTTCTCCAGTGCAGCCTTCCCCAGTGGAGCCTTCCCCAGTGGAGCCTTCCCCAGTGCAGCCTTGCCCCAGTGCAGCCTGGGATCCCCTGTCCCTGCTGTCACATCTTCAAAATCGCGGACCGCGATTTGAAAATGGCGCCGCCGGCGCCGAAGTACACAGAGCCGGTCCTCGGCTCTTTCCGGCGGCTCTCGTTTACTTTCGGCTCCACTCGTAGTCCCGAGCGGAGCTATCCGAACCTACTCGGATAGCTCCGCTCCGGACTACGAGTGAAACCGAAAGTAAACGAGAGCCGCCGGAAAGAGCCGAGGACCGGCTCTGTGTACTTCGGCGCCGGCGGCGCCATTTTCAAATCGCGGTCCGCGATTTTGAACAAGTGACAGCTCGGATCGCAGGGGGATCGGCGTATAACACGCACCTGCAACTTTCCCCTGATTTTAAGGGGAAAAAAGTGCGTGTTATACGCCGATAAATACGGTAAATGTATTTTTCGGACGAAAATGAAATTCTGAAACAAAATATTTCAGTGTGCACATGTCTATAGATTATAGAATGAAATAAGTGTAAATTTGTTTTTTCTTTCTCCTGCAATCAATTACCACAGATGAGAAATAGTAGTGGAATCTGGAGGGTTTAGTCTCCACTCACTAAGCTTAATAATTATTTTGCCCAAAAGAACGATTCTTATCTTCAAAAGTGACTTTTATTTTCAGCCAATGAGTCCAGTGAAATTTGAACATTACAGTCACATGGCTAAAAATAAAGACCCTTATACTTGTGTAAAGATTTGTGATTTTGAGCTTTTTGAGTGCTATGAGTAGTGGGAACTGTACTTATGTGTACTAGCTGAGATATTTCATTAGGGCAAGAAAATACATCAACATACTGTACATAGTAATTTTATATATCAATTTCTGCAAAAAGCATTAAAGTGGATGTAAACCCGATTCATAAAATTTGAGCTGGGCACATATATCTGCAGTGTATTCTTATCTCTCTTCAAAGCACTATGTCCCGTAGCGGTCTCCTGCTCTGTTCTACTGTTATCAGCCTGATAACTCCTGACAAGTTCTCAGTCACATATGATAAAAGCAGCCTGAGTTTTGTGTTGGGGCGGATGCTATAAATAGATTAGCACTGAGCTGAACGATTCAACAAACAGAGCTAAAAGTCCCTACCTATGAGGAGAGGGGGTGTGTGCCTTTCCTCCAATCAGCTGTCTTGGCTGTATGCCCAGGCTTCACTGCAGTGCTAAACAGGAAGAGAAAATCTCCTAACATGGTCTGAACTTTCTAAACAGTATATAAAGATGAAGACAGCAGATATGCATGTAAAAGGAATGTAGGAGGATTTGTTTCATCTCTGTGTATCATCTGAGGCTGTTCACTTCACTGGGTATATGTGAGGGTTTACATCCACTTTAAGTTCCCCTAAGGTATGTTAAATAGGCCACCTAACCAGTATTACCATATGTCATTTTTTTTACATACCATAAATATTATTTAGCACTGCTTTTAGTAATATTGGATCTTTAAGAATTGTTTATACTATTGATAAATTACATTTACTCTTTTATATAGACAGGGCCAGTAACCCCTCAGTCAAATCATTTTTTAAAAGGCAAGAAATACACACCAAATCCAAAAATGTTGATGTAGCTGAAAAACATGAATCTCAGGAATAGTACACATGTGACAGAATTTATCCTCTCTGGTCTCTCCTCTGACCCGAACCTTCAGCTACCTCTCTTTCTACTCTGCTTCTCAGTGTACATGGTGACTCTGCTTGGAAACTTTATGTTAGTTTTGGTAATTTATGTGACTCCCATTCTTCAAACACCAATGTACACTTTCCTAATGAACTTATCCCTTATAGATATATTTTATTCATCAGCTATTACCCCAAATGTTATGGTCAATATCTTCTCTATAAACAAGACAATCACCATCACTGGATGTGCCACACAAATGTTTCTTTTCATAGACCTTGCAGGCTCTGAAGTCATGTTACTACCCGTCATGGCCTATGATCGCTATGTAGCCATATGTAAGCCATTGTATTATGCCAGGCTTATCAACCGGGCAACCTGTTTTCAGCTCCTCTCCTCAATATATACAGCAGCATTGGTGAATGCATTATTACACACATATTGTGCATTTACGTTACCATTCTGCAAGTCGAATCAAATCAATCATTTTTTTTGCGATATCAATCCTATTTTAAAATTGTCATGTAAAGATACCTTTGTTAATCAAATGTTGGCATTTGTTGTTGCTGGATCTCTTGAAGTGGGCTCTTTCTTATGTATAATGACATCATATATCTGTATTTTAAGTGCTCTATGCAGAATTGGCTCTTCTAAAAGAATCAAGCCTCTGTCTACCTGTGCCTCTCACTTTACCTGTGTAGCAATGTTTTACTGTCCAGTTTTCTTCACCTATCTACGTCCAAATTCTGCCTACTCAGTGGAGCAGGACTGGGTGGTGTCTGTGTTCTATACATTAATCATTCCAATGTTAAATCCCATCATCTATAGTTTGAGGAACCAAGATGTAAAACAAGCTCTGACTAAACTGATGACATCCACCATGGTCCCCTGATTCAGTACTACTGATTGTCCCTTTTTGAGGTTATTTTTTTTATGAGGGAGACCTGGGAAAGTAAAAAGTTTTTGTTATTACTAATTAAATGATTTTAAATCCATTATATTAATTCTTGGTCATAACATATCTGACCCCATGGTAGTGTAGATAAGTTGTAGATAATTTCCCTAATGCCCACCTACTGAACAACAGAGGTGCAGAAATACCTGGTACCTGTCAATACCAGACTGTTTTGAATGAGGTGCCCGAGTTTTTCATGGAAGATCTTTTAAAGTACCTGCTGGGTGCTCATAGGCATGTGGGCTAGTATGCCTTATCCTTTATATCTATTTTATAGGCTTCATTATTAAAAGATGAGTAAACCCAAGATCAAAAAAGTAATATATTGCAGCTTATCTTACATATCATGGCTGCATTCGTTTTCATTTTCCTGGCTAAGAACATTTTTAGTAAGTAAAGAAAATACTTATGTGTGCAGTCACAGGGGGAGATTTACTAAAACTGGTGCACACAGAATCTGGTGCAGGTGTGCATAATAACTAATCAGCTTCTAGGTTACCGTATATACTCGAGTATAAGTCGAGATTTTCAGCCCTTTTTGGGCTGAAAGTGGCCCCCTCGACTTATACTCGAGTCACCGCCGTCTGCCTACATGATCAGCGTGTCATGCAGGCAGATGGCAAGCCAGCGTGTGCTATTACTATTCGGCGGCCAATTACTGTTCAAAAGCCACGCCTCCTCCTCGTATGTGATAGGCAGAAAGCTCCATTTCCCAGCAGTTAGTGTACAGCCTATCACGGACATTCTCTCATCCTCGTCCGTGGTATGAGGATGAGAGAATGTCCGTTATAGGCTGACCGCTGACTGCTGGGAAATGGAGTTCTCTGCCTATCATGGACGAGGAGGAGGCGCGGCTTTTGAACAGTGAATGGCCGCCGAATAGTAATAGCACACGCTGATCAGAGGCATGCACAGGACGCAGGTAGGATGCACACATACACAGGACACAGAGACATGCACACATACACAGGACACAGACACATGCACACATACACAGGACACAGACACATGCACACATACACAGGACACATACACAGGTACATATACACATGACACATGCACATATACATAAGACACATACACAGGACACATGCACAGGACACATGCACATATACACATGACACATGCACATATACACAGGACACATGACACATGCACATATACACAGGACACATGCACAGGACACAGGGAGGTATACAGCTGCAGATGAGCATTGTTGACCCTCTTTTTTCACTTACAGTAGCTCACCCTCGTCTTATACTCGGGTTAATAAGTTTTCCCCATTTTTTTGTGGTAAATTAGGGCCTCGACTTATACTCGGATCAACCTATACTCGAGTATATACGGTAAGTTAAAAGCTGATTGGCTACCATGCTTTCTGTGTGCACCAGTTTCAGTAAATCTCCCCCTCAGTGCTGCTCCAGGACAGTCTTGCCTGCTGTCACTGACAGTCTATTCAAAGCAAAAATGGGTGATGACCAGTAAAGTCCAAGCAAAATACTTTAAGGTCTCATGCACACTGGACACCTTAACAGCTGCATCTGACGTTTTTTCTTTCCTGCCTCTAAACGCCCCTCCATGTTAGCCTATGTGTTAATGCACACATAGGCTTTTAGCGGTGTTTAGTAGCAGGAGCTTTGAGGCAGGGAAAAAGCCCCACTGCCATTGCGTCCAGGAGCAGCAGAGTTTGGGCAGGAAAAATGCTCTATGCTACTACAAGCTGTTAAAGCTGCTAAACGAGCCTAAAAGTCAGTGCTTGAGCATTAATTAATTTCAATGGCCACAATAAAATATTTATTCTGGCCAATGAAATGAATTAATTCCCAAGAGCTTGACACCTGTAAAAGCTCCTAAAAGCTTGTAAAAGCTTTGGGCACTTTTACAAGCATCAGGCATTTTTTCTGCTAAAACGCTGCTGGCTTCTAGGAGAGTTTAAAAAAAAGCCATCCTGTGTGCATAAGGCCTAAAAAATTTAAACGCATGGCACAACAGGAAACATTGACACAGATTGAGATCTTGTAAACATTTTACGCTCACAGGTGCTAATTCATAGAGTGATTCTTTCTAGTTAAGAGAATAAATAAAAAAAACAAGATGAGGTATAAAACATCAAAGAAATGCACAGCCGGTGTCCTCTACAAGGATTGTATCGCGGGACACTTCTTTTTTTTTTTACTCTTAATAAAGGAATTGACAAAAACTGTCTCTTGTGGTTTTTACTTTTTGACACTTTTTTTGGTGAATGGGTAGGGGTACCCGGTATCCATTCACCAAGGGGGGCTGGGATCTGTGGCCCCCTTGTTAAAGGGGGCTTCCAGATTCTGATAAGCCCGCAGACCCTGAAAACCAACGGCCAGGGTTGTCGGGAAGAGGCCCTTGTCCCCATCAACATGGCACCCCAAAGCACACTCCCCATGTTGAAAGCAAATGACCTAGTATGATTCAGGAGGGCGGGCACTCGCTTGTCCCCTCCCTTTCCCGACCTGCCAGGCTGCATGCTCGGATAAAGGGCTGGTATGGATTTTGGGGGGGCCCACGCCATTTAAAAAAAAAAATTGGCAGGTAGCTCACCTTAAAATCTATGCCAGATCCAAAGGGCCTGGTATGGATTTTGGGGGGACCTCATGCCATTTTCTTTTCCTAATTCTGTCATAGGGTTCCCCTTAAATACACTGTATTATATACTCTGCACTGCACTATATACTCTGCACTGTATTATATATACTACACTGACTCCACTATACTGTATATTCTCCGCTGTGTTATATATACTACACTGACTGCACTATATACTCTGCAATGTGTTATATAACACTGATGGCACTATATACTCAGCACTGTATTATACATACTGCACTATATACTCTGAACTGTATTATATATACTACACTGACTGCACTATATACCCTCCACTGTATTATATATACTACACTGACTGCACTATGTACAAAAGAAAAAGTTGACTTTGTCTGAGCCACAGAAAATCATACTAAAAGTACAGCTATTATGTTAATATTCCCCCAAAGTAAGCAGTCCCAACAACTTAACCTTGAGCATTCGCTCATAACTGCATAAAAAAAAGGATTACAAATTGCCACATAAAGGTCATAGAATAAACAGGAAAACAAGAAAATACTCTGAACCCACAAACAGTGTGAAAAAGAAAATCTGTGTGACACGTACTTTAAAGTATATAACCAAAGCTTTTTTTCTCAGAGTAGGCGCAGGTAGTCCCCCTGAGTCATGCTTTATCTCTGCCCCTACTTACCTCTGAGCACCTCCCTTGGTTTCACCCCCTACCCACCTCCCAATACTGTTCCTTCTAGAGAATACAGAATAAAGTATCATTTTCTGGTGCTAAGAAATTTGTATAGAATGTGGTAATGATAAAAGGAAAAATTAGTAAAATAGATCCCCTGCAGCTGGCAACAATAGATCCTCCAGCAACAATAGATCAACCCCAGCAACAACAGACCCCTAAAAGCAGCAAATGATCTCTCAGCAGCGAGCATGAATAGAACCTCCAGCAGCAATAGACCCCAAGCTCACAACAAGAGATCTCCTTGCAGCCAGCATCAATAGACCCTCCAGCACACCCCAGCATGCCTTGCCATTACATACATTAAGTGCTAGAGGTACTGGAACTGAGTAAGAATAAGTCTGAAAATGATAAATTATCAGGGAAGAAATACATTAGACTATGAAATGCCCTGTAGTCACAAAATATTTTATTAACATGATACTGAGGAAAAGAATATTCAGCTTGGCATGATCAGTCAGTCCTAACAAACGAAATCCTGAGATTAACATTTGATTGTCTTCCCCTCCTTCTATATTTACCATTCATATTGTAGGCACCTGCAAAAAGAAACATATATTTCTCTGAATATAAATTAACAAGGTTAGTTTAATAAAACAATTTTTAAAATATGATTGCATGAGGAATATGTGCAGCACATTTACAAAACTATGATAAACTACCTTAACCCTTCCTAAGGGTGTAGGTGAGTGTAATGATCCACCTGTGTGTGGACAGCGCTCTCAGCCCAAAACCGAGATGCTAAGCCCGCAATGGAGGTCTAAGTCCTACCAAAAAAGTGGATATTAATTAATATTAGACCAGTTCCTAAAGAATACCAGGGAAGTTGTGAAATAATAAATTCAAACAATTTTTACATAAATCCAAATGAATTATGAGTGAACCTCTATAAGAACACAGTGTATAAAATCCAAACACCAGAAAATATATTTAGGCATAAAGAGTGTCCAAAAATATTGGTGTACCGAAAATAGTTCAATTAAGTGTGCCAAAAAAAAAATGTTGATCAAAAAACCACAAAAAATGCAAAAAAACAAAAAATGCAAGAATCGCACCAAAAAGAAAAAAGCAACAATTACAAAAAAACGCATAAATGCATCCATTCCAATGTGAGTGACTGTTCGTGCTTTAATAAAATTGTTGCAGGTGACTTTTAGTGCTGACAAAATCTTGACAGGTGACTTGCGTGCTCCCCCTCATAGGTCCCCACTCACCAGCTCCTGTAACCCCTGCAGGGGTGATACGTATGTAAATCCACAGTGTAGACCGATGTTCACAAGTGCCAGCATCTGCAGTCCCTCAAATAGCCTTAGGATTTACAGACAGTAGCAGGTATAGTTAATCATGTTCCTCATGGAAAAGAAAGATTGGCTCCCATAGTGTAGTATCCAAAAAATTCTATTTATTTAAAAGTTTTTTAAAATCAATCAAAAAAGATAAGCAATAAAACAGAAAACAGCTCTATCTGATGGCGGGCAAGAGAAGCCGAAGCTGTGGGCAAAAAGGACCAAACAGTGTTCCGAAGATGATGTAACATGACATAACAGTCATGACGTCATCCAGGCGGACCAACGTAGACTCCGCAAATCATGTCCGGACCAAGCTCACGTATATCCGCATGCACAATCCGCACACACAAGAAGGAAGTCCGAAAAGGACACAACAAGTGCGGGGAACAAAAGGACCAGATGTATCAAAGAGATAGCCGAGCAAAGTGCCCGGTATCAACAATAGACTTGATAAACAAAGGCACAATAAACAAAGAAAGGCATGACAGATCCTAAATGGGTGATTGAACTATATAAGGTCCTTAGTTGTATCCACAATGCCGAAGCAAATCCCATAGACAGACAAACATCTAATTAAAATACTTTGAACGCTCATATATTGCCCATTCATAAACAATTATCAATTAGTAAACATTGTTCAGAGATTAATTAATTGAACATTCGCAATATAGCATTTATTTTGTATGAGATAGTAGTAATATACATTACTTTATTGATGAAAAACGTCTTATTGACCCTATATGGGATTTGTATCCAAAAAAAAACTGCAGAGTCACTGTAAGAAAAAACAAGCAAATAGCAATATATGACATGGTTTGCAAAAAGGACTTCAAAAAGGAAAACAATTATGCCGCGTACACACGGTCGGACTTTCTATCCTACTTGGTCCGGCACACTTTCCGACGGACTTTGTCCGCCAGGTGCGCCGGACTTTAAAACGAACGGACTTGCCCACACACGCCGGGATTTTCCGGCGGGCTAAGTCCGCCCGTCTTTCCGACGGACTTTCGCCGGAGTTCCGGCGGACTTTCAGAATGAACGGACTTGCCCACACACGGACAAGTCCGTTCATTTTGAACGTGACTCAGGTGCGACGGGACTAGAAAAGGATGTCAATCTTGCCGCTTTTATCGGCTAGATTGACACCTTGCGAGCCCCGTCGCGGGGCATACCAGGCCCTTAGGTCTGGTATGGATTATAAAGGGGAACCCCTACGCCGAAAAAACGGCGTGGGGCCCCCCCTAAAATCCATACCAGACCCCGATCCGAGCACGCAGCCTGGCCGGTCAGGAAAGGGGGTGGGGACGAGCGAGCGCCCCCCCCCCTCCTGAACCGTACCAGGCCGCATGCCCTCAACATGGGGGGTGGGTGCTTTGGGGGAGGGGGCGCCCTGCGCCCCCCCCCCCCAAAGCACCTTGTCCCCATGTTGATGAGGACAAGGGCCTCTTCCCGACAACCCTGGCCGTTGGTTGTCGGGGTCTGCGGGCGGGGGCTTATCGGAATCTGGGAGCCCCCTTTAATAAGGGGGCCCCCAGATCCCGGCCCCCCACCCTATGTAAATGAGTATGGGGTACATGGTACCCCTACCCATTTACCTAGGAAAAAAGTGTAAGTAATAAAACACACCACACAGGTTTTTAAAATATTTTATTAAACAGCTCCGGGGGGGGGATCTTCCTCCGGCTTCGGGGGTCTTCTTCCGGCTTCGGGGGTCCCTCCGCTTCATCTTCTCCCGGCGTCCGGTTGGTTCTTCTCCGCTCTCCGGCCTCTTCTCCCGGTGTCGCAGGTCTTCGGCCGGCCCCTCCGCTATCTTCATGTAGCTCTATTGCCAGCGGAGGTCCGGACTTCTTGGCTTCTTGGCTTCTTGGCTTCTCTTCTCTTCCCCCAGATGTTGACACGACGCTCTCTCCGGCTGGACTGGTCTCTGAGGGCTGCGTTGTGACTTATATAGGCGGAGACCCCGCCCCCATATGATGTCACAGTCCTTGGGCATGCTGGGACTGTGACGTTTTAGGGGGCGTGGTCTCCGCCTATATAAGTCACAACGCAGCCCTCAGAGACCAGTCCAGCCGGAGAGAGCGTCGTGTCAACATCTGGGGGAAGAGAAGAGAAGCCAAGAAGCCAAGAAGCCAAGAAGTCCGGACCTCCGCTGGCAATAGAGCTACATGAAGATAGCGGAGGGGCCGGCCGAAGACCTGCGACACCGGGAGAAGAGGCTGGAGAGCGGAGAAGAACCAACCGGACGCCGGGAGAAGATGAAGCGGAGGGACCCCCGAAGCCGGAAGAAGACCCCCGAAGCCGGAGGAAGATCCCCCCCCCCGGAGCTGTTTAATAAAATATTTTAAAAACCTGTGTGGTGTGTTTTATTACTTACACTTTTTTCCTAGGTAAATGGGTAGGGGTACCATGTACCCCATACTCATTTACATAGGGTGGGGGGCCGGGATCTGGGGGCCCCCTTATTAAAGGGGGCTCCCAGATTCCGATAAGCCCCCGCCCGCAGACCCCGACAACCAACGGCCAGGGTTGTCGGGAAGAGGCCCTTGTCCTCATCAACATGGGGACAAGGTGCTTTGGGGGGGGGGGGCGCAGGGCGCCCCCTCCCCCAAAGCACCCACCCCCATGTTGAGGGCATGCGGCCTGGTACGGTTCAGGAGGGGGGGGGCGCTCGCTCGTCCCCACCCCCTTTCCTGACCGGCCAGGCTGCGTGCTCGGATCGGGGTCTGGTATGGATTTTAGGGGGGGCCCCACGCCGTTTTTTCGGCGTAGGGGTTCCCCTTTATAATCCATACCAGACCTAAGGGCCTGGTATGCCCCGCGCTCGCCGCAATAGGAAGATTTGTTTTTCCTATTGCAGCGAGCGCGAAATGCAATACCCTGCCCTCGTGTCGCATTTGGTCTGTCGGACCAGCCCACACACGAGCGGGCTTTCCGTCGGACCAGCACACACACGAGCGGACTTTCCGCCCGAAACTGAGTCCGACGGAAAGATTTGAAACTTTCTTCAAATCTAGGTCCGGCGGGCTTTTGGGAAGAAGTCCGCCGCCGCCCACACACGGGCGGATTGTCCGGCACACTCTGGTCCGCCGGACCAAGTATGCCGGAAAGTCCGACCGTGTGTACGCGGCATTAGTGGGAGGATTTCATCAGACCAAACTCTCAAAACAGCATAGAGAATGTTGAGAAATCACATAGATAGGGGGAATCAGAGGGTTTCAGCACCAGATACTGTTTATAAAAAACGCTTGAAGCTTAACATATCATTCAAGCCTGGATATAGTGTGGCTCACAAATTGTACACCCACTGAGTCTCCCTTTGAAGGACCCTTTGGATAAAGTTGCCCCCTTGAGGGTAAATTGATCCAACGTTTCTATTGTTCCTGCCCATAGCATCAGAATGTAGCAGAACCAACGTAAAACGTTGGAAAGAAGATCCACGTATTCCTCACTAGAGAATAGATCATGTTCCCACCCCCCCAGGTACAAGTTTGCATATGATGGTGCACAGCATGTGCCCATAGCGACACCTTGTACCTGGAGTAAGTGGGACTCATCAAAAGAAAAGACATTCTTAGTAAGAATGTGTGACAAAAGTTGTAGCACAAAGTTGTTTAAGCCTAGAGATTTGGGGCCTCTTTCCCCCAAAAATCTAGAAATGACCTCTATACCATGATTGTTTGGAATAGATGAATAGAGGGCCTCAATATCAATGGCCACAAGTAAGCACCCAGGGGGTACAGTAAGGCCATCCAGATTCCTGAGGAGGTCTGAGGTGTCCTTAATATACGAGGGTAATGCAATTATATGTGGGCGAAGGTATTCGTCCACAAATTCACTCGCTTTTTCAGTCTTGGAGCCTACTCCTGAGACGATAGGACGTCCTGGGGGATGTTTAAGGTTTTAATGTGTATTAGGGAGCGAGTAAAAAGTAGGGGTTTCTGGATAGGGAACCTGTATACCCTCAAAAATTTCCTTGGTGATCAAGCCATCGGCAAAGGTGGAAGCCTTTAACAGGGAAACAAGGGAAACAAAGACTGCTTACCAACGGACCCACATACAGCAGTAGTCGAAACACCACCAGTAATCCCCTATGTCAGATGTGGGGGACAAATACAAGTGGAAGGATAGTGTAGCTATGGTAAAGAATATAAAAAAGATATGATAATATGTATACAACGTATAGAACAGAATTATAGGAAAATAGGAAAGGAAGGCAAGGATTGGGGGGGAGAAGGTGAAGAGGGGGGTAAAAGAAGAAAGAGGGAAGGGGAAAGGAGAGGAAAGGGAAAGGGGGGAGAGGAGGAAAAGGAAGGGGAGGGGAAGGGAAAAGGGGGGGGAGAGCAGAAGGAGGGGGGAGGGAAAAAAGGGAGGGAAGGAGGGAAGGGAAGGGGAAATGTACTAAAGTGCCTAAAGTTGAACAACTAACCTTAAATAGCCAAAAATACTCGCATAGGTCCAGGGAAGGCAAAACAGGCAAGGGAAACAAGGTTTGGGATGTACATATAAACCCCTGTAGTATGCACAGCCAAGCGGAGCAATTGTGGACTTCAATTGGAGCCACAAGCCGGAACACAAGGTCTAAAAATGCAAAGGGGAATCATAATAAATATATCATTTTGTGCCAGACCCCAAGCACATATGAAAAGGGGGGGGCCGTGGATCTATAGATCCATTGTTAGTTGCAACAGCGGTATCTAGAGCACAACAAGGCTTACCTGACTCTCCACACGCACAGTCCGTCCGTTCTTGGGTTTAGGTATACTTTAATTATTCATTTTTTAGCGTAATTATAAATTGGAGGGCTTTTCAGGTTTGCAAAAATGCTGAATTCATTGCAAACAATGTAGAGTCAGTTCGGAATGGGTTCCCCTTAATATTCCAATTAGACCCTTATCCAGGCATGCAGCCTGAGTGGCCAGATAGCAAATATGCTCCCCTCTCCTTCCAGTACTATTCCAGGGCAATGCCCCTCCAAAGTCGAGGCATAAGGGCCTCTTCCCTATCTATAGGTGCTCCAAATAGGAGGCAGTGTAATCTGAAAGCCCCCTTTACAATAAAACGTTCGACTCGAACATCGGGTGTTCACACGTTTGCTGAAGAGCGAACATTATGGGGCGTTCGCGGCAAATTAGAGCGCCGCAGAACGCCCCATAATGCACTACAAGATCGCAGTGCATTGCTATATGATGATTGGCCAAAGCATGCACCTGACCTGCATGCTTTGGCCAATCCCAGCGCCCTCTGGTAAGAGAGCCATAATTGGCCAAAAGCAGGGTGTCTTTGGCCAATCATGGCTCAGGGGGACTAAGTCCACGCCCCACACTATATAAAGCTGCCTACACGGCGGCCCTGTGTGGTGTTGTTGGTGTGGACGGAGAGATAGCTTGATTTAGATTAAGCAGGCAGGTTATTCAATTAGTGGCAGTGTATGTGATATATACCGTATATACAGTCAGTCTAATATATATATATATATATATATATATATACAGTATTTCACAAAAGTGAGTACACCCCTCACATTTTTGAAAATATTTTATTATATCTTTTCATGTGACAAGAAATTACACTTTGCTACAATGTAAAATAGTGAGTGTACAGCTTGTATAACAGTATAAATTTGCTGTCCCCTCAAAATAACTCAACACACAGCCATTAATGTCTAAACCGCTAACAACAAAAGTGAGTACACCCCTAAGTGAAAATGTCCAAATTGGGCCCAACGTGTCAATATTTTGTGTGGCCACCACTATTTTCCAGCACTGTCTTAACCCTCTTGGGCATGGAGTTCACCAGAGCTTCACAGGTTGCCACTGGTGTCCTCTTCCACTCCTCCATGACGACATCACAGAGCTGGTGGATGTTAGACCTTGCACTCCTCCACCTTCCGTTTAAGGATGCCCCACAGATGCTCAATAGGGTTTAGATCTGGAGACATGCTTGGCCAGTCCATCACCTTTACCCACAGCTTCTTTAGCAGAGCAGTGGTCATCTTGGAGGTGTGTTTGGGGTCGTTATCATGTTTGAATACTGCCCTGCAGCCCAGTCTCCAAAGGGAGGGGATCATGCTCTGCTTCAGTATGTCACAGTACATGTTGGCATTCATGGTCCCCCCAATGAACTGTAGCTCCCCAGTGCCGGCAGCACTCATGCAGCTCCAGACCATGACACTCCCACCACCATGCTTGACTGTAGGCAAGACACACTTGTCTTTGTACTCCTCACCTAGTTGCCGCCACACACGCTTGACACCATCTGAACCAAATAAGTTTAACTTGGTCTCATCAGATCACAGGACATGGTTCCAGTAATCCATATACTTATGCCCCGTACACACGGTCGGATTTTCCGATGGAAAATGTCCGATCGGAGCGTGTTGTCGGAAATTCCGACCGTGTGTGGGCGCCATCGGACATTTTCCATCGGATTTTCCGACACACAAAGTTGGACAGCAGGAGATAAAATTTTCCGACAACAAAATCCGATCGCGTCAATTCCGACCGTGTGTGGCCTGTTCCGACGCACAAAGTGCCACGCATGCTCAGAAGAAATTCCGACACGGGACAGCTCGTTCTGGTAAACTTAGCGTTCGCAATGGATACAGCACTTTCGTCACGCTGCAATGTTAAAAATGGTTTAATACAGCGCACTCTCTTCTTCTTTATAATGTGACAAGAATTAAGTCGTTTTGCTGCTCATATTCACACACACTTCTCACAAAGTTTTATTTGTGTTTTTTTAGTGGGATTCCCTCAATATATTGTTATTAGTTGTCACATCTGACAGTTTTATATTTTTTTTGGATTTTTTTTTTGGTTTTTAAGCCTTTTTTTTTCTTTAATGTATGGATTTTTTCCAAGGCTGATCTTTGTTTAATGTTATTTTTATTTTTACTCCAGAATATTTTTGTGTGTGTTTTGTGTGGCAAGTTACCCCAACACCATTGATATCTTTTATTATTTAATCTCCATGAGATTTTTTTGGTGTTGGTGTCCCTTGTTCATTTCACATTGTATATTTGAAATGTACCTGAATCCTCACAAACAAACCATCATTTTTGAAGTAAAACACATAGGAGAGTATAATTCAAAACAAAAATCCTTTATTAGGGTATCAGAACCAAACAAAGAGGAAGGCAACACTGGATCAACAGCAGAAATTAGTGAAGCCTGGGACCCCCACGGCAGACATCAATTCTTAAACCTCAAAATTGGTGGCCTGAGGAGTCCATATATAAGGGAGGGCAGTCTGGTCCGGGATTCACAGAGACTCGGATAGCAGCAGATGACATCAGTGTCCCCAGGCTGTGGTACCACAAGAGGCTGCATCTTTTGGCCGACCAGACTGGATCCAGGGTCCTCACTCTCTGGTCTTCCTTTCACACTTCCTTCCCGGCTGTGGCTGTGCAGTAGGAGATGTGGCAGGAGGAGGAGTAGGACCTGGAGGAGGAGGAGGAGTAGGACCTGGAGGAGGAGGAGGAGTAGGACCTGGAGGAGGAGGAGGACTGGGAGGACCTGGAGGAGAGGGAGGAGGAGGAGGAGGACCATCCCAAAGCTGTGTGTGAGGTGTAAGTTGTCCCCTCACACCTTTCTCCAGAGCCTCTGATATGAGGGCCTGACACATGGCTTGTTGGCCCTCCTCCATCCTCTGCATTTGATAGGCAATGAATGCCGCAAGGTTCTCCTGCCTGGTGTGGGGTGCTCCCAGGACCTCTGTAGCCCTCCAAAAAAATCTGATAGCCGCCTCCTCTAGGCTACTCCTCCTGCTGCCACTTTCTGTTTTCAGGGTGGGTGGAGGGACCTGCAGATCAGCCACCTCCTGGCTGAGACTTCCCTGTGTATGAAAAAAGGACATGGTTTTAGTTTTTGCATCATCAATCACAATCATAAATTAGTACTCCCAACTAACATCTAGTTAACATCATTGATTGGACAAGCAGAAATATTTAGAGGAATGCTATACCTGGCTCAATCTGGGCTCCTCCACATATGGCCTGGAAGGCCCAGGTTGGGCATCAGAAGCCTCAGCCGGGGGGGAAGGAAGCGTGGAAGGAAGACTGGAGAGGGATGGCCTGGGTTCAGTCTGGCCTGCCAGAAAGTGCAGCCTGTCATAGTACAACATCCTGGGGACATAGATGTCATTTGCTGCTCCGGATCTCTGTGAATCCAGGACTTTCTTGCGCTCCCTCAGATATGTGCTCCTCAGGCAACCAATTAAGATCTTTAAATAAGTGATGTCTGCCGTGGGGATCACCTGCTTCACAATTTCACACAATTGCTCCAGTGCTGCCTTCCTCTTTGCTTGGTTTTTGAAATGGGGGTGGGTAATCTCCCACAGACAGGGCAGCTCCCTTAGCATATCAATGAATAGTGACATGAAGTCAGTATCTCTCATTAAGATATCCATGTTCACTGCAAGACACAACACAAGACAAAGCCTAATGTCAGACCAAACTCTCCTAATCTTGTTACAATATAGGCCTCAATCTAGAAGCAGTATAGGACCAAGTTTGTCTCTTACCTTCGTTCTTACGATCGGCGCGTCCAATGCTCCTTCCTCCGCTCACAGATCGTACGTAATACGCACGCGTGTTACGCTTTATACACACTGCGCATGCGTGTAGCTCCGCCCGCCCCTGACGTTCTTTCTATTCTATTCCCCGCCCCTTTTCGTTCCGCGCAGTGGGGGAAGAGCATGATGGTGGAGTTACACCAGGTGCGTGCTAATTGTAGCAACGAGGAGGAGGAGGAAAGCCCGGATCCAGGCACGTCCCGATCCAGAAGGAGACGTTTTAAGGCCACAAATATGTCGTTTGGGGAGATGTTGGAGATGGTCGACATCATGAGGAAGTCCGACTATGATGGAAAATATGAGCCTTACCCCAACCCGAACATCCGAAAGGCCAAGATCATGGCGAAAGTGGTCAGGAGTCTCGAGCGGAATTTCGGGGTACGAAGATCAAAAGATCAGCTCAGGAAGCGGTGGTCAGACCTGAAGTTGAGAGAGCCGGAGCAGTACCGAAAGATCCGGAGAGTGCTGCAAAAAAGTAAGTAGTTGTGCTGTGTTTCTATTCTTTCTGGCTTTATTCCGTTCGTTCTGCTCCATATGATTTTAGTAATTGTAACGTTTAAAAAGGTCAACTTTAATGTTCATGGGCCCATTATTCGTTCGTATCAAACATTTTTCGTTCGGCCTCTAGAACACCATTGTTTAGGCCATATGCATTTTCCCACATTTTTTTTGGGCCTACTTGGATGCCAAATATTTGTTTAGGTAGATGGGTTTGTTACTAGAATGAAATGCAAACTAGATTGTGTGTAAGGAGAGGACACTGAACAGCTGTTTTCACATCTGGACACTGGAGCACTAGTGTGGGACCGCAGAACACCATTTTTATTAGGGGGGGCACACAGGTGCTCCAGTGTATACTATAGGGGGGGTTACATGTGTGAAGCTTGTACCAAACAGGTAAAGTATTGCAGCTTGACAAAGGGCAATAAAAAAAAGACATCTTTGAACTCGGCTAAAATAGACAATTGTACCCCACTTCCAAGCAATGTTTCCTATTTCTAGTTCTGCCATCAAATATCTGTGTGCTAATTATACCATTTTTGTTTTACATAGGGGAGAAAAGACTCGGACACTCCTCATCCCAGGAGAACACAGACCCCCCCCCCTCTGGAAGAAGGGGAACTACCCCAAACACAAGATGCTGAGCAGGAGGAAGAAGAAGACGTGGTGGATATTGGCACCACAACAGGTGAGTGTCTGCGACCACAGACTCAGGTAAAAGAGATGGCTGGTGGCAGATTTTTGAGACCTGTTTTTTTTGTTCTTTATCTCTTTTTAGGTGATCGTGATGTGAGGGAGAGAGAACGCTTTACATCAGAAAGTGCCCAGATACTGATAGGGGAGATCATGGGATGTAATCTCCAATTGCAAAACATCCAGCAACAAATACGTGATGTTATTAAAAAAAATAATAACATCATTGATGTTTTGGGGCGAATTTAAACCCCACAAAATGACCGGTTTTATGTAATTTAAATTTTTACAATGTTTTGAAAAGCCAAATTTGGAGGATGCACACAGTGTGCCAACATGTGCTATCTGCCATCACGGGAGATCAATGGACGCGTTTTGGGGGTGCAACCCCTTCCTCAATTATAAAGTAGCGTTGAGGAAGGGCTTGCTCCCCCAAAACACGTCCCTTGATCCCCCATGATGGCAGATAGCACATGTTGACATTCGTAAATTGGTGTGCATCTTCCAAATTTGGCTTTTCCAGGGGTGAGTTCCCCCCATCTGAACGCTATATCAAACCCAGTTCCTAAATACTGATGTCTGATATAGCCTTCAGGTTTTACCTAATGTGAACTTTGTAAGTTCAAGTTTTTTGGCTTTCTTGTTGGTTTTACACAGGCCTGTTTTATCTGAAATGGATATTTTGATTTTTCATAATGCTACTGCAAACATTTTATACAACAAACATGTTGGTTTGTTTTAAAAACCTTTGGTAAATGCACATGTGATTGTGCAGTAGGGATGAGCTTCGTGTTCGAGTCGAACCCATGTTCGACTCGAACATCGGCTGTTCGGTCGTTCGCCGAATTGCGAACGATATGGGCCGTTCGCGCCAAATTCGTGTGGCGCGTCACGGCCCATAATTCACTGCGGCATCGCAGTGCATTGCTGGCTGATTATTGGCCAAGCATGCACTATGACCCGCATGCTTGGCCAATCACAGCGCCGTCAGTAGAGAGAGCTGTAATTGGCCAAAGCCAGGGTGGCTTTGGCCAATTATGGCTCAGGGGATTTAGTACACACCCCACACTATATAAGGCCGCCTGCACGGCGGCCCTGTGTAGTGTGTGTTCCGGTGTGCTGAGAGATAGAGAGAGAGAGAGACAGTGTCATTTGATTTGAGTTAGATAGATTAGGCAGAACAGTCAGTCAGTTAGCTGCACTTACAGTGTATTGTGTATATATATGCATCCCAGGTGTTGCATATATATATATACACTGTATTCAGTTTAGCTAGATCCGTTCCTGTTATCTTCTATCTAGACTATTTACATTTAGTGCAGTGTGTCCTGCTCACAGTGTTCAGCTAGATCCGTTCCTGCTATTTACATTCAGTGCAGTGCGTCCTGCTCACAGTGTTCAGCTAGATCCGTTCCTGGTATTTACATTTAGTGCAGTGCGTCCTGCTCACAGTGTTCAGCTAGATCCGTTCCTGCTATTTACATTCAGTGCAGTGCGTCCTGCTCACAGTGTTCAGCTAGATCCGTTCCTGGTATTTACATTTAGTGCAGTGCGTCCTGCTCACAGTGTTCAGCTAGATCCGTTCCTGCTATTTACATTCAGTGCAGTGCGTCCTGCTCACAGTGTTCAGCTAGATCCGTTCCTGCTATTTACATTCAGTGCAGTGCGTCCTGCTCACAGTGTTCAGCTAGATCCGTTCCTGGTATTTACATTTAGTGCAGTGCGTCCTGCTCACAGTGTTCAGCTAGATCCGTTCCTGCTATTTACATTCAGTGCAGTGCGTCCTGCTCACAGTGTTCAGCTAGATCCGTTCCTGGTATTTACATTTAGTGCAGTGCGTCCTGCTCACAGTGTTCAGCTAGATCCATTCCTGCTATTTACATTCAGTGCAGTGCGTCCTGCTCACAGTGTTCAGCTACATCCGTTCCTGCTATTTACATTCAGTGCAGTGCGTCCTGCTCACAGTGTTCAGCTAGATCCGTTCCTGCTATTTACATTCAGTGCAGTGCGTCCTGCTCACAGTGTTCAGCTAGATCCGTTCCTGGTATTTACATTTAGTGCAGTGCGTCCTGCTCACAGTGTTCAGCTAGATCCGTTCCTGCTATTTACATTCAGTGCAGTGCGTCCTGCTCACAGTGTTCAGCTACATCCGTTCCTGCTATTTACATTCACTGCAGTGCGTCCTGCTCACAGTGTTCAGCTAGATCCGTTCCTGCTATTTACATTCAGTGCAGTGCGTCCTGCTCACAGTGTTCAGCTAGATCCGTTCCTGGTATTTACATTTAGTGCAGTGCGTCCTGCTCACAGTGTTCAGCTAGATCCGTTCCTGGTATTTACATTTAGTGCAGTGCGTCCTGCTCACAGTGTTCAGCTACATCCGTTCCTGCTATTTACATTCAGTGCAGTGCGTCCTGCTCACAGTGTTCAGCTAGATCCGTTCCTGCTATTTACATTCAGTGCAGTGCGTCCTGCTCACAGTGTTCAGCTAGATCCGTTCCTGGTATTTACATTTAGTGCAGTGCGTCCTGCTCACAGTGTTCAGCTAGATCCGTTCCTGGTATTTACATTTAGTGCAGTGCGTCCTGCTCACAGTGTTCAGCTAGATCCGTTCCTGGTATTTACATTTAGTGCAGTGCGTCCTGCTCACAGTGTTCAGCTACACCCGTTCCTGCTATTTACATTCAGTGCAGTGCGTCCTGCTCACAGTGTTCAGCTAGATCCGTTCCTGCTATTTACATTCAGTGCAGTGCGTCCTGCTCACAGTGTTCAGCTAGATCCGTTCCTGGTATTTACATTTAGTGCAGTGCGTCCTGCTCACAGTGTTCAGCTAGATCCGTTCCTGCTATTTACATTCAGTGCAGTGCGTCCTGCTCACAGTGTTCAGCTAGATCCGTTCCTGGTATTTACATTTAGTGCAGTGCGTCCTGCTCACAGTGTTCAGCTAGATCCGTTCCTGCTATTTACATTCAGTGCAGTGCGTCCTGCTCACAGTGTTCAGCTACATCCGTTCCTGCTATTTACATTCAGTGCAGTGCGTCCTGCTCACAGTGTTCAGCTAGATCCGTTCCTGGTATTTACATTTAGTGCAGTGCGTCCTGCTCACAGTGTTCAGCTAGATCCGTTCCTGCTATTTACATTCAGTGCAGTGCGTCCTGCTCACAGTGTTCAGCTAGATCCGTTCCTGCTATATACATTTAGTGCAGTACGTCCTGCTCACAGTGTTCAGCTAGATCCGTTCCTGTTATCTTCCTACTGACAGGCAGGCTTGTCTGGTTACAGTATATAAAGCTACCTGAAGAAAATTACAGGTGTTCTTTTTGATCCTATTAGTACCACGGTCAGGCAGCTAGACTATTTACATTTAGTACAGTGTGTCCTGCTCACAGTGTTCAGCTAGATCCGTTCCTGTTATCTTCCTACTGACAGGCAGGCTTGTCTGGTTACAGTATATAAAGCTACCTTAAGAAAATTACAGGTGTTCTTTTTGATCCTATTAGTACCACGGTCAGGCAGCTAGACTATTTACATTTAGTACAGTGCGTCCTGCTCACAGTGTTCAGCTAGATCCGTTCCTGTTATCTTCCTACTGACAGGCAGGCTTGTCTGGTTACAGTATATAAAGCTACCTGAAGAAAATTACAGGTGTTCTTTTTGATCCTATTAGTACCACGGTCAGGCAGCTAGACTATTTACATTTAGTACAGTGTGTCCTGCTCACAGTGTTCAGCTAGATCCGTTCCTGTTATCTTCCTACTGACAGGCAGGCTTGTCTGGTTACAGTATATAAAGCTACCTGAAGAAAATTACAGGTGTTCTTTTTGATCCTATTAGTACCACGGTCAGGCAGCTAGACTATTTACATTTAGTACAGTGTGTCCTGCTCACAGTGTTCAGCTAGATCCGTTCCTGTTATCTTCCTACTGACAGGCAGGCTTGTCTGGTTACAGTATATAAAGCTACCTTAAGAAAATTACAGGTGTTCTATCCCAGCTTAGTGCAGCTACAGGCCATTAGTATGTCTGGAAGGCCAAGAAGGAGAGGCAGACAGTCACAAGCCAATAAGAGAGGGCAAGCAGGCTCTGTGTCTAGTGCTGGTCGTGGAGACGGTGCATCCTCATCAGCACGTGGCCATGGGACACGCTTGGCCTTTTTTTCGGCAGCTGGCCGTGTTGAGCCGCAACATGCGGAAGACTTGGTCGAGTGGATGACCAAGCCGTCCTCATCCTCCTCATCCTCTCTCACCCATGCCCAGGGTGCTTTGTCTGGCAAAGCAGCGGCCTCTTCCCTCAGCTCAATGTCATCAGTGACTCCTTCCCTAGCTCCACCATGTCCTCATGAGGATTCCCTCGAACTGTTTGACCACAGTGTTGGGTACATGCTCCAGGAGGATGCCCAGCGTTTGGAAGGCTCTGATGATGATACTGAGCTCAATGAAGGCAGTAACATGAGCACGGACAGAGGGGGTGCCCAAGAAGGACAGCAATCTGGCAGTCATGCTCCCCCTGCTGCAGCATACTGCCAGGTTTGCTCCAGTGATGAGGAGGGAGGGGATGATGAGGTCACTGACTCAACGTGGGTGCCTGATAGGAGAGAGGAGGAGGAGGAGGAGGAGGAGGAGGTGGCACATCACCAACTAGGCAGGATGCCCTCCAGGGGCCAGCCTAAGGGCAGCACATTGACTGCATCACACCCCAAAGCTCCACATGTGCAGGGCGCTGCAGTCTCTGCGCGTTATTCAAAAAGTTCTTTGGTGTGGGCCTTTTTTGAGACGAGTGCATCAGATCGCACCGCTGCTATTTGCAACATATGTCTCAAGCGTATCTCGCGTGGCCAAAACATCTCCCGCTTGGGTACCACATGCTTGACCAGACATATGTTGACCTGCCATGCAGTTCGTTGGCAAGCGTATCTAAAAGACCCACACCAAAGAACAAAGACGATCTCTCCTTGCTCCTCATCAGCTGAGATTTCCAACCCCACTAGACCTTCAGACCTCTCTGAGACCTGCAGTGAGAGGAATGAAGGTGTAGAATTAGGTGTGTCACAGCCAAGTACTTGTGGGCAATCTGCTTTTGGTACACCGACGTCAGATTGTACCAGGCAAATTTCCCTGCCCCAGCTGCTGCACCGCCGAAAGAAGTTTGCTCCCAGCCATCCACATGCCCAGCGGTTGAATGCTAGCTTGGCAAAATTGCTAGCACTTCAACTGCTGCCTTTTCAGTTGGTAGACTCTGCCCCCTTCCGTGAGTTTGTGGAATGTGCGGTTCCTCAGTGGCAGGTACCCAAACGCCACTTTTTCTCACGGAAGGCGATTCCGGCTCTCTACCGGCATGTGGAAGGCAATGTCCATGCCTCGCTGGACAGGGCGGTCAGCGGTAAGGTGCATATTACCGCTGACTCATGGTCCAGCAGGCATGGACAGGGACGTTACTTAAGTTTCACGGCGCATTGGGTGACTCTGCTGGCAGCTGGGAAGGATGCAGGACAAGGTGCAGTAGTGTTGGAGGTTGTTCCGCCACCACGCCTCCAAAATGCTGATTGTGACACACCTCTCTCCTCCACCCCCTCCTCTTCTTCTTCCTCCATGGCCTCTTCCTCGGAACCAGCGGTGCTCCGTAGGCGTTCAAGGGGCTACGCAAGTACGCAGGCCAAAAGATGCCATGCGGTGCTTGAGCTGGTGTGCTTGGGGGACAGGAGCCACACTGGGGCAGAGGTTCTGTCAGCTCTGCAGGGGCAGGTTCAGAGGTGGTTGACGCCACGCCAACTTAAGGCAGGAATGGTGGTTTGCGACAATGGCACCAACCTCCTCTCTGCCCTCCGACAGGGACAACTGACCCATGTGCCCTGTTTGGCTCACGTCCTTAACTTGGTGGTGCAGCGGTTCTTGGGCAGGTACCCGGGCTTACAGGATGTCCTGAGGCAGGCCAGGAAAGTCTCTGTGCATTTCCGCCGGTCATATAATGCCAGTGCTCGGCTGACGGACCTCCAAAAGGAGTTTAACCTGCCCAAGAACCGCCTAATCTGTGACATGCCCACCAGGTGGAACTCGACGTTGGCCATGCTGCAGCGGCTGCACACGCAGCAGAGGGCCATCAATGAGTACCTGTGCGACTATGGCACCAGGACAGGGTCAGGGGACCTTGGTTTTTTTTCCCCACGCCAGTGGGCCATGATCAGGGATGCATGCACTGTCCTGTCACCATTCGAGGAGGCCACGAGGATGGTGAGCACTGACAGTGCATGCATCAGTGACACTGTCCCCCTTGTCCACCTGTTGGAGCACACGCTGCGTGGAATAATGGACAGGGCACTTGAGGCAGAACAGAGGCAGGAAGAGGAGGACTTCCTTAGCTCTCAAGGCCCCCTTTATCCAGACAGTGTTCCTGCGTGCCCGCCGATCACACAGGAAGAGGACGAGGAGGAGGAGGAGGAGGAGGAGGAAGATTGTGTCAGTATGGAGGTGGAGCCTGGCACTCAGCATCAGCAGTCTTTAAGGGATCAGTCCCAAGGAACACATGGACTTGTACGTGGCTGGGAGGAGGTGGCTGCGGACGTTGTTGTCCTTAGTGACCCAGAGGACTCCGGACCGAATGCCTCAGCAAACCTACGCTGCATGGCCTCCCTGATCCTGCAAAGCCTGCGTAAGGATCCTCGTATTCGTGGTATCAAGGAGAAGGACCAATACTGGCTGGCAACCCTCCTTGATCCACGTTACAAGGGTAAGGTTGCGGACCTTATCTTGCCATCGCAGAGGGAGCAGAGGATGAAACATCTTCGGGAGGCCTTGCAGAAAGGTCTGTGCAACGCGTTCCCAGAGACTGGGAGGTTACAAACTCCTGTTTCTGGACAACGTGTTGCTGAGGCTTCGGCAGTCAAAGAAGGAGCGGTGGAGAAGGTGGCCGTCTGACCGATGCGTTCAGACAATTTTTTGGTCCGCAGCCCCAAGGTATGATCGGTTCCAGCAACCATCGCCAGCGTCTGTTTTACATGGTGCAGGAATACCTAGGGGCAAGATCAGACTTGGACACCTTTCCCACCGAAAATCCTCTGGGTTACTGGGTCTTGAGGATGGATCACTGGCCAGAGCTTGCACAGTATGCAATTGAGCTACTGGCCTGTCCTGCATCCAGCGTTCTTTCGGAACGCACATTCAGTGCTGCTGGAGGCGTGGTAACCGATCACAGGGTGCGTCTGTCCACCGACTCGGTCGATCGGCTGACCTTCATAAAAATGAATCAGTCTTGGATCACCACCAGCTACCAAGCACCTGATGCAGATGTAACCGAATAATTTTTTTTGAAATCTCAGATCCCTTCAAAGACTGCCTATGCTGATGCTGAGTGACTATCCCTGAGTAATTATCCTCTTCCTCCTCAATCATCACGCTGATAGCTTGTAAGAACATTTTTGGTTCTGGGCGCCACCACCAGTGCCTAAGGCACAATTTTTCAGCCCCTGTTTAACAGGGGCGTGTAATTACAATTTTTGATGTAATACTTTGCAGCAGGGCTCGTTCCTGCATTCCAACTAGAGTGTCTGTGAGGGGTTGCAGTGTTGTGGCACCAGCACCAGTGCCTAAGACCCAATTTTTCAGCCCCTGTCTAACAGGGGCGTGTAATTACAATTTTTGATGCAATACTTTGCAGCAGGGCTTGTTCCTGCGTTTCAACTAGAGTGTCTGTGAGGGGTTGCAGTGTTGTGGCACCAGCACCAGTGCCTAAGACCCAATTTTTCTGCCCCTGTCTAACAGGGGCGTGTAATTACAATTTTTGATGCAATACTTTGCAGCAGGGCTTGTTCCTGCGTTTCAACTAGAGTGTCTGTGAGGGGTTGCAGTGTTGTGGCACCAGCACCAGTGCCTAAGACCCAATTTTTCTGCCCCTGTCTAACAGGGGCGTGTAATTACAATTTTTGATGCAATACTTTGCAGCAGGGCTCGTTCCTGCGTTCCAACTAGAGTGTCTGTGAGGGGTTGCAGTGTTGTGGCACCAGCACCAGTGCCTAAGGCCCAATTTTTCTGCCCCTGTCTAACAGGGGCGTGTAATTACAATTTTTGATGCAATACTTTGCAGCAGGGCTCGTTCCTGCGTTCCAACTAGAGTGTCTGTGAGGGGTTGCAGTGTTGTGGCACCAGCACCAGTGCCTAAGGCCTAATTTTTCAGCTCCTGTTCAACAGGGGCATGTAATTACAATTCTTGATCTAATATTTCACAGCAGGGCCCTGTGAGGGCTTACAGTGTTTTGGCCACAGCAACACCTAAGGCCCAAATTTCTGCTGAGTATATAGGGCAGGACCCTACTTTCAAACATCTAACTTACAAACGACTCCTACTTGCAAACAGAAGGAGACAACAGGAAGTGAGATGAAATCTACCCCTAAGGAAGGGAAATTCTCTCCTGTAAGAGTTAATATGGGAAAACAATTTCTCCTTTCCACTGATGCTTTCCAATCCTTGTTCCACAAAAAAACCCAAATTTTCAAAAAACATTTTTCATTGGGACAAAAAAGTGAGGTGAAATCTTCTGAAGAGGAGGAAAGACGCAAAACAAATGTCACAGGGGTGATAACCCTTCCCTATGTTTTCCAAAAAGCTTAGAAAAGATTTTTTGGCTGGAGCTAAACACATTAAAAATGTTCAAAATTACAAACAGATTCTACTTAACAACAAACCTACAGTCCCTGTCTTGTTTGCACCGCCTGTATACTGCTGTTCAGAGTATATAGGGACCTTTCCTTATTTTAATTTGGGTGCGGGGTTCCCCTTAATATCCATACAAGACCCAAAGGGCCTGGTAATGGACTGGGGGGTACCCATGCCGTTTGTCTCACTGATTTTCATCCATATTGCCATGACCCGACATGACATTAAACCCGCAAGCAGTTTTAAATGAGATTTTTTCCTTTAAAAATGACATTTGGTGCAGGGACTGTTCTAAACATGGGAAACACGCGTCACTTTACAGGCATACTATAGACACCCCCCAGGTACGATATTTAAAGGAATATTTCACTTTTTTTTTTTTACTTTAAGCATCATTAAAATCACTGCTCCCGAAAAAACGGCCGTTTTTAAAAGTTTTTTTTGCATTGATACATGTCCCCTGGGGTAGGACCCGGGTCCCCAAACCCTTTTTAGGACAATACCATGCAAATTAGCCTTTAAAATGAGCACTTTTGATTTCGAACGTTCGAGTCCCATAGACGTCAATGGGGTTCTAACGTTCGTGCGAACTTGCGGTCCGTTCGCGGGTTCTGGTGCGAACCGAACCGGGGGGTGTTCGGCTCATCCCTATTGTGCAGGTATAAAAAAGTGCCTTACTCAAGAATGTGTGGATTATTGTCTCAACACTACAACACTTTTGGGGTGATGTAATTGTTGTTTTATGCACAAATGGGGGTTATTTCCTAAGGGCAAATACACTTTGCACTACAAGTGCAGGTTCAGTGCAGTTGCAAGTGCACTTGTAGTGAAATGTGTTTTTGCATTTAGGAAGTACCAGCCAACAGTGCTTTGTATAAGGTTACACAATCACGACATTTTCTGCACTCAACACATTTCTGTCAGGGTCAGCTAAAACAAACACAAGCAGTAAATGTCCACCAAGAATTGCTTTTGGTTGTTTTTTATTTGAAAAAGGTGTCACATATTGTCTGGCATATTGATAGCCCCCCCTACCCGCAAAGAACTCCAAGGTATCGTAACCGGACATCACGGGCATTCAGGGAGGGCAAGCCAGGACGGCCGCTTTCAAGTGCCGTCATTGTGGAAGTATTTGGGATTCCGACCTCAGGCCCAACTGAGCCAGCATAGTTGGCTGAATGTTTTCTTAAAAAATTATGGAGAACACAGCACGCTAGTATAATATGGTTCAGTTTATACTCCGCCATATGGATGGGTGTCAGAAATAGTCGGAACCGGCTGGCCAGGATTCCAAATGTGTTCTCCACCACTCTTCGGACTCTGGCCAGCCGGTAATTAAAAACCCTCTGTTCCGGGGTGAGGGTCCTCATCGGGAATGGCCGCATCAGGTGGTCCCCCAGCGCAAATGCTTCATCAGCAACGAACACAAATGGGAGACCTTCAACATTGTCCTCTGGAGGTGGCAAGTCCAAACTGCCATTCTGGAGACGCCTGTAGAACTCCGTCTGGGCGATGACTCCACCATCGGACATCCGGCCATTCTTCCCCACGTCCACATACAAGAACTCGTAATTAGCCGACACCACCGCCAACATCACTATACTTATAAACCCCTTGTAGTTATAATAGTACGACCCCGAGTTGGGTGGTGGGACGATGTGGACGTGTTTCCCATCAATTGCCCCTCCACAGTTAGGAAAGTCCCACCGCTGGGCAAAGTGGGAGGCCACAGTCTGCCATTCCTGTGGCGTGGAAGGAAACTGTTGAGGAAAAAACAATAAACATTACTATTTTTTCACAGAAACCTGGCAAGCAGATTAGACACAAACATTATGGGTCAACCTCCAGATAGCATTTATTAAGGGGAATTTAACAACAACAAAGTATAAGGTACACCTATCATATTCCCCCTCCCCCCTCTCATGGGCCATTTCGAACATTATAGGGGGGGGACTCTTGGACAGGTAACCCTCTTCACTTCATTGAGAGATGAATGCCTAAATACAGGGTATTACTTGGAACAGCCCCTCCTTAGTTACACTATTGGCAGCCCACTGGACAGGTAAGAAGTGTCATAATACAAAGATATAAATACACACTGTACACATTTGAGCACATTTGGACATTCTGCTATTACCTATCAAGATCATAATAGGATACAAGAACTTTAAACAGTACCATTGGAAAGTATACAGGCAGGCCCTTGCACTACATGCTTTGGGGAATTCATCCATAAATCTGACCAGTAAAGAGATGGGTATAGTGTGTATGGGTTTGGCAAAGTCAGCAGATATATGATTGAGGATAGAGAATTGGGATCAGCTGACTTAGCAGTTGGGGGAGGGAGGGTTACCAAAAATTTGGGGACACCACAAAAAAAAGCCTCTGGCCCTCTGCCTGAATTTAAATCCAAAATAACATTTCCAAACATTTTAGGGGGTGTTTGGGGTAAAGCACTACTATGGAGCTGATAAAATACATTGTTAAGTGACTACATGAGGTGAATATAGGGCAGGAGACACCATGCTGGAGAGGTTATTGAAGGGCAAATATGTATGAAGGACATAAAATAATAATTACATAAAAATCCAGCATGCATGAGGACAAAGGGGACATTCACAGCATATTACAATCATGGTAATTGGGGGATGAGGAAAGAAATACAATATATTAGCAAACATTCAATACAATAAAGTGTGATATTAAAGGATAAAAATCTTACCTTCATATACTCCTTCTGCAGGACCTGGATGATGGCAGAACAGGTCTCTGGGATAATGATCCCCAGAGCCTGGGGGGAGATGCCTGTCGAGAACATGAGGTCCTGCAGGCTTCTCCCTGTGGCCAAATACCGCAAGGTAGCGACCAACCTCTGCTCCGGAGTGATGGCTTGCCTCATGCAGGTATCCTGCCTGCTGATATAGGGGGTCAGCGAAGCCAACAAACGCTGAAACACGGGGTCCGTCATCCTGAGAAAGTTCCTGAAATCATCAGGATTATTCTCACGGATCTCACGGAGTAAAGGCATATGACAGAACTGGTCACGCTGAAGCAACCAATTCTTGGTCCATGAACTCCTCCCCACCCTGTTCATGGACTGGACTTGTGTCAAGGTCAGGACCCCAACACCAAGCCCCCGCACAGCACGAACTCTACGAGGAGTACGCATACGAAACATGGCTATAAAACGGTCGGCTGCTCAGAACGAAGTAACAGAACGCACTGAAGAACAGCAAGGCCTGTGAAGAGCGACCTGAAAACCAGTAACGAACGAACAAGAATACAGTGACTAAAGTCACGCGGAACTTGCTTGCACGCACTGAAGAGCAGATACAAACCCACAAGCACAAACTGAACGGCAGAAAACGATCTGAAAGCCACGAGTCTGAAAAAGCGCGAATCGTCTCTCACCAAACTTTTACTAACACGAGATTAGCAAAAGGAGCCCAAAGGGTGCTGCGCTTGGTTCTGAACCGGCCTTTTCTAGTCTCGTCGTACGTGCTTGACGTCACCGCGTTCTTGGCGATCGGAAATTCCGACAACTTTGTGCGACCGTGTGTAGGCAAAACAAGTTTGAGCCAACATCCGTAGGAAAAAATCCGAGGATTTTGTTGTCGGAATGTCCGATCAATGTCCGACCGTGTGTACGGGGCATTAGTCTGCTTGTCTTCAGCAAACTGCGGGCTTTCTTGTGCATCATCTTTAGAAGAGGCTTCCTTCTGGGGCTACGGCCATGCAGACCAATTTGATGCAGTGTGTGGCATATGGTCTGAACACTGACAGGCTGACCCCCACCCCTTCAACCTCTGCAGCAATTCTGGCAGCACTCATACATTTTTTTCCCAAAGACAACCTCTGGATATGACGCTGAGCACGTGCACTCAACCTCTGTGGTTGACCATTGCGAGGCCTGTTCTGAGTGGAACCTGTCTTGTTAAACCACTGTATGATCTTGGCCACCGTGCTGCAGCTCAATTTCAGGGTCTTGGCAATCTTCTTATAGTCTAGGCCATCTTTATGTAGAGCAACAATTCATTTTTTTCAGATCCTCAGAGACTTCTTTGCCATGAGGTGCCATGTTGAACCTCCAGTGAGAGAATGAGAGCGATAACACCAAATTTAACACACCTGCTCCCCATTCACACCTGAGACCTTGTAACACTAACGAGTCACATGACACCGGGAGGGAAAATGGCTAACTGGGCCATTTTCACTTAGGGGTGTACTTTTGTTGCCAGCGGTTTAGACATTAAAGGCTGTGTGTTAAGTTATTTTGAGGAGACAGCAAATTTACACTGTTATACAAGCTGTACACTCACTACTTTATTTTGTAGCAAAGTGTAATTTCTTCAGTGTTGTCACATGAAAAGATATAATAAAATATTTACAAAAATGTGAGGGGTGTACTCACTTCTGTGAGATACTGTATATACTCTGCATATAGCATAGACTATAAATTCAGTGTTTACTCTATATTCAGTCACTTCATATACTCTCGTATATATATAGATATATATCTGTATCTATATATCTATATCTATATATATATATATACTCTGTATCCAGTGTAGCCTATATCTACAGTCAGAGGCATAACTAGAATCTTCAGGGCCCCGGTGCAAGAAACCATGAAGGGCCCCCACCAGGGGCGTTGCTGGGTCTACAAAAGATCTCGGGCTAGAGCCAATTGCAGCAAAGTAAAGAAAGTCATACATGTGTATATAATATACGTGTGTGTGTATATATGTATATATATATATATATATATATATATATATATTATCGTTACATATCTGGGTGTGGATCCCCCACTTACATCAGGGTACCCAGAGCCCCCCTCATTACATCAGGCTCCCCAGGGAGCCTTCCCTTACATCAGGGTCTTCAGAGGGCCTCCCTACTTACATCAGGGTCCCCAGAGAGCCTCCTCTTACATCAGGGTCCCCAGAGAGTCTCCCGTTACATAAGGGTCCCCAGAGAGCCTCCCCTTACATCAGGGTCCCCAAAGAGCCTCACCTTATACCAGGGTCCCCAGAGAGCCTCCCTACTTACATTAGGGTCCCCAGAGCCCCCCTCATTACATCAGGCTCCCCAGGGAGCCTTCCCTTACATAAGGGTCCTCAGAGAGCCACTCCTTACATCAGGGTCCCCAGAGAGCCCCTCCTTACATCAGGGTCACCAGAGAGCACCTCTTACATCAGGGTTCCCAGAGAGTCTCCCCTTACATCAGGGTCCCCAGAGAGCCCCCCTTACATCATTGTCTCTAGCGAGCCCCCCTTACATCAGTTTCCCCAGAGAGCCCCCCCTTACATTGGTGTCCGCAGAGAGCCCCCCTTACATTAGTGTCCCCAGAGAGCCCCTCTTACATTAGTGTCCCCAGAGGGCCCCCCTCTTACATCAGGGTCCCCAGACAGCCGCCCCCCCCTTCCAGGGGTTCCCCCGTGTACCTGGGCTGGATAGATGGGAGGTGACGATCAGCAGCTCTATGGTGTCCACAGATGGCGGGTTCTCCCTGGGGCTAGTAGTTCTCTTCCCAAATGTATACAGTGGAGAAGGGAGGGGCCTCTGACCCGAACATGTACAGTATCAGTAACAGTGTTCAAGCAGAGCCGACTCACTTGTAAGCTGAAGAGTGAAACTGATAGATGCTCGGGTCAGAGGCCCCTCCCCTCTCCACTGTATGGACTCAGGAAGAGAACTACAAGCCCCAGGGAGATCCCGCCGCCGCAACATAGAGCTGCCGATCGTCGCCTCCCACATCCCCCAACTACATTCTAAATGGACAGCCAAAGGCGCAGGGGAAGATGCCGGGTTTTGGGGCCCAGTCGCAAGTGTGACTTACGAACATCACTGTTCTTCGTCAGGCTAGTTAGGCTGTATGTAACCTTCTGTTGGGTATCATCATGCCTTTATCCCAACCCAGGGTGTAACACCACAGGTGTCATACCTAATTCATTAATTGTAAACCTCATGTGTATTAAGCCCCTATGGGGAAGTCAATCACATGGCTAGCAATCAGTATGCAACAGTAGTACACATGTTCAATACAAGGGAAGAAGAACAAATTGTAAATAAACATATTTGAAATAATAAACAACTACAGGAAAATTGCAAAAAAAAGAAAAAAAAGTAGAAAAAAATGAAATCAATCAAAAAGACACTAAGGGGGTTATTTACGAAAGACAAATCCACTTTGCACTACAAGTGCAAACTACAAGTGCAAAGTGCACTTGAAATTGCACTGAAAGTGCACTTGGAAGTGCAGTCGCTTTAAATCTGAAATGAGGTGAAGCTCTGCTGATTTTATCATCCAATCATGTGCAAGCCAAAATGCTGTTTTTTATTTTCCTTGCATGTCCCCCTCTGATCTACAGCGACTGCATTTCCAAGTGTACTTTCAGTGCAATTTCAAGTGCACTTTGCACTTGTAGTGCAAAGTGGATTTGCCTTTCGTAAATAACCCCCTAAATGTGTCCAATTATATACAATCAGACCAAAAATTATGCGCACAGAAAACATGATCACAGATATTGCACTTATACTATCTAGAAAAGATGACTAATATGGATAATATCCTGCAAAATTTATGACTAGACTTCATAAAAGTCTGTTTTCAAATTGGTCATTTTCAAATTGTGTTCCTTTTATCCAGTCCCGGATAGTTCCACTGAGGCCCGGTTTACACTGGTGCGATGCGAGAACCCTGCGAATCCACTGCGGGTTCCCGCATCGCACCGACTCGCATGGCAGTTCACACTGCCATATGCGAACTGCTGGGGAGTGTCAATACATTGGTAACGACACTCCCAGTTCAGCTCACGTATCGCACTGCGAACTAACTGTTCGGACATGAATTGGATCGCATATGTGTGAACACACGTGCGATCCGATTCTGGTCTGAACAGAAAAAAGGGTCCTATGCGTGTTTGGACCGAATGCGGTGCAATATTATCCATACTATCTGTATGGCTGAAATCGCACCACACAGACATCGCATGTAATGTGAACAGCAGTGCGCTGCGAATTACATGCGATGTCTGGGATCGCACAAGTGTGAACCGAGCCTTAGTCTAAATAGAAAAGCATGAGGTGTAGATTAAGCCACTCTGGATGAATGAGAACAGGGGCACAGTAGACAGCAGCATTGGTAATCTGGGGGGAAGGGAGTGCTAGATGTCCTAGTAGATTTAAATACACTTACAAATTGAAGCCAAGCTTCATCTCACACTTTAGAATCACAACAACAAATTATCAAACAATCAATAACAGCAAACAGTTTTTTACTTTAAGGATAAAGGTTTTACGTGAATAAATTAAATCTGATCATTGTTAGCACCCCTGCCAGCCTTAAATGGTTTGTCTCTTCAATGAGCACAGATACATTCTGCTGGAAATCTTGTTCTTTTGAAAAAGAACAGACTAGAATCACTAGATGAACATAGAAGAAAGAAAGCATAAGAAAGAAAACTAATGCAGCCATCACATCTAAGAATTGGTAAGCTGCAATATAATAAATCTTTGCTCTTGGGTTTAATATTGCTTTAGGTGTAATATAGAGAAAAGTAGGATGAGAATATCCCAGAACGAAAAAAAGGTAATTACAGCAAAATGTTGATAGAGAAGGAGTAATACAGTGATGATACTATAAGTGGAAAAGAGGAGCATATAGGGGGTGGGATGGCAGAGGCAAATGAGAGTCACAGTACAGGGGACGTGATGGAGTAGTGGAGAGGAACAGTGCAGTCCAGTACTAGATGGGAAAGAGAGGTTTAAAATGGGGGGGGGGGACGACAGTATGGAGGGCCCCAGAGTTGAGAAACACTACAAGGGGGCATTGGATGCAGAAATGTAGGCAGAATGGGGAGGGGGTTGAGGGGCAGAAAAGAAGAGCAGTATTGGGGGGGGTTGAGGCAGAAATAAAGAGCAGTATGGGAGGGGGGGGGTTGCTACAGGCAGTGGAGTGTCAAGGCACTGGAAATAGAACAGGGGAGCATTAAGGGAGCATGGTGTGATCAAAGCAGAATCAAAGTATTTGCAAGAGAGAAAATATTCTGTATGTAAAGACAAGAAATTAAAAAATATCAAACTTCAGTAACTATTTGTAAAATAAAAAAACATGAAGGTTCAAGTTTTACGAACTATCCTTAGAAGAACAACTTTGGGTCATACTGTATCTTTTTTTATTATTACAAGTCTCTTTCAAAAGTAATTTTGATATTTTCGTCTCTTCTAGATGTTGTCAAATTAAAACAGATTAGGAAAATATACTTATGGCAAAGGTATGGTAAAGGTATGGTTAGTCTTATAATACGCCCAGTGCAAAGATAAAGAACTGTGTATCTCCATTCTTATGCCTTGTACACACGACCAGTTTTGCCGTCGGAATAAACTCCGAAGGTTTCTCCGACGGAATTCTGCTCAAGCGGTCTTGCCTACACACGGTCACACCAAAGAACGCGGTGACGTACAACACCTACAACGGGACTAGAAAAACGAAGTGCGATAGCCAGTAGTCAATAGCTTCTGTCTCGTACTTGCTTCAGAGCATGCGTAACTTTTGGTCCGTCGGAACAGCATACAGACGAGCGGGTGTCCCGATAGGAATTGGTTCCGTCGGAAATATTTAGAACATGTTCCATTTCTAGGTCCGTTAGAATTTCTGAAAAGAAAAGTCAGATTAGGCATACACATGATCGGAATAGACGATTCCGCTCGTGTGTACCCGGCTTTAGAAGATGTTTTATTATAATTACTGGGATGCTTTTCAATAAAGACGTGCGACCAAAAAAAAAAAAAAAAACACCTCTAGCCAAATAAACACTTTAGTGAGATATGTCCTATTTTTTTGCCATAGTTCATTACATTTTGTAATAAATACCACATTTTATGATACACTTCAATACACAAACAATACAGCACATGTTTTGCAATTCTGGTGGTTAGATAGATACATAGATAGATAGAGAAACACAGAAATATTAGGGTCTGTTATTGATTTTGAATTTAAGTGCTATATCTCATCATAGAAATAATAGGGCATTACATGCAGTATATCTTCGCGCCTGGGACCTCTTACCCCGATTTTGGGTAATCCGGGGTTTCTACCCAGGTTGTCAAACAAGGGTGTACTGTGCTGGCAACCACCACATCCATCTCCTGTCCGATACGTGCTCACTCTGTGGTGTCTGAAACCCCTGAGAGATCTCATCTCTCATTCTTGTGTCGGCCGATAAGATTGGCTTCAATATTTCCAACTACGCCATTTTTATAATGGATTGGGCAAAGAGCAGCTCTGTGGGGATCTGACTATGTTTGAGGAGCTGTGTCTTTCTGATCAAAAATGTCCACATGCTCTTTCTAAAATATATGGAATCCTTCTGTCGCTTGCATTCCCCCACCACCCTTTTTACACTCGAGACTGGAAGCTAGAACTAGGCAATAACTTGGCTCCTGAGGAATGGGATAAAGTCTTCTGTCTTACATTTAAATCAACTCTAGCATCCCATACGCAGGAGTGAAATTATAAAATTATAACCAGACGGTATCGCTGTCCAGCCTTATTAAATAAAATGAAACCAGGCTATACCAGACCAATGTTGGAGATGTGGTGAGCCCAGTGGTAGACATCTACACATGTGGTGGTCCTGCCCGGTAATAAAACCATACTGGTCAACTATATTTCATCTCAGCCACCTGATTACAGGTAAGATCTGGCCAGAAACCCGGAGGTTGCTCTTTTATCCCTGATCTCAATTACATCTATCAAAAAGGAAATATTTAGATTTTTGCTGATGGCAGGCAGAACCCTGATCCCTAGATATTGGAAATCGGCAGTAATACCAACTATACGCGAATGGGTAGCGGAAGTAAACTATACTATGCGTATGGAAGAGTTGGTAGCTACAGCCAACCAAAATGATTCTAAGTTCAGGGAGGTTTGGACCCCATGGGTGCAATTTCTTGAATCCCCTATATCTCTGTCTTTTATGAGTTAAAGGGATACTTGCACCTTCATTGCCATAGTTGCTTGACCCTCTTGGTCAGACGTGCATGTGTATAAATTTGGAAGCTTGGTTTGGCAGTTTCCCACCTTATTGGACGCCTTTTTTTCCCCCTTTTTTTTTCTCCTCTCCCTCTTTTCTTTATATTATTTTATTTTATTGTATTTTTTTTTCCAATAATGTTGATATCCTTCTAATTTGTTGGAAGAGATGGCAACAAATATGAGTATGATGATATATTGAAAATTTTATTCTTGGTGTTAGTCTTTAGCAGAGTATTATTGGATTGTTGTTGTTATAGTGCCACATTTTTCAACAATAAAAAACGTATTAAATATAAACAATAGAGCAAAAGATATACGTTTTCTAATTAATCCCTGTGCAACAATTATATTAGCAGATTGTTTAATCCCACAGACTGATGATGGAAAGGACATCTTTATAAATAGTCACATATAGGTATCTAGATATCACTATACCTCTGCAGAAATGTTGTTATTTTTTTTGTTGCATGTCTGCTTAACAACAATGTAAGTAAACAATACATAAAGTGGGATGGGGGTAAAATAGAAGTCAGCAATTTTGCAATTTTAATTTGTTGATTTATAAGTAAAAATATATGTAAGTTAGTTCTGAAAATGTTCTGTGCACTCTGTAAAATATAAATAAATACTATGTATATCACTTTTTTTCTGGCTTATGTCTGTATACAGTACATTTAATCTATCATAAAGGATTTGGAATTGTACTGTACTATAATCAGCAGACTATTATATATTAATCCTCATGACCACAAATTCCCATTTCATGGTATAACTGTAAATAATGTATAAAATATTTTCTCAAAATATCAAAAGGCAACCATAGATATGAAATAGCTACCACATGTGTAATCACATTCTAAACATTGAGGGATCCAATTTTGGCCAGGTACACAATCAGTTCTCCCAAATGTGCATGTTTATGCTAAAAAATAAACTACTTTTGTCTTATTTTGGATCAACAGTAATGACCAGCCAAGAGAATACGGTCAACCTTTACCCCGAGTATGGGCACTGATGTCTGCCCTGATACAGAGGTGCCTGCTGATATAGTAACCAGATCAGCCAGTTTCGGTTAAACTGTCTTTTTAATGTAAAGATTAGCACCTTGAAGATTTCAGCTGCAAACCTTATAATGTTTCAAACATTTTTGAATCATTTCTGTTCCCAGCATTATGTATATTCCACTATTTTTGTGCCTAAGAAAAGATGTCTGTTAGCTGTGAAAGACAGCAAAAGCAATCAGAAGTAGTCCTTTCAACACAATGACATACAAGCTTAGAAAAGTAAGACATTCTATACATGATAATGATAAAGGTACCCTTTCTTTCTTGTCCATTGTATTCATATTTACTCATTAACCGGTTCCGGACCGCCTTCCGCACATTTACTGAGGCAAGGCAGCCTGTCTGCGGGAAACGACGTACCTGTATGTCATTTCCTGCAGTAGTCACTGGGGGGGCTCCTGCGCGCCACTGGAGGCGTGATGGCGCACTGATTGGATAGAGGGTGGAGACAATCAGTGGGTTCAGAGGGCTCCTACATCCACTGGCCATCTGCAGTCGTTCCCTGGAGAGGCAGAATGGAGATCTATGTATACAAGGCAGATCGCCGTTCTGACAGGGGAGGAGATGGAACTCTTGTGTTCCTGCTAAGCAGGAACACGGACCTCTGTCTTCATCCAGTCAGAGGAACCCCCACACAGTTAGGAAGCACCCCCTAGGGACACACTTAACCCTTTGATTGCCACTGGTGTTAACCCCTTCCCTGCCAGTGTCATTAGTACAGAAACAAAAGAACAACCTAGTGCACAAGGCACGGTATGACCCCTCAGGATTTTAAATGACGGACCAAATGTATAGTAAAAAATATATATATTATTCACAATATATAATTCAAATAGCATTCAAATATCAAAAAGTTTATCATAAAAATGTTAACATTATAGACATGAAACTTAGCTGCCCTATACAGAGGTACTGGGCTAGCAGAGCTCAATGCCGGTGTCTTGCCGAGAAAGTTCCCTCGGCGGATAAGTTCCCCCCTGTACTGCGCAAGCGCTGCGCTTGCGCAGTACGAATGACCAGGAGCCGCCGAAAACAGCCGAAGATGAAAATCTTCAATCAGCTGTACACGGCGCCTGCGCCCTAGGTCCAGGCTGAAGCCCCTCCATCCAAGTGGACCTAGAGGGGGAATAAAAAAGTGCCGAGCGCAGCGAGGCCGTGCCCGAAGCGTGGCGAGCGAAGCGAGCCCGCGAGGGGCCCCCTCACAGGCGCCGTGTACAGCTGATTTGTTCTGTATTTAGCTTCGGCTATTTCCGCCGGTTCCTACTGCGCAGGCGCTGCGCCTGCGCAGTAGATGGGGGTCCTTATCTGCCGAGAGGAACTTTCTCGGCAGAACACCGGAAATTACGCCTGACATCACTAGGTTGTTCATTTGTTAATATATTGGATTAGACCGACCAAATGTCTATGCACACACTGCCAATCCCTGCCTCATTGATTTAATACAGTAACAGTGCATATTTCTAGCACCGATTACTGTATTGGTGTTACTGGCCCCCAAAAAAGTATCAAAAGTGTCAGTTAGGTGTCCAATTTGTCTGCCGCAGTGTCGCAGTCCTGCTAAAAATTGCTGATCGCCGCCATTACTAATAAAAATAAATAAATAAATAAAAATTCCATTAAAATATCTCATAGTTTGTAGACTCTATAACTTTTGCACAAGCCAATCAATATATACTTATTGGGATTTTTTGCCAAAAATATGTAGCAGAATACATATTGGTCTACTCTAAATTGATGAAGAAATTATATTTTTTACACTTTTTATTGGATGTTTTATAGCAGAAAGTAATATATATATAATTGTCATAGTTACATAGTAGGTGAGGTTGAAAAAAAGACACAAGTTCATCAAGTCCAACCTATGTGTGTGATTATATGTCAGTATTACATTGTATATCCCTGTATGTTGTGATCGTTCAGGTGCTTATCTAGAAGTTGATTGGAACTATCGATGTTCCCTGCTAAAACCACCGCCTGTGGAAGGAAATTCCACATCCTTGCCGCTCTTACAGTAAAGAACCCTTTACGCGGTTTAAGGTTAAAACTCTTTTCTTCTAATTTTAATGAGTGGCCACGTGTCTTATTGAACTCTCTTTCACGGAAAAGTTTTATCCCCATTGTGGGGTCACCAGTACGGTATTTGTAAATTGAAATCATATCCCCTCTTAAGTGTCTCTTCTCCAGAGAGATACGTTCAGTGCTCGTAACCTTTCTTAATAACTAATATTCTCCAGTCCCTTTATTAGTTTTGTTGCCCTTCTCTGTACTCGCTGCATTTCCAGTACATCCTTTCTGAGGACTGGTGCCCAGAACTGGACAGCATACACCAGGTGCGGCCGGACCAGAGTCTTGTAGAGTGGGAGAATTACCGCTTTATCTTTGGGGTTAATCCCCTTTTTAATGCATGCCAATATTCTGTTTGCTTTGTTAGCAGCAGCTTGGCATTGCATGCCATTGCTGAGCCTATCATCTACTAGGACCCCCATGTCCTTTTTCATCCTTAATTCCCCCAGTGGTTCTCCCCCCAGTAAGTAGGGGGAGTATTTTTGCCACCCAAATGCATTATTTTACATTTTTCCACATTACACCTCAGTTGCCATGTAGTTGCCACCATATCCTCTAGGTTGCTTATGAATAAATGAAATAGGATTGGTTCCAGGACAGAACCCTGGGGGATCCCACTTTCCACTCCTGACCATTCTGTGTACTCCCCATTTATACTATCCTCTGAACTCGCCCTTGTAGTCAGTTTTCAATCCATGTACTCACTCTATGGTCCATGCCAACTGACCTTAATTTGTACAGTAAACGTTTATGGGGAACTGTGCCAAATGCTTTTGCAAAATCCAGATACACCACGTCTACGGGCCTTCCTTTATCTAGATGACAGCTCACCTCCTCATAGAAGGTTAATAGATTGGTTTGGCAAGAACAATTTTTCATGAATCAATGCTGATTACTGCTTATGATCCCCTCCAAGAGCTTGCATACTATTGATGTTAGGCTAACTGGTCTGTAATTCCCACAAATGTATTTTGGCCCTTTTTTGAATATTGGTGCTAGATTGGCTTTTCTCCAATCAACTGGTACCATTCTAGTCAGTAGACTGTCAGTAAAAATTAGGAACAATGGTCTGGCAATTACTTGACTGAGTTCCCTAAGGACCCTCGGTGCAAGCCATCTGGTCCCGGTAACTTATTAATGTTAAGTCTATTTATAATTCTGTCCTCTGTTAGACATTTAGGAACTGGCGAACCTTAGACAAATGCGTGGTTCCTTCCGCCCAGTCTGTCTGAATAATTAAAATCCCCCATTATGATGACACCTCCCATCCTTGCCGCTAATCCAATTTGTGATAGGAGGGCCGTCTCCCTCTCCTCCCTCAGGTTAGGGGGCCTATAGCATACTCCCAGTATGACTTTCCCCTTAGTTTCATCCCTTTGGATCTCTACCCACAAGGATTTTACCACCAAATTGTCGTTCTTTTTTCATTTATAGCACAAAAAATAAAAGCCACAGAGGTGATCAAATACCACCAAAAGAAAGCTCTATTTGTGGGTAAAAAATGGGCATCGGTTTTACGTGGGTACAGTGTCACACGACCGCTCAATTGTCAGTTAAATTACCACAGTGCCCTATTGCAAAAAATAGTCTGGTCATTAACCTCCCTGGCGGTATGATTTTTTCGGATTTTAGGTGCTGAAAGCGGTACAATTATTTTGCATGGAAATTTGGCATTTTATATTGTAGGCCTGTAACTCTTAACAATAACACACTTAAATCTGTCCACCAAGAGTCTAGTAAATATCCCGGGTATGATGAAGTTTGAAACACAAAAATATAAATTATAATATAATAAATAAATATAAATAATTTAAAAAATAATAATAATAAAATAAATTTCCCCACGATTCACTATCGCTCAATTCTGCAAGTGTTCTAATTTACTATTGCTGCTCTAAAGCCACTTTTGACATAAAGCAACACTTTTTGGTTGCTATGGACAATCTCAAGTTTCCAGGCAGAAAGAACAGTATATATAATATAAAACTGCATGCAGGGCATTGGAGAAAGCACTGGGGACAAAAGGGATGTGAAATGATTCCATACAGTACTGTAATCTGTAAGATTACAGTACTGTATGTGTTATGATTTTTACAGTTTTTTAAATTTGCCGCCAGGCTCCGCCCCCGTGCGTTGCAACGCTCGCAGGGAACGAAGCCCAGCACAGAGAGGCTTTGGAGGAGACAGAGCCCACAGACACAGCGGGGGACATCGCAGGATCCTGGGGACAAGGTAAGTAACACCGCACCAGGATCCTGCAACGTAAGTGTGGCTCGGGGTTACCGCTAATGGTGCTGAAATTTAACTTCAAGCCACACTCGGGAAAACCGTCAGGGAGGCTATGGGGGTAAACCCTTTTGGGGCTGAAGTGGTTGTGTTAAGCTTGTCTAATACACACATATAAGATAATGGGTGAAATAACAATCTGAATGTAAAAGTATTGTTTCTTTCTTTCCCAGCACACATAAACATATATTCAATGAGTTATCTGATCTCCAAACCTCAAAACTTATGGAGTGTCTGTGGGTTATAATATATATTATAATAGAAAGAGCCTAATTATCATCTGAAGCCATTGATATTACAGGACTACAAGCTATCATATAAGGATGTGCTTGTAATTCGTTGCTAAGAGTCACTTACTACTGGAATAGAGAGCATTGCTTTTGAAAAAAAGCTTAGATTTCTGAATGTTATTTGATCTCATTTTATAGGATTTTATTTCAATCATTTAATTATGTTCACACAAAAATCTTGATTTTTTTCAGTTTTCCTTGCACATGATTGGGATTTAATTTTAAACATACACTATATTACCTAAAGTATTAGGATGCCTGCCTTTACACGCACATGAACTTTAATAACATCTCAGTCTTAGTCCGTAGGGTTCAGTATTGGTTGGCCCACCCTTTGCAGTTATAACAGCTTCAACTCTTCTGGGACAGCCATCCACAAGTTAAGGGAGTGTGTCTATGGGAATGTTTGACCTTTTTTCCAGCGCAATTGCATTTGTGAGGTCAGGCATTGACGTGGACCAGATGGCCTGGTTTACAGTTTCTACTCTAATTCATCCCAAAGGTGTTCTTTTGGGTTGAGGTCAGGACTATGTGCAGTCCAGTCAAGTTCCTCCACCCCAAACTTGCTCATCCATGTCTTTATGGACCACCTTGCTTTGTGCACTGGTCCAAATAATTTCGTGGAGGGCGGATTATGGTGTGGGGTTGTTTTTCAGGGATTGGGCTTGGCTCCTTAGTTCCAGTGAAGAGAACTCTTCAGGCATCAGCATACCAAGACATTTTGGACAATTTCATGCTCCCAACTTTGTGGGAACAGTTTGGGCTGGCCCCTTCCTTTTCCAACATGACTGTGCAGCAGTGCACAAAGCAAGGTCCATAAAGACATGGATGAGCAAGTTTTGGGTGGAGGAACTTGGCTGGCCTGCATAGAGTCCTGGAAGTTTTCAACAGGTAAATATAATATACTTTCCTATCTGTTTACTAATGCAGTATATGGATTTTTTTTAAAAAAAGGATAATGCTTAGCAGCATAAGGATTAAAATAGTTACTGTTAATTAGGAGAAAAATGTTCCACTTTCACTTTGTTGCATGAATAATGTTATATATAAAGCATTATCTCTACAACAATGTTCATTTTTATATAGATGGTACTCCCGGAAATATGGAAGCCAAGAAATTGTTCTCTTGTGACAGAGTTTATCCTGTCTGGTCTCTCCCCTGACCCACACCACCAACTACCTCTCTTTTTACTCTGCCTTTCAGTTTACCTGTTGACTCTTTTTGGGAACTTCATGATCATTCTGTTAATTAAAACAACACCAGCACTGCAAACGCCAATGTACTTTTTCCTTATAAATTTATCTTTTGTGGATATATTTTACTCATCAACTATTACCCCTAATGTTATGGCCAATATCATCTCTGTAAACAAGACAATCTCCATGCCTGGATGTGCCACCCAGATGTTTTTCTTCATTGACCTTGCAAGCTCTGAAGCCATGCTCCTGGCTGTGATGGCCTATGATCGATATGTAGCTATATGTAAACCATTGCATTACACAACATTTATGGACCAAGCAGCCTGTTTTATGCTTATCATCTCTGTATATACTGCAGGATTTCTCAATTCACTAACACATACGTTGTGTGCATTTACTTTACCGTTCTGTCATTCTAATGTTATTAACCACTACTTCTGCGATGTCAATCCTATTCTCAAACTTTCATCCAAAGATACTTTTCTCAATGAATTGTTATTATTTCTCATTGCTGGGTTCATTGAAGTGGGTTCCTTCTTATGTATAATGATATCGTATAGTTATATTTTGTTTGCTGTATGTAGAACTGGCTCTTCTAGAAGTAGGATCAAGTCACTTTCTACCTGTGCTTCTCATTTTAGTTGTGTGGCTTTATTCTATTGCCCTGTGTTCTACATGTATTTACGTCCAACATCTGCCTATGTGATGGACCAGGACTGGGTGTTATCTGTGTTCTATACAGTAATTGTACCAATGCTGAATCCTATCATCTACAGCATGAGGAACCAAGATGTAAAAAAAGCTCTGAAAAAAATGGAGTATCAGTTCTGTCTTGATTTATATAGGTAATCTTACAAAATAAAAGATCAGATTACAATTAGTTACATTGATCTACTACATATAGTATTCCAAAATGCTCCATAGTGCATCTATAGACCCTCTTACTTTTTTGTGGTATATACACTATATTACCAAACATATTGGGACACCTGCCTTTACAGGCACATGAACTTTAATGGCATCCCAGTCTTATACCCCGTACACACGGTCGGATCTTCCGACGGAAAATGTGTGATAGGACCTTGTTGTCGGAAATTCCGACCGTGTGTGGGCTCCATCACACATTTTCCATCGGATTTTCCGACACACAAAGTTTGAGAGCAGGCTATAAAATTTTCCGACAACAAAATCCGTTGTCGGAAATTCCGATCGTGTGTACACAAATCTGACGCATAAAGTGCCACGCATGCTCAGAATAAATAAAGAGATGAAAGCTATTGGCCACTGCCCCGTTTATAGTCCCAACGTACTTGTTTTACGTCACCGCGTTTAGAACGATCGGATTTTCCGACAACTTTGTGTGACCGTGTGTATGCAAGACAAGTTTGGGCCAACATCCGTCGGAAAAAATCCTAGGATTTTGTTGTCGGAATGTCCGATCAATGTCCGATCGTGTGTACAGGGCATAAGACTGGGATGCCATTAAAGTTCATGTGCGTGTAAAGGCAGGCGTCCCAATACTTTTGGTAATATAGTGTATATCTTCAAACTGGTTCTTGTGCTTAATAGTGTGCTTATGTTGATAATAATGATATCTTGTCCCTTATGTCTCAGGATATAGTATTTGATTATTAAACATTTCTGCTCATGACATGTAATTTGCCTTTACATGCTTATATGTTTTCTGATTTAATGCAATATGACTACATCCAGAGTCGAGCTCATGCTGTATGCCATTTTCTAATTTTCAATAAAATCTTTTGGTAACAAAATGTGGTGTTTGTTTGTTTTGTTAATTAATGATTAAAGCTAGGCATAGATGAATTAAAATTCACCTTGTTCCCTGGTGGACAGGACTCGCTGGAAAAATTTTGTTGATCAGCAGCTGCGGCCAACTGGCTGCAGCTGCTACTGAGTGTATTCCAACAGCAGCGGGAGCAGCTGTTAGAATACAGTGTCCCAGCAGAGGGGTTCCTCCATCCACCTCACTTGAGGATTCTGTTAGCTTGCTGGGTGAATGAAAAAAAAAAAAAGTCTATGCCCTGCTTAAGAAGTACATAGAACCACATACACTAACACACTCACATACACACACTGGGAGGAAACCTAAGGATCTACAGGTACCTATGAAAACATTATATAAAACAAAAAAACAGCATAGTGCCCCTGGTTGAAATGGAACCTTGACCCCTATACCATAAGTTTGCAGTCATATCTGTGTAGCAATGTGGACTACAATTGCAAAATGCAGTGATCCTCCGGTATTTCTACATATCGTATTGTCCCTCTAGTGCCCAGCGTCACCAACTGACATATTTGTGAGCCAAACTGAAGGGATTGTGGGGTTAGTAGTTCCCCTGAATATCGATTGCTCTGCATGACTATGCACCTGGACCACATATCTCGCCGGGTGCTAGAGGGTCTATTGATATTGGCTGTCGGGAGATCAATTGTTGCTGATGGGGGTCTATTGTTTCTGGGATGGATCTATTGTTGCTGGAGGCATTTTGTTGCTGGAAACCTATTGTTGGTGGGTGGGTATTTTGTTGTGGAAGATATTTTGTTGCTGGGGGTTTAATTGTTGCTAGCTACAGGAATCTATTTTATTGCTTTTCTTGTTATCATTAACAAATTCCATATAAGGAGTGGAACCAAGGGACAGTGATCAGTGGTACGTAGGGGGTGAAGACAAGGGGTGGTACCAGTGGTGGCTGGTGCTCAATATTTTTTGGGGGCGGCAAACAGATCTTCCCCCTCACTCGCCCCGCCGCCACTTGGGAGAGAATCACAGCAGGCGTCATTCATTATGACTACTGCATTACTGGTGGGTGTGATTGGAGGTGAATGTACATTGTGGCACTTTCTTTTGTTTACTTTTCACTTGTTTTGTGAATGAGCTGGGATACTATGTACCCCCTACTCAGTCACATAGGGAAGGGGTATCTGGATGCCTCCTTATTGGTAAAGGGGCTTGCAGATTTTATTAAGCCCCCCAGTCCCGCAGACCACCACAACCACCATACCACCATACCTTGGTTGTTAGGAAAAAGCCCAACATGGGGACAAGGTTCTGTCAAAGTATCCTCCCATGTTGGTGGCATGTGGTAATTTCTGTTTCTTTTTGATCTGCATTGCAATGATACTCCTGTTGTTATCAGATCCTTTTGTTCCAGGAGTCCCCATATCCATTACATACAACCAGTGAACCCTTGCTACCTATTACTCTTGTATCATACATCCACACATAACTGAAAATCAAAGCAGTAATATCTTAAAGTCCATTGCTAAACCCAGAACCCTGAACCCCGCATTCACTATATCTTGTTTCCCACAGTACACAGAACATGGAAATCCAATTATTTTAGTAAATTTTAGTAAATATAAACTGCTCAGTATAGTTTCTCATCAGCAGTGCATAGCAGTCCTGTGACATCTATCAGTGTCTGGTTAAAGTTTTATATCAAGGTTCCCCATTACCCATACATCCGGGCCGCTGTTTGGCACTTCCGTAGACACACTGGGGCTTTCAGGCATTGGGTCTTGGCTTCAATGTGCAATGACATGTGAGAGGACGTCTGGGCAGAGCGGCGCCGCTTCACAGTAGAGACTCTCACTAGCCTCTTCCTGAAATAGAAATGAGGCTTGGAGCGCATAGCCCTGAGCCTCTGGTCACCGCCCTACAATAGGATGCCTCGTGTTGTGCTCAACGGCCCAGGATTGGGCAATACATCAGTCAATCTCGGGCAGCACCACATAGTAAACACCTCGTCATAGGGTGACATGTGGTATGCCGCGCGGCTTTGGATTGGGTGTGGAAACCACCGCCAACCAATCCTACCCTGTGAGATTCTCATTGGCTGAGATATCCGCTCTGCAACGGTCTGGCACAGCTGATGAGAATCCTCACAGCTGATGCTCCTTTTTAACTTGCTACATGTCTATAAATGCTTGCGTGATACCGGATGATAGCTAATATGCCCCAGTAGAAGGACTCTCAGTCCGAAACATGTCGAGTTGTTACTAGCTATTTTTTCTGGTACCACGCTGTTTTTTATTCTCCATTTTGTACATTCTTCATATGAGATCACTTTTTATCCGGATTGTCATTTATGTCCCATCCCTGGGATTCACATGGCACCTATGGAGTCTGAGACACCATCCCTGTGGTTTACATCAGATTAACCTCTCGCCCACCCATACATCCACCATCCCACAGTGTTGGATACTTATATGATACCCACTGAGTTGGGCACTCACATGATTATGGACTAATCAGTTGTTTTATATAATAATTTTCACCACTTTATGTTTGTTTGGTAGTCACATACATGTGCACTGTTTATTTACATTGAGCGCTGCATTTTTATTACTCATTCATTTTTTGCTTTGTTACTACATTGTGGATACTGGCTGCTTTAGATGTCACTTTCAATTGTATAAGTAGCGCAACATCATTGTAATTTTATTTCACTCCATTTCCAGGACCAAAGCTGAGAGACCACACCCTGTCTGAGGGTCTGGAACCTGTGGACTGCCAAGCTATTGGCTCCAGACTAGTTGCCTGACAGGAGGGGTGAGCTGAACTGCACATCTTGAACTCTCACCATGCACTAGATACTGTTCTTACCAGGCTGCTTATTTACCGTATATACTCAAGTATAAGTCGTTCCGAGTATAAGTCGAGGCCCCTAATTTACCACAAAAAGCTGAGAAAAACTTATTGACCCGAGTATAAGACAAGGGTGAGAAATGCAGAGGGTCAACAATGCCCATCTGCAGCTGCATGCCTCCCTGTTTCCTGTGCAGTCTACCTGTACCCTGTGCATGTGTCCTGTGTCCTGTACATGTGCATGTGTCCTGTACATGTGTGTCCTGTGTTCCTGTGTGCATGTGTCCTGTATGTGTCCTGTACATGTCCTGTGTGCATGTGTCCTGTGTGAAAGTGTTCTGTGTGCATGTGCAGCCTACCTGTGTCCTGTGCAGCCTCCCTGTGGCGATCTCCATCCTCCCTGTGGCGATCTCCATCCTCAGACAGCGGCCGGCGTGCGATGATAGTGTTCAGCGGCCATTCCACAGTTCAAAAGCCGCACCTCCTCCTCGTCTGTGATAGGCTGACCACTGACTGCCTATCACGGACATTCTCTCTTTCTCGTACCACAGACGAGGATGAGAGAATGTCCGTGATAGGCTGTACACTGACAGCTGTTCAGCCTATCACAGACGAGCAGGAGGCGTGGCTTTTGAAAGCTGGAATAGCCGCCGAACACTATCATCACACACTGGCCGCCGTCTGTCTGCATGACACACTGATCATGCAGACAGACGGCGGTGACTCGAGTATAAGTCGCAGGGGACACTTTCAGCCCAAAAAAAAGGGCTGAAAAATTCGACTTATACTCGAGTATATACGGTACATTCACCACCAACAGCCTTAAAGGGACAGTTCACCACCTAAAGAAGGGCCCCACTGGAAAATGGCCAAAGTGGACTAGTAGGCTCATAGAACTTTCCGCTACCTTACCAGGGTGCCCCATACACTAGAAACACATACTCTAACTTATAGTTCAAATTAACTTGGTTATAGTCTGAAAATTAGTCAGTCATTGATCCTTCATCCATTATAGTGTTCTTAAGTCAGTATTACCTGTTCATTGATTTATGCCTCATTTAGTTGCATTGTCATAATACATTTAATTAATTTACCTCTAAGTTGCTTGTGGTCTATTTTTGTGCATTTATTATAGAGTGGTGACTTACTAACTCTTAATCACACAGGTGTAAATGGCTTTTAGTCTACAACCAAGCTCCTACTGGAATAAGTAGACACCTATTTAGCAATAAATCTTGCTATTTGCAAGAGGACATTTTATTTAACACACCAGTAAAGGCGTCTTTCACATGAGCATTTCTAAGACTATAAATGATTGGATTTAACAGTGGAATGACAACTGTATAGACAAAAGAAATTATTTTGTCCTTCTGGACTGAGTACCTAGAAATTGGCCTTGCGTACTCAAAGATGGCTGTGCCAAAAAATAAAGCAACTACTAATAAGTGAGAGGAACAAGTGGAGAAAGTTTTTTGCCTTCCTTCTGGAGATTTCATCTTTAGAATTGCAGATATTATTTTTGTATAGGAAAACATGATTACTGTTGCAGACAAGCCTCCTAAGATACTAGACAAAAGGTACATAAAAAGCTCACTAATAAAGGTGTCAGTGCAGGAGAGTTTTAAAAGTGGTGGGATGTCACAAAAGAAATGGTTGACTTTATTTGAGTCACAGAAAGTCATACTGAAAGTACCACAAGTGTGTATTATTGAGGTTAGTATTCCCCCAGAGTAAGCAGCCCCAACCAACTTAACCCTGAGTGGCTTGCTCATGATAACTGCATATAATAAAGGATTACAAATTGCCACATAACGGTCATAGGACATAATAGTGACAATAAAACACTCTGAACCCACAAACAGTGCGAAAAAGAAAAGTTGTGTGACACATCCTTTAAACGATATAACCTTTTGGCCTGAATACAAATTGGCCATCAGCTTTGGAGTGATAACAGAAGAATAACACAAGTCTGAAAATGACAAATTACCAAGGAAGAAATACATAGGACTATGAAGTTTGGAGGAGCAGCATATTAAAATGATCATACCCAAATTTCCTATTATAGTCACAAAATACATTAATAAAATGATATTGAAGAAAATAAAATTCAGCTTGGGATCATCAGTCAGTCCTAACAAAAGGAATTCTGAGATTGATGTTTGATTATCTCCACCTCTTTCCATATTGCTCATTTATAGCATCTGCAAGAAGGAAAACAAAAACATATTTCTCTGAATATAAATTAACAAAGTTCAGTTCTTTTAGTTTAATATAGCAATGCTAAAATACTATTGCATGTGGAATATGTGGAGCATATTTACAAAATTATGAGCTTTGATTAATAAGGGGCTGCATTCACAAAAGCATCTGGCATTTAGGTGTCCAGTCACATTTTGCCTAAATATCGCATGCGATCCAGAAACGATCAATTCACTATACTGTTTGGATGTATTTACCGCAAAACACTGAAAACTCTCGGTAAATACTGTCTGAACAGGCGTTAAACTCATTTCACAGAAGGAAATAAATAAATGCATGCGGTAATTAAGTCTAGGTTCACATCTATGCGGTTGATGCGTTTTTCAGGCACGTTTTGCAGTGCGTTTTTAAACCTAAGTTTTTGATGCGTTTTTGCATGCATTTTTCATGCATTATGCATTTTACGTTTTATGTCCCTTTAAAAAGACTGTTTATAGCTGGTTGCTAAGGAGCAGGCCGGGAAGCCGGCCACCACGTCCTTAACAACTGATGAGTCATCAGATGTCAGCGGGGTTCCCTGCTGACAGCTGAATGTAAAAAGTAGAATTGCTGGCAAAAAAAAACTTTAAAAAATTGCCCTTATCCGAGCTGCAGGTCAGGAATAGGAAGGGATGAGCGAGCACCCCCTCCCTCCTGAACCATACCAGGCTGCATGCCCTTAGCATGGAGGAAGAAGACATCAGCAGAGGAAGCAGAGAAAGAAGACATTGTAATGGAGCTAAACAGGGGAAATTCTTCATTTCTAATAAAGAACTTGTCATAACATGGGGACAAGGTGCTTTGCGGGGGACCCCCCTGCCCCAAAGCACCCCCCCCCACATGTTAAGGGCATGTGGCTTGGTATAGTTCAGGAGGGAGGCCATTTAAAAAAAAATTGGCATGGGGGTTCCCCTCAAAATCCATACCAGACACAAAGGGCCTTGTATGGATTGGGAGGACCCCATGCCATTTTTTCCATGATTTTTTAATACCAGCAATTATTTTCTTTCCATTCAGCTGTCAGCAGGGAATGACTCATCGGCTGTTAAGGACACAGCAGCCGCCCGCTCCCTAACAACTAGCTATTTACTAATGGTTGTTAAGGTTGCTGCCTACTGCCCACGTTAAATTACTGCAAGCTTTCACTACTAAATTACTGCATCACTTCATAAAATAGCACATGTGGTATTTCAGTAGCATTTTTGTTTGAAGATGTTTAAGAAATGTGGTAAAATACCGCTCAGTTTTTTCAAAGTGGTAGATACTGCTTTGTGAATGGAGCCCAGGGCATCAAACGCAGAGAAGTATAGTAACTAATGCAACAAATGATCTGCTCTCAGCAGTTTAATGCAGTCAGCTTATTAGAGATAATTGATAGGTCACTATCGGTATTTCACATTGCTATGTGATTTCAGTAAAGGTTTCCATGTGAACATGCAAATAACAATTTAACTTCTTTTTAAATAATAATACTCATAAACTTTAGCTGTATGTATTGGGGAAAAAAGCATTCAGTACATCTCTCCAATACATGCCATTTCCTCATGTTTTGTCTCTTAAAATACTATGGAAAGTACAGAAAAATACATTTTAATCTTGCTAGAAATCCAGCGTGCTGCTAACTTCTAGGTTGTCCCTAAACAGAGTTAGCAACTCTGGCTTGGGGCAACACTGTTCCCCCATAGATACAATACAGCTTCTGATATAATATTCAGAATAAAAAGAAAGGATGAAAATAAACAAAGGCAGCTACCATATCTAAGGACTGTAAGCTGAATTATCTTACATGTTTTCATGGGTTTAGATACACTTTAAAATGATTGTAAAGGAAATTAAAAAAAAAAAAAAAAAAAAAATCACAAACTCAAAAATCACACTTACCTGCTCTGTGCAAAGATTTTACACAGAGCAGCCCCAATCCTCCTCTTCTCAGGGTCTCCACTGGCACTCTGGACCCCCCTCTTGCCGAGTGCCCCATAGCAAGCCGCTTTCTATGGGGACACTTGTGCGTGCTCGCCCTGGAGCTGGCTCTCTGTGTCCACCAGCCCCCTGCTCCCATCTCACTGGCTGTGATTGATAACAGTTATTCCGGGTACACATAAGCAGACTTTTTGACCGGACTGGTCCGACGGACCGAGTCCGGCAGACAATTCGACAATATGTGTGTGGGTTTCAGCGGACCTGCAGCGGACTTTTTCGGTCGAAAATCTGATGGACTTTAGATTTGGAACATCTTTCAAATCTTTACGTCGGAACTCCACCGGACCCAGTTCCGAAAAAGTCCGCTCGTCTGTATGCTAGTCTGACGGACGAAAATCGACGCTAGGGCAGCTATTGGCTACTGGCTATCAACTTCCTTATTTTAGTCTGGTTGTACGTCATCACGTACAAATCCGTCAGGCTTTGGTGTGATCATGTGTAGGCAAGTCCGTTTGTTCGGAAAGTCCGTCGGAAGTCCGCCGAAAGTCCGTCAGATAGACCATCGGACCAGTTCGGTCGAAAAGTCCGATCGTGTGTACGCGGCATAAGAGCCAATGGCTCCTGCTGCTGCTCCTCAGTAAATCAGGAGGGAGAAACCTCGGCCTCAGCTCTAGTGCACATCACTGGATTGAGATTGGGCTTAGGTAAGTATTAGGTGGGGCTGAGGGGGCAGTTGGATACTGAAGGTTTTTTTACCTTTATGCATGGAATGTATGAAGGTAAAAATACCTTCAGCCTTTACAACCACTTTTGTTGTTGATTTTTTAGAGTACAAACAAGGCTGCTGTTAAGGTTCAGGAAAACACTAAATTTGTCCCAAAAATCGTAGATTCAGTTCGGTATGGGGTTCCCCTTGCTAGTCCAACTGGTCCCTTATCCAGGGATGGCAGTCTAAGTGGCCAAGTAAGAGGGTAGGGAGCCTGTGTCTCCCCTTCCAGTACCATACCAGGGTGAAGCCCCCCCCCCCCCCCCGAGCAAAGCTCCCTTATCCCAGTGAGCCCCAAAAAGGGATGAAGGTAATAGGGGTAATAGTTTAGTCGTGCGGTGATCAGTGAAGCCACGCCTCTGAAGACATCCATTGGGATGAAACATGTCAGGCAGGTTGACACCAGCACGCTGAACGCTGCAGCCGATTGTCCTATTTGATGCATGCATTTTTTAACTCAAACTCATACTACAATAAATTGTTTTTATTATCATTACGGGCTTCACTATGGGTCCCTTATTTCTCTTCATGGGTATTTGCTGACTACATATTTGAAAGTCCCACTTCTGATGCGATTTCTGGGAGATGTTGATCTGTGGAGGAAGCCATCCGGATGTGGTTGTCTGTATTGATGAGGGGTTCCAGAGAGCTGGATTTGCTGGATGTTATTGAGATTATCATGCCTACTGTTTAAAGCTATCTGGTAAGCAGACTACATTACCACGTGGTGTTGAGTGCTCCTTCATATCTGCACTATACCTAGTGATTGGATTTCTCCTACTCTTTAGACCTTCCTTGGACTGTTTTTTATTAAGCACTGATTTTGGCGTCGCAATACACACACTTTTGAATAGTTTAGTACTAATGGTGGAATGTGTCCCCTCACAAAGGGAATTATTATAGGGCTACATTAGTAATCTTTACCTATTGCCACAAAGAAAAAGTTAAAGGTTTTCACATTTTCAAAGAATTCAAAATCATTTAATAAATACAACACAAACACATACCTTTCAAAAAAAGTTTATCAATGTCCCCCACATGTAAACCCAGCATTAGTCATGGTATCCATCAATCATGGGCTGTAGAAGGTAATTAACGTCAATCACGATGATCTTTCTGTCACCTGATTGGTACATGCCACAGTCCTGCCAATAAATAACAGATTCCCAGTTCCAATAATTTAAATTTACAGCTGGGAATCCCAGACGATGTCATTGACCAAGTTTAGACAATGACATCACCCAGTATTCCGAGTGGTTATTGACCAAGTTAGGACAACATCTTCACCTAGTATTCCCAATGGTTAAATTACTGCAGCTGGGAATTTGTAATTTAGTGGCGCAAGTACCATGTGTACAGCCCACCTGTATTCTGGTCACTATTGACTTCAGTGGTGTTTGAATTTGGGATTCTTAGCAATTTTCAGCCTGTTTAAATGAACCAATGACGAATCAGGCACAGATGTGTTTGAGCAACACTAATTATAAAAGATAACATCTAAGATCTTTGGTTGTTCCAGCCAGTCAGGTACTTCTGACTTCTCCAGACATTTCTAATATATGATAAAGAATGGGGACATTAAGAAGATTCAATTTGTTCTATGGCTAAATGTTCATTGTTGTTTGCACTAGCTTACAAAATGAGCTACACACTGGGCAATTACAGTAATGCCTTTATTCTTGTTTAATTCATTTGTTTAAAACTTTTGCTTCCAAAGACTCTCTCATTGTTTTATAGTAAAACTGTTTTTAAGTAAAGCATATTCAATTCTATTAATTGGATAATGAGATCTGGTATAATGTGTTATCTACAGAAAATATCCACCCATTAATGACTTAAAGTTATTCATTTTTGTTTTTGTGCAACAGAACATAATAGCAGTTAATTTAATTAACTGATAAAGGTCTAAATAACTATCCTCTGTATAGTTTTAGCCATTTTCCAGACATGAAGACAGACAGTCAGTATACAGTTTATATTAGAATTATATTAGATTAGTAGTGCATGACCACATACTGTTCATAGGCTGACCTATCCTTTTATTCTTTTTTGTGAACATAATCCTCCCATCACTGTACTAAAAGGTACAATGATTTATTTATAAAATTATGATGTATTGTTCCTGGCATTAGAGGCATTGAATCAACCAGGTATAGGGATCGGTATCATATCATTATGACTTTTTGTCACAAACATATTCTTAAAGAACTGTCAAATTTCATTCAATGTCAGTTTTGTTCCTGTTAAAGAGTAACTCCACTTTTGTTGAGAAGAGAGACAATCCCCTCTGGGTGATTAGTCTATATAGTATAAAATGAAAAAACAGATGCTGAGAGTAAAAATTATGTTCACCATGAATAGACTCTTTACTCTCAGCATCAATTTTTTCATTGGCTTCATTACCCCACCATTTTGAGTAGCTAGGATACCACGCCAGTCCTGAAGAAGCCTTACGGCGAAACCTGTTGAATAAGAGCGTGGAAACAGTTTTGTAATCTCAAAGAATAGCGTCCTTTATTCCAATGGAATAGCTAGGATACCACGCCAGTCCTGAAGAAGCCTTACGGCGAAACCTGTTGAATAAGAGCGTGGAAACAGTTTTGTAATCTCAAAGAATAGCGTCCTTTATTCCAATGGATGTTGATGTACTGTATGAAGTGTTTTTATCTTCGGTCGTGTGATTTAATAAATATTTTTTATTTTAACTGATTGTTTTATATGGATCTGTATACTTGCACCTATCAAGTCCCGTATCTCCCCCCTATGTCCTTACTGAATGATGTTTAGTTTGCTAAAGCACTGTATAATATACATTTGCATTTGTTCTAAAAAAGTTAAAGAAGTTATCTTTTTTTCAAAAAATGTTTTATTGGGTTTTGCACTTTAAAAGGTAACATTATTTTCATGGCAAAAAAATAAATAAAGATAGTAAAACATAATAATATTGCATATAAAATTGCTACACAAGTCATATAATTTAATGTTATTAAAAATTACCTTTCTCTTTTAAACCGCAGCACTGTAATTTTCTGTAAAATCCAATGCAAAATGGCTACCTGGAGGTGTTCTGTACACAGATAGTATACAGAACGCCCCCACACATGTCATTTTCTGCTTGTGCAATTGGCTTTCTGATTTTCCCAGAGACCTGCACTAAGATACAAGTCACATTTTGGGTATCACCTGCAATAAAAATTTCATTTTTGGCAAGATACTCCCAAAGGCAAAAAGAATCATATCCAGAGGGGTGCAGACCCTGCCACTTTTCTCGTTAGAACCCTGCAAATGCAGCAGCAGATTGATAATGATAAAATCACTCCCATTTTCTTTGCACGTGACCACAGACAACCAAATAGCTATTCCTTCAGAATAACAAAAGGTAGGAATCTGCAATAAAGTTTGTGACAATCCGTGAAATTTACATAGATCACCCAGAGGAGAATGTTTTTTTTTTCTCAACAAAAGTAGAGTTACTCTTTAAATATAAATTACAATTAAGACTTTGGTATTGTAAGCTAGACATGTGCAGAATAATAACATTTGTCTAGTTTTGATTAGTTATTTACCAAATTTATCAGCGTATAACACACACCTTTTCCCCCTGAAAATAGAGAGTAAACAGTGTGCTATATGTCAATATTTTTATTTTTTCTACCAACGGGGGGGGAGCCTCGGGTGCCACCCTTTTGGGGGGGTGTCAGGCCAGCTGCCCCGCCTCTGCTGGCCAAGGGACAGCGCTGTCAGTACACTTTCAAGTTAAGAAAACATTACTTCCAGCCCTTTCTCATACATTGCTCCTCCTGTGTCACTCTCAATGTAAATGGAAGCATCTAAATAGCTCAATTAACACGGCTCTCGCTTGCCGCTCTCCTCCTCCCACTCCGCCTCCTCCTCGAGTGTAGCTTTTGATTGGAGGAGGAGAGCGGTCATGTGATCGTCAATTAAACAGCAGAGGAGAGCAGTCACATGACCGGGTCCATGAGAGAGCGGCGTTAATTGAGGTATTTAGAAGCTTTGATTTACAATATGAGTGATACAGGGGGATTGGTGTATGAGAAGGGGCTGGCAGTGATGTTTTTACTTTAGAGTATGCTGTCCCAGGAGACTGGGGGACTCATGGGAGTGCATGGGGGGTGTTAAAATGAAAGGGAGCTGTGTGATGTGCAGAGAAAGGGGTCCATGTGCTGTGCAGGGAAAGGGGTCTGTGTACTGTGCAGGGAAAGGGGTCTATGTACTTTGCAGGGAAAGGGGTCTTTGTACTGTGCAGGGGGTCTGTGGAAAGTTTTTTCCTGAAACTTCCCTCTTAAAGTTAGGGTGCATGTTATACACCGATAAATATGGTACATAAATTTGTTTAGTTAAAGACGTTTAATCCATTTCATTTGTTTTCGAAATTTGTTTTGTTTATTCGTATTCAAATCGATTCGAATTTTTAAATTTGGATCGAAAAGTTTTCGAATGGTTTTCAAATTTGAATAGTTTTCCAATTTCTAATAGTTTTCCAATTTCTATTAGTTTTTGAATTCGGATAGTTTTCATATTTAAAAAAAAAATAGAATAGAATAGAAAAGAATATAACAGAAAATAAAAGAATAGAATATAATATAATGGAGTAAAACAGAACAAAATAGGATAGAAAATAAAAGAACAGAATAGAATGGCATAGAATAGAATAAAAAAAAAAAAGAATTAAATAGAAAGATTATAACCATCTACTTAAATTTGAATAGAATAGAATTAAAAAAACAATAGAATAGAATAGAAATAATATAACTATTTTTCAAAATGCAAATAGAATCAATTCGAATTTGAATAGAATAGAAAAGAATAGAGTAGACCAGAATATAAAATAACATAATAGTATAGAAAAAAAAACAGACTAGAATGAATATAACCTTCTTCCTATTCTAATCTATTATTTTATATCCTATTCAAATTTGAATTGATTTTATTGGAATTTTGGGAAATGGTTATAGTCTTTCTATTCTATTTTTTTTTAAATTGTATTCTTTTTCTATTTGTGTATTCTATTCTATTCCTTTCTATTCTATTATTTTATTTTCTATTCTATTCTCTTCTATTCTGTTGTTTGTTTTCTATATTATTCTGTTATTTTCTTTTCTAATCATTTTTTTTTTTTTGAATTGATTCTATTTGCATTCTGGGAAATGGTTATATTGTTTTTTTTATTCTATTCTTTTCTATTTTATTCTATTCTATTCTATTCTTTTCCTATTTATTGGAATTCAAATGTATTCTATTTGAAATTTAAATTCCAGAAGATAGCTATATTCCTTCTACGTTAATCTATTCTATTTGTTTATATTATATTCTAGTCTATTCTGTTCTTTTATTTTATATTCTATTTTGTTCTGTTTTACTCTTATTATATTATATTCCTTTATTTTCTGTTATATTATTTTCTATTCTATTTGTTTTTTCTATTCTATTCCTTTATTTTATATTCTATTTTATTCTCTTTGGAAATTGTAAAACTATTTGAATTTGTAAAGTATTCAAAATTCGTTTAAATTCATCCGGAATGACAATACATCCAAATTTCCGAAGAACGAAAACTCATCCGAATTCCAATTCGGGAACTAAACGAACCGCATGTGTCTATTGTAAGCGGATTGCAATAGAAATAAAGTGGGCTCTATTCACAAAGCGGTATTTTCCTCTTTAAAATTTGCAGTAAAATACCTAGCGTTTTTCAAAAAGTTTTTTGGCATTTACAAAAAATGTTACTAAAATAAGGCATGCAGTATTTCATATAAATATGCAGTATTTTTTTTCATGAATCCATGCAGTATTTTATCTCATGCGATATCCAGTAGAATTGATAGAGTGAAGAAGAATTAGAACCCCTGTCAGTTTTTATTGCTAATAAGGAGGTCAAATGGTTTAAACTGCAGAAATCTGCCAACTCACAAGTCAGTGTGGTCCCTGCAGCATATGTATTAATTCAAAAGAAAAAAGTGACTAGAATAGCAGTCAAGGAGAAGCTTCTTTCACAGGACACGTGGCATATCAAAAACAACTAAGTTAAAGTGATTGTAAAAAAAAAAAAAAACTTATGAGTTTCCTCATAACCAGCAGCTCTCTATGGGGGCACCCGAGCCGAGTCACAGCTCCATGTGTCCATTCAGGCATGGAGTCCCAGCCCTGCCCCCTCTCTCCCCTGATTGGCTAACTGACTTTGATTGACAGCTGCGGGAGCCAAAGGGTGCTGTGTCTCTGTCAATCAGGAGGAGAGTCATGGACGGCTAAGACATTCGTGGACATCGCTGGAGAGAAATGGGGCTCAGGTAAGTAATTTGGGGGTGCTGGGGGGGCTGCTACACACAGAAGGTTTATTTATCTTCATGCATAGAAAAAACTTCTGTCTTTACAACTCCTCTAACCACTTCAGCCCCGGACCATTTGGCTGGCTAAAGACTAGAGCATTTTTTGCGATTCCACACTGTGTCGCTTTAACTGACAATTGCGCGGTCGTGCGAAGTGGCTCCCAAACAAAATTGACGTCCTTTTTTCCCCACAAATAGAGATTTTATTTTATGGCATTTTTATTAATATTTTTTTTTTTACTAGTAATGGCAGCGATCTGCGATTTTTATCGTGACTGCAACATTATGGCGGACAGATCGGACACTTTTGGCGCTATTTTGGGTCCATTCACATTTATACAGCGATCAGTGCGATTAAAAATGCACTGATTACTGTGTAAATGTGACTGTCAGTGAAGGGGTTAACCACTAGGGGCGCTGCAGGGGTTAAGTGTGTCCTAGGGAGTGATTCTAACTGTGGGGGGGATGAGCTACGTGTGACACGACACTGATCACTGCTCCCGACCACAGGGAGCTGTGATCGGTGTTAGTGTCATTAAGCAGAACGGGGAAATGCTTACATCAGCATTTCCCCGTTCTTCCTCTCTGTGAGCCGATCGTGGGTATCCCCGCAGACATCGAGTCCACGGGACCCGAGATCACACTCACAAAGCTGGCGGCGGGCGCGTGCGCACACCCACGATGCCGCGTCTTAAAGGGCAACGTACAGGTATGGTAATATGCCTGTACGAGCCCTTCTGCTGACGCATATCGGCGTGAGCCGGTCAGCAAGGGGTTAATTTAGGTAAATATAAAATATATTTCTAAATGTCAACTATTGAAATAAAATAGTTTAATAAAATCCCACACAGATATATAAATACCCTTCTTCTACATTGTTATCTTTTTTATTCGTGGAAGAAGGGTATTTATTTTTTTTATATCATTTTCTTTCACTATACAAAAGAACTAAAAACATTTTTCATGGGACTTTGAATGAGATAGAATATTTGCATAAAAAGATTTTTCAAGCAATAGATGAAAATCTTTTACATAAGAAGATTTTTAAAAACGGCAAGCTGATTTGTAATCGGCATACAGTCAACAGTATTCATATGATGATACATATACGTCTCGTCATGTGACTTCATCAGATGAAGTCACGTGACGTAACACGCAGGGCATGGCCGGAAGTAAGGAACAGACCAGAAGTGACGTGAGAGGCGTCTGTAACACAGCTGTTTTATTCAATGCGCTTTTTTAAACCTTTTTAAATGTAAGTTTCCATTTGTCTTTCAATAAATCTTTGATTGTTTACATATACTACACTATGGGAGGCATGTATTTCATTCCCACATGTCATCTGGAATCCTGAGGGAAGCATCAAGAGCTGATAGATCACTTTATATACACTGGATGCCTACACATACTAGAACCCGTCGTTTCCCAGTGACTCCCGTGTCCGTTGTGGGGGGAATTACCTTTGGGTGCCTCTATTGTGCTGTTTGGCAGTCATAGCTCTTCCAGATAACAATGATTGGCTTCTCCTGAAGAAGCAGCATATGCTGCGAAACATGTAGAGAACTGTCGCCAAGATTCATTATATCTGGTACCCCATGTCAACATTGGGGTTCATCAACATCTTCTCTGCAACTTCAAAACATTATGCACTGCTGTAACTACTGATTGTATTGTGAATATGGTTTTCATTTCATTGTTTTTAATCATGTTTTTCCATTAATCATTTTTTTTTATATATATATTTTGGCCTAAATCCTAGGGTACTGAGATCCCAAACCCTCTACTTCTGGCCATGGGTATGCTTGGGGCAGCCCCAGGCTTTTCTTTTCTATAGAATAGTATGGATGATGGTACCCACACCTACCTAAATAATACCCTAATTGAGGCATACTTTTATTATATGTTCTAACAAGGGATTAGACCAGTGTGATATGCATGTACAGTGTATTATGTTTGGAGTGATTGTGTCAGAGAGCTTACCTGATTGGGCGTTGTCGCGCGCCGGGGCGCGTTGGTGCGCGCTTTCCTGCGGGTGCTCGGGCGCCTGCTTCTGTGGGCACTGGTGTTGGCATGCCGGCTGGTCGTGGTGGACGCGGTGGTGCACGGGCACGTATGCCTATGGGCGCTGCTATGCGTTCACCTGGTGGCGCTGGTGTGCATGCCGCTGTCCGGGGGTGCGCTCGGGCGCGTGCGGGGGTGCCTGTGCGTAACGGTGCGTGCACGAACGCGGCGTTTGGCGCCAATCAGCCTATTTAGGCTTGCTTCTCCCTCTGAGCAGTGCTGCCTGATCAACAGCTCCGTGCCTAGTTCCTGTTTCCTGTTTTCTGTTTCCTGTTTCCTGTTCCTAGTTCCTGTGATTCCTGTGTTCCTGATCTGTTGACGACCCGGCTTGCCTTTTGGACTCTCCTGACCTCCGCCTGCATTTGACCCCGGCCTGTTTGACTTCGCTTCTGCCCGCTCCTTCTGTACCTCTGCTGCCCGCCTGTTGCCAAAACCCAGCTTGTGCACTAACCTGTCTCCAGCTCCTGTTCAGCATCTGTTGTCTGTGCCGCTGACTATCATCTGCTGTTTGAAGACTGCTAACCTCCGGAACACGGACTCCTGCACAGGCTCTCATACCACTCCGCACTCGTGGGCCTCCTGTCTGCTCTACCAGGGGCCGCGAGTCGGATACGTAAGGGAACCTACCCTCTGCCCAAGTGGACTCACCGGTCTGGTAAGTGAGAGACTTGACAGATTGCAGCAAATGATGCATATGCTAATATAACCACAAAAAAGTCTTTAAAAATCTGGCGAAATGACAGGAGAAATAGATAGATGTTACTGCATGTATTGGGGTGGATTTATTAAATGAATGGGTGGATTTACTAATGACACATAGACTGAGCACTTTGCAAGTGATGTTGTTCCAGAACGCAGTAAATGAGGGGGAGCTCCTTGCATGTGATTCGGTATTCTTTGTAAGGTGAAGCTTTACCACATGTACTAAGCTCTGGAGCAACTTGTAAAATTGCACACAGTCTGTTTAACTTAAAGTAGCACTATAGGCACAACTTATTTTGGATGAAGGGATAGAGTAAGGGAGGGTTATAACCCCTGTGTTGGCTAATTTATATAGGATATCCAAGGAGCTATCTACAGGGGATTGTAAAATGTAAATTTGTCTGATCAGACTTGAAAGGAATAGTAAAGGTCCATGGGTGTTGTTAATGCAATTTGGTAAGAATGCACTTTTGACCATACAATAAGTATTTATTGATGGTAATTAGACTTGAGGGGGTATTCATGGAAAATGATGGCTTGTTTTTACCTGGTAAACACAAAAGTGAGTTTAAAAGGATATTATCAGTAGAGATGAACCCCCCTGTTCGGTTCGCACCAGAATTTGCGAACAGGCAAAAAATTTGTTTGAACACGCGAACACCGTTAAAGTCTATGGGATACGAACATGAATAATCAAAAGTGCTAATTTTAAAGGCTTATATGCAAGTTATTGTCATAAAAAGTGTTTGGGGACCTGGGTCCTGCCCCAGGGGACATGGATCAATGCAAAAAAAAGTTTTAAAAAAGGCAGTTTTTTCGGGAGCAGTGATTTTAATAATGCTTAAAGTGAAACAATAAAAGTGTAATATTCCTTTAAATTTCGTACCTGGGGGGTGTCTATAGTATGCCTGTAAAGGGGCGCATGTTTCCCGTGTTTAGAACAGTCTGACAGCAAAATGACATTTCAAAGGTAAAAAAGTCATTTAAAACTACTCGTGGCTATTAATGAATTGCCGGTCCGACAATACATATAAAAGTTCATTGATAAAAACGGCATGGGAATGCCCCACAGGGGAACCTCGAACCAAAATTAAAAAAAAAAAAAAATGAGGTGGGGGGTCCCCCTAAATTCCATACCAGGCCCTTTTCTTTGAAATGTCATTTTGCTGTCAGACTGTTCTAAACACGGGAAACATGCGCCCCTTTACAGGCATACTATAGACACCCTCCAGGTACAAAATTTGAAGGAATATTACACTTTTATTGTCTCACTTGAAGCATTATTAAAATCACTGCTCCTGAAAAACCGGCCGTTTTTAAAACTTTTTTTGCATTAATCCATGTCCCCTGGGGCAGGACCCAGGTCCCCAAACACTTTTTATGACAATACCATGCATATAAGCCTTTAAAATGAGCACTTTTGATTTCTCCCATAGACTTTTAAAGGGTGTTCCGCGGCTTTCGAATTTGCCGCAAACACCCCAAATTGTTCTCTGTTCGGCGAACTGGCAAACAGCCAATGTTCGAATCTAACATGAGTTCGACTCGAACTCGAAGCTCATCCCTAATTATCAGTACTTACAAGTAGTTACATTACAAGCACAATTACAAGCAGTAATTATATGTTAAGATCAAACATATGTTGGCAACCAATCAGGAACCCCTCCAGTGTCAAATTAATTCATACTGTACATTCTTTCTTTATCATGATAAAGCCACCAGTCTAGATCAGTGTTTCTCAACACCAGCCCTCAAGGTGCCCCAACAGGTCAAGTTTTCAGGATTTCCTTCAGATGAAATGGCTGTGGTAATTACTAAGGCAGTGAAGCTGATCAAATCACCTGTGCAAAATAATGGAAATCCCGAAAACATCACCTGTTGGGGTGCCTTGAGGATTGGAGTTGAGAAACACTGGTTTAGATTATAATACACATTATTGCATACGTGGAAGCTACTTAGATGCATATTAGGCCAGATTGAAGCATCTCTATGCTTGCTATTACATGAATGACAGATGGGGGCTATTTTTTGGCTATCTGTGTCCCCATTGGAAGACTTTCCCTCTATTACTTTTCTGGGGACAACCCAAAAATTGTGATTTTCTTTTACTTTCAATGATAATGGTAAGCAGGACAAATAGAGAGGGTGAATCTCCCTAATGGGGACACAGATATCAATAAAAGCCTGACAGATGTTCTAATCCACCTGCGCTGTATCCAAAAGTTAAAAAAAAAAATTATTTGGTTATTCTTTAAGTAAATCAACCCCAATGATTTCTTTATTTAGGTTTCTATGCATTACTGTTGAGAGAACTGATCTAAAAAAATACAGTAAATACTCCAAATTGGCCATTATATTTTTACATTCCTTAACCACTTGCCGACCAGCCGCCGCAGTTGTACTGCGGCAGAATGGCACGGCTGGGCGAAACGACATTATGCAATGTCGCTTCACCCTGTGGCCACTAGGTGTGCGTGCGTGCCCCCTGCTCACCCACAGAGCCGATGCGAGTGCCCGGCAGTCGCGATCACCGCCGGGCTCCCGCGATCGCTCGGGGCACACAGAGAACCGGGATTTGTGTGTATAAACACACAGTTTCCGGTTCTCTGAGGGGAGAAGTGACAGGTCGTTTGTTCATACAGAGTATGAACAACGATCTATCTCTTCCCCTACACAGTTCACTCCCCCCTTCAGTTAGAACACACACTAGGGAACACATTAACCCCTTGATCGCCCCCTAGTGTTAACCCCTTCCCTGCCAGTGACAATTTTACAGTAATCAATGCATTTTTATAGCACTGATCGCTATAAAAATGCCAATGGTCCCAAAAATATGTTAAAATTTGCCAGTGTGTCCGCCATAATGTCGCAGTCCCGATAAAAAATGCAGATCGCCGCTATTACTAGTATAAAAAAAAATGTATACTAAAAATGCCATAAAACTATCTCACATTTTGTAGATGCTTTTGTGCAAACCAATCAATATACCCTTATTGCGTTTTTTTACCAAAAATATGTAGAAGAATACATATCGGCCTAAACTGAGGAAAAACATTTTTTTTTTTATATATTTTTTGGATATTTATTATAGCAAATAGTAAAAAATATTGTGTTTTTTTTCAAAATTGTCGCTCTTTTTTTGTTTATAGCGCAAAAAATAAAAACCGCAGAGGTGATCAAATACCACCAAAAGAAAGCTCTATTTGTGGGAAAAAAGAACATCAATCTTGCAACGTCGCACGACTGCGCAATTGTCAGTTAAAGTGACGCAGTGCCGAATTGCAAAAAGTGCTCTGGTCAAGAAGGGGGTAAAATCTTCCAGGGCTGAAGCGGTTAAATACTGCATGCCTGGACCACTACTTAAAGGGGTTGTAAACCTGAGGGTTTTTTCACCTTAATACATTCTATGCATTAAAGTGATTATAAAGGCTCAATTTTTAAAAAAAATAACAAACATGTTATACTTACCTCCTCTGTGCAGTTGGTTTTGCACAGAGCAGCCTGGATCCTCCTCTTCTCGGGTCCCTCTCTGCTCTCCTTGCCCCTGCCTCTGGTTAGTGCCCCCTCATCTTGCTACAGGGGGCACCTGAGCTGAGTCAGAGCTTCGTGTATCCATTCAGACACGGAGCCCCAACCCGGCCCTGCCCCCTCTCTCCCCTGATTGGCCGACTGATTTTAACTACTTGCCAACTGGCCCAAAGCCGAATTATGGCTACAGGGCAGTTGCACAACTCTGGGAGGGCTTACAGTGACGTCCTCCCAGAATCCCGCTCTCGCGTGCCCCCTGGGGCGCGCACCTGAGAACATCCGTGACCGGACCCGGCGCATCACGGATCACGGTAAATGGGCGCTGATATCGGCTGCTTACCACGTGATCGCTCCGTCAAATGATGGAGCGAACACTTGTAAACAAACCGGCGTCATATCATGACGCCGGTTCCTCTCTCCCCTCTGTGGGATCGGTACAGTGTGAAAGGAGAGGGGGAGAGTTCAGTTGGCAGCAGCACTGTGGGCTGGATCTGTAGGGCCCACAGCACTGCTCTGTGACAATTGCAGTCACATCCATCCATCCATGCTCAGCCATCCCTCCATGCTCAGCCATACTCTGTAATACCATGCAATACCCTGCAATACCCCACAATACCCTGCAATACCCCACAATACCCTTCAATACTCTGCAATACTCTGCAATACCCTGCAATACCACAAAATACTCTGCAATACTCTGCAATACCACAAAATACTCTGCAATACTCTGCAGTGCCCTGCCATACTCTGCCATACCCTGCAATACTCTGCAATACCCCTGCAATACTCTGCAATACCCTGCAATCTATTTTGGGGTGTCATTTTTGGTATGTACATGCTACGTGTTAGAAATATTGTATTAATGGACAACTTAGTGTAAAAAAAATGCGTTTTAACCACTTCCCGCTGCAGTCATATGACGTCCTGGACATTGTGCGGGGATATCTGAATGATGCCTGCAGCTAGAAGCATCATTCAGATATCCCGCCGCCCTCCGGTGCTTCTACCGACTCACCACTACGATCGAAGCCAGAATCGTTTTTTTTTTTTTATTTCAGGCTTCCCAGCCTAGAGGTGAGATGTGGGGTCTTATTGACCCCATATCTCACTGTAAAGGGGACCTGTCATGCCATATTCCTATTACAAGGGAAGTTTACATTCCTTGTAATAGGAATAAAAGTGATCAAAAAAATTATTTTTTGGGAAAAAAGTGTCAAACTAAAATAAATAAAGTCAAATGAACAATTAAAAAAAAAAGTGCCCCTGTCCCCGTGTGCTCGCATGCAGAAACGAACGCATATGTAAGTCCCGCCCACATATGAAAACGGTGTTCAAACCACACATGTGAGGTATCGCTGCAAACGTTAAAATGAGAGCAATAATTTTGGCCCTAGACCTCCTCTGTAACTCAAAACATGTAACCAGAAAAAAAATTCATAGTGTCGCCTATGGGGATTTTTAAGTAGTGAAGTTTGGCGCCATTCCACGAGCGTGTGCAATTTTGAAGGGTGACATGTTAGGTATCTATTTACTCGGCGTAACTTTATCTTTCACAATATGCAAACACATTGGGCTAACTTTACTGTTTTGTTTTTTTTTAAGCACAAAACTGTTTTTTTTTTTTTTTTAAAACACTATCAAAAAATTGCTGCGCAAATACCTTGCAAGATAAAAAGTTGCAATGACCACCATTGTTTTCTCTAGGGTCTTTGCTAAAAAAAATATATATATATAACGTTTTGGGGTTCTATGTAATTTTCTAGCCAATAAATGATAATTTTTACATGTAGGTGAGAAATGTCAGAATTGGCCTGGGTGCTCCAGAACGCCTGAAGGTGCTCCTTGCATGTTGGGCCTCTGTGTGGCCCCGCTGTGTAAAAGTCTCACACATGTGGTATCGCCATACTTGGGAGTAATAGCAGAATGTGTTTTGGGGTGTCATTTGTGGTATGCATATGCTGTGTTTGAGAAATAACCCAGTAATATGACAATTTTGTGAAAAAAAAAAAGAAAAAAAAATCTTGATTTTGCTAAGAATTGTGGGAAAAAATGACAACTTCAAAAAACTCACCATGCATCTTTCTAAATACCTTGGAATGTCTTCTTTCCTAAAAGGGGTCATTTGGGGGGTATTTGTACTTTTCTGGCATGTTAGGGTCTCAAGAAAATTAGATAGACCGTCAGTACTTCAGGTGTGATCAATTTTCAGATATTGGCACCATGGCTTGTGGACTCTATAACTTTCACAAAGACCAAATATTATACACCGATTTGGGTTATTTTTACCAAAGATATGTAGCGGTATAAATTTTGGCCAAAATATATGAAGAAAAATTACTAATTTGCAAAATTTTATGACAGAAACAAAGAAAAATGCATTTTTTTTATAGAATTTTCAGTCTTTTTTCTTTTTTAACGCAAAAAATAAAAAACACAGTGGTGATTAAATACCACCAAAAGAAAGCTCTATTTGTGTGAAAAAAGGACAAAAATTTCATATAGGTACAGTGTTACATGACTGAGTAATTGTCATTCAAAATGTGAGAGCACCAAAAGCTGAAAATTGGTCTGGTTAGGAAGGGGGTTTAAGTGCCCAGTGGTCAAGTTATTAATTGACAGAAGCAGGAGCCAATGGCGCCACTGCTGTGTCTCAGCCTATCAGGAGGAGTGTCTGGGACAGCTAAGACACTTATGGACATCGCGGCGGAGAGAAGGGGCTCAGGTGAGTAATTAGGGGATGCTGGGGAGGCTGCTACACATAGATAAAAAACATTCTGCTTTTACAACTTCTTTAAGGTGAAAAACCTTCTGTGATGCAGCTCCCCCCAGAGCCCCCCTTTTGCTTACCTGAACCCGGTCTTTCCATTGACGGGGGCGAGCACACCAGCTCCAGCCAGTATCTTGGGTCCTGATTTGATAGATTGATAGCAGCGCAGCCATTGGCTCCTGCTGCCGTCAATCAAATCCAATGATGCGGGAGCCGGCGGGGCGTGACCGAGTCCCTCTGTCTGTGTCAATGGATGCAGCAGCAGGATACAGGACCGCGCCCGCATGAGTGCCCCGAGGGAGAGTGGCTCTCCAATGGGGCAGAAGAGGAGGATCAGGCCACTCTGTGCAAAACCGACTGCACAGAGGAAGTAAGTATTACATGTTTGTTTGTTTTTTGTTTTTTTTAAACCCGAACCTTTAGTTATCCTTTATGTACTGCATGCATTTATATATTTATTTCCTTCTGTGAATTGAGTTTAATGCCTTTTTATGCGGTATTAACTAAGCACTTTGAGCGTTAAATGCTGAAAACAGTAAAGTTAATTGACAGTTTCAGGATGGCATTTACGCAAAATATGACCGGACACCTAAATATCTCATGCGAGTTTATTCTGTGAATAGATCCCAATATTAAATACCGTAAAGATTAGATCATCAATGTTAGATAATCACAGCTTATTGCATCTACTCATAGTTACAGTTTTCCATTCCAACAGTGCATTTCAATATTGATTATATGCAATTTAAAAAATTATCGCTGTCATCGTATATGAGCGTAGTGTGATATTTACTTTTTTCCTTAGAAAAACTACCTACGAACTACTACCTATTAAAATCATCTTTTTAACTTTTTTAAAATGTTGTTAATGGCATCTCAGTACTACCAACCTTCTGCTGTCTAATTGCAGCCACTTCCTGTCAATATGCATGCACTGAAGCAATGGCTGCACAACATTTTTGAGGGCAGGCCTCCAGATCATGAATCATGCTTGCGCAATGAGCATTTGCATGGCTGCTTGTGGTCTCTATATGAGTATATAAAGGGTCTATAATGAGTATGTGGCAGTGTGACAATGCAGGAGGAATGTTGGTAGACAAGGAGAGGGCATTGTCACCTTTTAACAGGAAATGAACAAGAACCTTCATGACAGGATCAACAAGTATTATTATTTTTTTTTTGAAAGCTAGGGATTAAAGAGAAAGTAAACATTCCTGTATACTTTTTACCTATAGTTAAGCCTAGAATAAGGCTTACCTATAGGTACTGTAAATATCTCCTAAACGTGTGCCGTTTAGGAGATATTTACTGTGTACTGCATAGATGATGTCATCGGCGCTTGCGCTCTGAAGGAATGGCCGCCCGTGCTGTTTCTTCAGAAGCATGTGGTGGGACCCGCGGCTCCCTCACGCATGCGTGGGAGTGACGTCATGCGGCTCCGGCCAGTCCAGTGTTAATTTTGTCGACTAAAACGACTAAAGCATTTTAGTCGACTAAATGAATATTATTTTCGTCGACTAAAATACGACTAAAACAACTGAGATGACTAAAATACGACGAAAACTAAAATGGCATTTTAGTCAAATACCTAAAATGGGACTAAAACTAAAATGCCATTTTAGTCAAAAGACTAAGACTAGAACTAAATTGATGATTAAATTTGACTTCAAAATTAACATTGGTCTGTAGTGCATGTTCTTACCTCAATGCCATAATAAATAACATATTAGCTTTTTACTCCAGTAGTATATAATAAGTTTGGAAATTGTAGAGAAATGTTAAGTAATGCATTACAATTTAATTACACCTATTAGATTTTAGACGACTAAAATGAGTTTTAGTCAACTAAAATGTTCTGGAGATTTAGTCGACTAAATATGACTAAAACTAAAACAATTGCAGAAGACTAAAATGGGACTAAAACTAAAATGCCATTTTAGTCCTAAGACTAAAACTAAATCGAAATCTGCTGCCAATATTAACACTGGGCCAGTCACACAGCCGGAGTCCGTGACTCCGGAAGGAAGACGGGCGAAGATGGATGCAGCCTCCAGCGGGGACAACGAGGGCTTCGTTGGCATGCTAGCACATTATGCCTTTACTTTGCAGGAAAGATAGAAAACAATTTGAGTTAACTTCCTCTTTAAAAAAATGAAAAGTACTTTTGAAAATACTTTAGAATCTAACTAAGATTAACAATTTCAATACTACCACCTCCCCCACGCCCTTCCTGAAATTAAAAGAAAATACCATGTTTTGGGTTGTCCCCAGAAAAGTTAAAGAGAGGAACTCTTCCAATGGGGACACTAGTTCTGGTGACCCGGGGGTCCCCACCCCAAGGGATTCCCTTAATTTGCAGGGATTTCCTCACTTCCTGTTTGGCTATGGGATAGAAATATACCTTTATAGGAAATTTCTGCGCTAACTAAGTGAAAAAAGTGCAGCTGCTTGTGTAAGACTAAATACAAAAAAGCTCAAAAACATATATCTCCGAAAAACAAGTGCGCAACCATTAATTAATCAATGAAGATGATTAAGCACAACCATACAAACTCATATAAAGATATATATAGTATTGGTAAGTGGTAGGGTGATCCTCTATGTTATACGGCACCTCATCCCAAGATTTGTGAAATCTTCAAAAGAGGGAGGGAGGTATATAGGGATTATAGCAGTGCCAAAGACAACAACCTCATTAAAGTAAAAGCATATATTTTTATTAACAAAAATCCTAAAAACCGATTACAAAGAATAGGTGTGCATCAAAAAATAAACCATTTAAAATCCTTAGTAGCGATTTTCAACGAGATTGGCCTGGGAGTGTGGTGGCCCGTCCCGTGAATAGGTATTGAAGGAGTCCTACATGTTTCGCCGGAAACGGCTTCCTCAGGGACAGATGGTTTTACCTAATGTGCTACTCTATAATCTGTAGAAAAAATAACAATCAGATACTTTGTATACAACTTTACAAATGCAATGATATGAGAAGTATTTTACAACATTTGGAGAATATTTATTGTTATGTTTGCGGGTCGTCATGCATGAAACCAATCACTCCATGCCCAAAGGAATGGTCACAAACACTATACCGCACGTTCACATGTCATCCCTCACCCATCCGCCCGAACAAAATGACCCACAAGGGGAAGAAATTTGTGACTACCTTAAACACCGGGCACAAACACGGACAACTCCGGAAATGCTTCCAAAAGCATTGAATTGAATATAGATGAAAGTAAAGTGGAGCCACCAAAATAGGTGGGTCCAATTCTTAAATATGTATAGATGTGGACCCCACCTATTTTGGTGGCTCCACTTTACTTTCATCTATATTCAATTTCTAATTTTTATATTTCATAAATACTATACCTGGATATTTTCCCGCCAGGATCGTTCCTTTCTGCCCCCTGCAGCCACCTAGTGTACTCGGCGCTTTTGGAAGCATTTCCGGAGTTGTCCGTGTTCGTGCCCGGTGTTTAAGGTAGTCACAAATTTCTTCCCCTTGTGGGTGATTTTGTTCAGGCGGATGGGTGAGGGATGACATGTGAACATGCGGTATAGCGTTTGTGACCATTCCTTTGGGCATGGAGTGATTGGTTTCATGCATGACGACCCGCAAACATAGCAATAAATATTCTCCAAATGTTGTAAAATACTTCTCATATCATTGCATTTGTAAAGTTGTATACAAAGTATCTGATTGTTATTTTTTCTACAGATTATAGAGTAGCACATTAGGTAAAACCATCTGTCCCTGAGGAAGCCGTTTCCGGCGAAACATGTAGGACTCCTTCAATACCTATTCACGGGACGGGCCACCACACTCCCAGGCCGAATCTCGTTGAAAATCGCTACTAAGGATTTTAAATGGTTTATTTTTTGATGCACACCTATTCTTTGTAATCGGTTTTTAGGATTTTTGTTAATAAAAATATATGCTTTTACTTTAATGAGGTTGTTGTCTTTGGCACTGCTATAATCCCTATATACCTCCCTCCCTCTTTTGAAGATTTCATATATATAGTATTGTGCAAAAGTGATACAATAAAGTAAAAAAAAGCTACCAAAAATGCTTCCAAAAAATGCCCAAATGCAAAAGTACTCTGATATATACAAAATCCATTAAGGTGAGTGTATCTAAGTGATCAAAAATTTTTGGTAGCATTTTTTGGTAGCATTTTTCCACTTTATTGTATCACTTTTGCACAATACTATATATATCTTTATATGAGTTTGTATGGTTGTGTTTAATCATCTTCACGGATTAATTAATGGTTGCGCGCTTGTTTTTCGGAGATATATGGGATAGAAATGAAGAAAAATCTCGGCAATGTGACACAGATGGCGAAAAAAAATACGACAGGAGTTATAATTCTCCCTTGTTCTATCCAAAATGAAAAAAAAAAAAGTTTTGTCCATAGTTCTACTTTAATTTTAAGATGGTCATTTGAATTTGACCAGGGGGTGCGCAAGTGATACTGTAACTACTTATTTTACAAATGACTTATGTTTGATACATTTTAGAATATTACTTTTTTGCCCTGATTATAATGAAGCTGACAGAAAGCAGTTGAAATACATACAGTATATGCATGCTGGTCTACCTGCCAAGTGATTTTTAACTTTAGCCAGTCATTGTTGTGACTCACACACCTGTGCCAGTCAGTAATTCACTCTACCTCAGCTCCTGCTCACTGGACAAAATTTGATAATGTCAGTTCACTATCCACTGAGGCTGGAGGCAGAGAGACGACACAGGAAAGACAATTATATATTCAGAAATGTTGTATGTTACCTGTCTGGTTCCTAAGGAAATTGTGTGTAAAAACTGACCGACTATACAGAAATCACATCATTTGTTGGATAAATCAGTAAACATATTCAGTATGCATTTCAATAATGTATTTTATTTGGTAAATTCTTTTGATTAAATTGTAAGAGATAAAATATAATAATAACAAAACATACAAAAAAAATAAATAAACACAAAAGTAGTACAGGTACACGTATTCAAAGGTACCCAATAATGTACAGTTTTGGCTGATTGTCTCGAGTTTTGCTTTTAATTTCTAGCCATTTTATTAACAAACTGTTTTATTTTTACTACTAATTTACTACAATATGTAGCATATATTACATTATGCATACAATCAATAAAATACTGTATATGTAATATTATTTGCAATTAAAAAATATACATATTATTTACAATAAAGCAATATAATAATAATTCTTAACATTCATCATTACACACAGTTGCAGAAAATGAAAGCAGTAGCAAAATTAAATGCTTTGCTTGGTACCAATTAACTTCAGCTTAAACTTTACATAATTATATGGGAAAAGCATAAATGATGTACCTACTTTAGGAGAACTGTTTCTATCAGTACGAAATAAAATATTACTGGCAATGTCTGCTCATGTATCATTCAAACACATAAAAATATTACGTAAGTCTTCACATATTATTTCATAACTTCAATTAACATTTACGTTTCATTGAAACAGGAAATTAAAAGAAATGCAATTGATAATTTTTGTATCAAAGTGTTTTCTTATATTTTTATGTTTTTTAAAAAAGGAGATAAATATGTATATTTATGTGTAAGATAATAGAACCATATCCATGTGTTCTGCTTTAGTTTGATCAGAATTCCGTTTTGTGCACACACCCATTTTTAACAATTTCGAATGTTATTTTTGTATGTTTTGTTCCATTATGATTGTAAGTTATACATCAAGGGATATCTTCAGGCAAAGAATAAAATTCAGCACAGTTTGGAAAAAATAAAAAATATTTATGCAATGAGGCTCATTTACTAAAGAATTTGAGAATGTATACATTGTGTGAAGATTCACTTCAATTACCCAATATCTATGAAGAAATCCCCATTCATTTATTTCATCTGCAATGGATTGGATAATTGAAGTGAATTTTCATACAGTCTATTGTGTGAACATTCTCAGATCTTTTAGTAAATCTGCCTCCATGCTTTGTTCTGTAACAAGAAAAGTCTTATAAATTAGAAAAAAATGGGTACTGCTGCAGCTCACAATCAGTAGAGGAAATAGAAAATGTATGTAACCTGATACTGCATAGAGTATCAGCTGTATTTTTTATCACTGTTATTAATATTACTATTATTAATATTTTTTAATATGTGATACCAGGCATCCCCAGACATAACCAAGTATCTATACAGCTTAAAAAAAAACATTTCATGAAACTTATTAACCAACCTGCACATTCTACAGTATTTCTTGCATCAGCAGACAGCCGCAGGGCAACAACGTATTAAATAAGAAATACAACAACGTATTAAATAAGAAATATTGTTCCTTGGGAAATCATTCTGTGGGAATTACCAGGTAGACTGTGTTTATGTGGGTAAATTAAAAAGCATAATGACCCGGGCAATGATTCTCTAGAGAGCCAAGCAGCCACCAATTATTCATGCAACAAAGAGACCACGCATGCTAAATACATTATATTTTTTAACTTTAACCATTTTCATTGCATAAAATAACAATAGTCTACCAAATAGATACAACCTTTAAGTAAAATATTGAAATTTTGAAAAAAAAATATATCTTGTGTCAAAAAATGTAGTAAGTACCTAACTCACCTGTATTTAAATGTTATAAAAAAGTAAGTTTTAAAAATGCTTCATATATGGTGGTCCTGCCCTGGAGTACCACATCTTCGGATTAAGGTCTATTACCCATGTAGCGATGTGGACTACAGGAATAATATGGTGCAATTCCCCATCATTCTTTACCTATATACATATGCCTCTAGTGCTGTCTACACTACGGTCGCCTGCATCCATCAGCCGTGGGTCATTGCTGGTCATTTCACTGAAGGACGTCTCTTCCAGGGTCGCTGTCTGCAAGGTTTAAGCCGGTCTTGTCATTGGTGAGAGGGCAATTGCCCATCCGTTGCAACCCTTCCTTGCTACTTTATCTGAACACTGTGGGAACACTTTATTGCATTACTGTTTGGAGCACTGTACATAGGCATATTTACAACCACTTCAAGGACTATCACTAGCCTGTTTAAGCCCTTCGGCTATTACATACCACTGTGTTTTATTGGAAACAATCTAATGAGCTCCAACTGCCGGTGAAGGCTATCAGGCCTGCATCTTGGACACTACTGTTATTAGCATTTAAAGGGCCCTACTCTATCCCCTATTTCATCTGATCTCTCATTTGGATATAAAGGTTGAAAAGGCCAGCCTGGGGTTCCCCTTTAGTGTGAGACTGCCTGTCCTAGATAGCTAACCTTTTACTGCCTTTACAGGTTATGATTCAGGTAATAATTCAACGTACATATATGTAAATTGTGCTTTTGTGCTGTTGAACTGTTTTAAGCTGTCTTTTTAGGGAAATTATTCTTCTGAGTCTGGGCTTTTATCTGTCACGATAGGCAAGCTGGCCTAACTGTACTTCGTTACCCCCCGGGGCTTATACACAATGCCATAGTGCCTGGCCACCATGCCAGGGCAGATGCGAACAGAGCAAATAAACAGACTACTTGCAGTTAGCAGGATAACGTGGTCCTATGACAGTCCAGGTAGAAGGCAGGCAGAGTTCAGGGAATAGTCCAATATCCGATCCAATAATAGTCCAGGTTAAAGGCAGGCAGAGTTCAGGGAATAGTCCAATATCCGATCCAGTTTATACACAGGGAAATCCAGACAAGCAAAGCAGGGCAGACAAATGGGGGGCTCGATCAGGAACAATGCAGGTATACTGTCTCTATCACAATCAAGGGATAGAGTTTTCGGTTTGCCTATAACAGGTGACTGACCATATCAATCACCTTGCAGGTGAACACAGACAGGGAGAATGCAACAGCCAACGCCCAGATGCTGGAATTAGGAGCAGGAGCACAAAAGTGATCCTGACATTATCCACTCGGCTGACCAATTCCCCTCTTCTGTGTATCAATACCACATTACTTACTCCAGTAAAAGCATATATAATATAAACATTTGACTTGTGTGATGTAGAAGATGTCTGAACCCAGAGTGTCAGGTGGGTTGGAATGTTCACAGGGTCATGGTGATGCAGAAGAACAGGTAAATCCAAGCAGTCCTCAAGGGGGCCGTGCTACATTTGGGGGCTCGTCCAGGATTTCTTCTGCAGCCAGCCCTAGCCAACCTGGACAAGAGCCACGATCCAAGTGTGAGGCAGCTTCTATGGCTATGGGTACTTGGGGTAGGGCCCAGGGAGCCCGAGTAGAGCAAAGCACTGTCCTAGAGATCTCAGAAAGTGAATGCACCAAAAAGGAGATTTGGCAGTGGGTGAGAGCTCTAGCCCCAGGACAGAGGGCCTACATCATGGATGTAGAAGTTGAGTACGACCCGGATCGAATCAGGGTACTGTTGGAGTGACAGGAAGAGATACCTGTGTGTTTCCAGGAAGAAGAGATACGCATGGCCAAAAGGGTTACTGCCATGGTAATCCCACTGAAAGTGAAGGGAGAGAGTGTGGAGAGGCAGCCATCACCGAGGGCCCAGGAGAGGGGTTTAGGATTGGTTGGGACAGACTCCACTGGGGCTGCCCCCCCCTGTTTCCTTCTACACTGATATGAGCCGACTAGTTGATAGCTTAGTGAAGAATGGATCTGGGTATGCAAATCAGAGTTACCGGATACTCAGATTTTTATCAGGGCAGTTGCCAACCCCTATCAGTTAAGATGAGTTTGAGACCTGGATGAGTCAGGCCATTCAAGCTATGGAGGAGTGGAGTTTTCCAGAGCCTGTAAAAGGACAGCGGCTCAGTGAGAGCCTTTGAGGCCCTGCTGCCGATGTGATGTGTAACTTGAGAATGGGAAAGAGAACCTGTATTGCTATGGACTACATAGATGCTTTGTATGCTGTATTCGGAAGAGTGGAAACAACTGCAGATCTGATGTACAAATTCAATCACACCCATCAATAGAAGAGAGAGAGCCTCTCTGGATACATCTCCCGAGTAGACAGAATGTTACATCAGATTATTCTTAAAATGGGCATCGACCCAAAGGATGCTGACCAAGCTCGTTTAGATCAGGTCTTACAAGGGGCCCGACTGAACCATCCTATTGTCTTAAATTTACTCCTGAAGAGAACCAAGGTGGTACCCACGTATCCTGAGTTTATAAGAGAAGTACAGGAAGAAGAAGCTGTACTGAAAGAAAAGAGTCAAGGAACAAGAGAATTGAGCTCTATTGCTACTAAGAGGAAGAAAGTAGTTGCACGAACTGTCCATGTTGAAGCAGGTTTCTCAGATAAGGACAGTGAAACTGAGTCAGAGAAGGCTGGGCTGGCTGTCCCTGATACCAACAAGCCGGTTGCTGAACTCGGACCAGCAGAATTGATGACCCAGGTCATGCTTTAATGCGAGTAATGGAAACCCAAGCAAAAGGTCCAAGAACAAGGATTTCATCAAGGGGGATCAAAGCTTTCCCGAGTGCAAGAGAATAAGGCCAGGTTCACACCTATACGAATTGGATGCGGGTTTCCCCGCATCCAATTAGCATAGCAGGAGAATGTGACTGGCTCCCTATGGAGCTGGTTCACATATCTCCGTTGCGGCTGCGGAGCGCACTGCACAGAAACACTGCGCGTCTTTGGTTTCAGGGCCGAATTCAGGCATATAATCGGGCCTGATTCATCCCTGAAATGGGGAACAGGGACGCACAGCGGTCCTGTATGATCCGCAGCGGGTTACAGTGTGAACCCGGTCTAAATGTTATAGTTGTAGAGAAATTGGACACTTCCAGGCTGAGCGCCCATAGACTGGAATCAGTCCACGACTACTCACTGAAGTTCTAAAAGCCTTACAGAAGCCGCTTTTCCAAATGCCAGCAGGAAAATCGAAGGGACCTCAGTGAAGGAGCTAGTTTAGAGAGTCAAGGGAAAACCGCGCTCCAAAGCTATGAAGAAAAAAACAGAAGTTGTCTACTACCCTTTCCCCCTCCTCCTTTCCTGTTAAAAGAAAAACCGGAGTTAGACTTACCGGTAACTCTTTTTCTAGGAGTCTTCCAGGACAGCCTCTGAGACATGGGGCTCCTCCCTCCAGGACAGGAAACACTTATACCCAATTACTTTAAATGGTTGTCCTTCAGGCCTCCCTCTTCAGTTTAACCAAGAATTACCGAAAGGCTCTGAAAGACATAACACACTAACACAACGTCAGTACATACCTCCAACACCAGTTAATAGAAAACACCGGGTGGGAAACCAGGCTGTCCTGGAAGACTCCTAGAAAAAGAGTTACCGGTAATGCAGCATACACACGAGCGGACTCTTCTATCGGACTGGTCCGACGGACCGACTCCGGCGGACAATCCGATCGTGTGTGGGCTTCAGCTGACTTTTCCAGTCAAAAATCTGATGGACTTTAGATTTGAAACATGCTTCAAATCTTTACGTTGTAACTCTGCCGGACCCAGTTCCTATCGAGAAATCCGCTCGTCTGTATGCTAGTCTGACGGACGAAAACCCACGCTAGGGCAGCTATTGGCTACTTCCTTATTTTAGTCCGGTCGTACGTCATCACGTATGAATCTTTCGGACTTTGGTGTGATCGTGTGTAGGCAAGTCCATTGGTTCAAAAGTCTGTCGAAAGTCCGTCCGTCCGAATTGTGTTAGCCAACAATCCTGCTCTCCTTTAGCAAATGGCAGCGGTGGTCTTCAGCGACCCTACTCTTCCCTGACAGGACAGAGGGGTTCTAGCAGGCAGAGGCCAGTCAACGCCAGGGCCTCTGCCAGGACAGCCCTGAGATATGGAGCTCCACTTAGGTTCCTAACGTGCTCCTTCCTGTCTGGCAGGAAACACAAAAAAACTGAAGAGGGAGGCCTGAAGGACCACCTTTTAAACTAATTGGGTATACATGTTTCCTGTCCCGGAGGGAGGAGCCCTATGTCTCAGAGGCTGTCCTGGAAGACGAAAGGAGAAAACTGGATCCCCAGGGAGGGAAAGACAGATGCAAGAAATCAATGCACACCTTTCTGGCTGAAAAAAGAACCCCCCGCGGAAGGAGTAGGAAGACAATGGCAGTTGGATACACAAGAAAAGGTGTTGCAACCTACTGAAAGAACCTGCATGAAAGCTACTGTTAAGCTATCATGGGATCAACCCTGTCCCTGTGGTGGTAGAAACTGATCCACTGGAGGAAGGTCGTGGAATAGAATTGGTCCCAGAGATCATACCCACTAGGGCCCTACTGAGAAGAGGGGGGAATCCCTGTCAATGCGAGGAATGTAAACAGCCATCCAATCAGCCTGAAGCCTTGTATGGGGATTGAGAAAGTGAGTGCTGCTACCCCGGTAACAGGGGATGATCGAGTCCGGAAGGAAAATGGAAGAGAAACCACTGTTTAGTGCCCAAATCTGTCCTTTAGATGGGAAGAGAGGATTAAAGCTCAGTTAGCCAGGTGGGAGAAAACGACTTTGATGTGGGTTGCGCCAAGAGTGCCCAACAGCGAATTCGGCTGAGTGAAGGTAAGCCCTTCCGAGAAAGAGCCAGACATATCCACCTGTGTGACCTGTGGACTTTTGGGAACAGTTAGCTATTGCAGCTTCTTATTTGTGATATAACTATTTTTTTTACTTCTTGGGATGCAGTAAAGTGATTCCACAGGTTGTGTTCTGTCTTCGGGGACCAAAGACTTTCAAGTGGGGGGGAGGATGTAGCGATGTGCATTACTGTTTGGTAGGGATGAGCTTCAAGTTCGAGTCAAACTCTTGTTTGACTTGAACATTGGCTGTTCGCCCGTTCGCTGAACAGTGAACAATTTGGGGTATTTGCAGCAAATTCTAAAGCCGCGGAACACCCTTTAAAAGTCTATGGGAGAAATCAAAAGTGCTAATTTTAAAGGCTCATATGCAAGTTATTGTCATAAAAAGTGTTTGGGGACCTGGGTCCTGCCCCAGGGGACAAGGATCAATGCAAAAAAAGTTTTAAAAACTGACATTTTTTCAGGAGCAGTGATTTTAATAATGCTTAAAGTAAAACAATAAAAGTGTAATATTCCTTTAAATTTCATACCTGGGGGTGTCTATAGTATGCCTGTAAAGGGACGCATGTTTCCCTAGTTAAGAACAGCCTGACAGAAAAATGACATTTCAAAGGAAAAGAAGTCATTTAAAACTACTCGCGGCTATTAATGAATTGCCGGTCCGACAACACACAGAAAAGTTCATTGATAATAAAAACGGCATGGGAATTCCCCACAGGGGAACCCCGAACCAAAATTAAAAAAAAAAAAAAAATGACGTGGGCGTCCCCCTAAATTCCATACCAGGCCCTTCAGGTCTGGTATGGATATTAAGGGGAACCCCGGCCATAATTTTAAAAAAAAATGGCGTGGGGTCCCCCTCAGAATCTATACTAGACCCTTCAGGTCTGGTATGGATTTTAAGGGGAACCCCGTGTCAAAATAAAAAAAAAATGGTGTGGGGTCCCCCCAAAAATCCATACCAGACCCTTATCCGAGCACACAACCTGGCAGGCCGCAGGAAAAGAGGGGGGGACAAGAGAGCGCCCCCCCTCCTAAACCATACCAGGCCACATGCCCTCAACATTGGGTGGGTGCTTTGGGGTAGCCCCCCAAAACACCTTGTCCCCATGTTGATGGGGACAAGGGCCTCATCCCCACAACCCTTGCCCGGTGGTTGCGGGGGTCTGCGGGCTGGGGGCTTATCGGAATCTGGAAGCCCCCTATAACAAGGGGACCCCCAGATCCCGGCCCTCCCCCTGTGTGAAATGGTAAGGGGGTACAAAAGTACCCCTATCATTTCACAAAAAAACTGTCAAAAATTTTTAAAAATGACAAGAGACAGTTTTTGACAATTACTTTATTTAAATGCTTCTTCTTTCTTCTATCTTCTATCTTCTATCTTCCTTTGGTCTCTTCCTGCATCTTCTTCTTCTTCTGGTTCTTCTAGGTTCTTCCTCAGGTGTTCTCGTCCTGCATCTTCATCCGTCTTCTTCCCTTCTTCTCCTCGGGCTGCTCCACATCCATGATGGCATGGAGGCTCCCACTGTGTGACGCTTCTCCTCTTCTGACGGTTCTTAAATAACGATGGGAGGGGCCACCCGGTGACCCCGCCCCCTCTGACGCACGGGAACTTGACGGGGACTTCCCTGAGGCAATCCCCGTGACGTTAGAGGGGGGCGGGGTCACCCGTTATGTAACACAATTTTGTTTAAGTGCAAACATTATGTCGCACGACCGCGCAATTGTCAGTTAAAGTGACCCAGTGCCTTATCGCAAAAATCGCCTGGTCATTAAGGGGGCAAATCCTTCCTGTCCTTAAGTGGTTAAACGCTCCAGTTTTAGTAAATCCACACTTTTTTGGCCAAAGCCCTTATCTGAGAATTACAAACACTACCGTTGCAGTCCTGGCTCCACCCTCCACGCACATATCATTATTGCTTGTAAAAAAACATGGCCTTGTCTCCAATAAAGCAGTCTTTAAGTTTCACATGACTGATGGGAAGATCTGACTAATATTATAAATATCAAATAACTTAAGAGATGGTAGCTTTATAGAACTGACAACTAATGCCAAATATCAGCAGTTACTTGTGCAATTTATTAATTAAAGCTGATCTCTGGGCACGTATAAAAAGTCACAAATGAATGCATCTCTGTTTTTTAAATACATTCTTAAATGTATTTTTAAATGAAGCAGTGAAAGGAATTTGACTTGGTATCAGCCTCATACAGCGTCTTTATAAGGAGTGTGAGGGGAAGTAGCAGAGCAAGGAGCCAATCAGTTCATGTACTGCCAAGAAGCATTCTTATAGGAGGAGAAATCAGAGTGACAAAAAGATGAACTTGTCACTGTGCTTCTTCCTTCAATATCATATAACTGGCTGGGTCGGGTCCAGGACAACTTGTACTCAGAGAAAGTGGCTTGCATGATGCTAGCCATTAGATTCCAAGGTCATTCAGCAGCAGAAAAAAGTACTCTAGACTCATGTGGAATATTACAGCAAAAGCTGAGTTTAGTATTTTTTCTTTAATGTTCTTTTCATTCTTATCTTCTTATTTCTAACTGGATCTATTAGCCAGATCCTGACTAAAGTAGAAATTAACAGCTCTCTTAAGCCCCATACACACGATAGGATTTTGTACAAACTTTCCCTTGGATTTTTGTACAAAGTCTGTTGGCCAGAAGTTTGGCTTGCATACAGATGACAGGACTTTTCCAGCCAACTTTCACCAAATCATGTTGTTTTTCAGCTCTTTACCACCACCCTTTGGTCAACTTCTGTATTGTTGCCTGATATTGTGTCAGTCTCGCCACTTTTACTGGTGAGATTGACACCTTGCGAGCTGGGTTCACACTGATGCGGGGATCCGACTTGGATCCCTGCCAATGCCTGGCACTGTGTTTGTTATGAATCTTGAGGGGGAACTCCACGCCAAATTTTAAATAAAAAATCGGCATGGGTTCCCCTCCAGGGGCATACCAGGCCCTTGGATCTGGTATAGATTTTAAGGGGAACCCCCTACGCCGAAAAAACAGTGTGGGGGTCCCCCCAAAATCCACACCAGACCCTTATCCGAGCACGCAGCCCAGACGGTCAGGAAAGGGGGCACCCCCCTCCTGAGCCGTACCAGGCCGCATGCCCTCAACATGGGGGGTGGGTGTTTTGGGGGGAGGGAGCGCCCTGCGACAAGGGCCTCTTCCCGACAACCCTGGAAGTTGGTTGTCGGGGTCTGTGGGCAGGGGGCTTATCCGAATCCGGGAGCCCCCTTTAATAAGGGTGCCCCCAGATCCCGGCCCCCCCACCCAATGTGAATGAGTATGGGGTACATGGTACCCCTACCCATTCACCTAGGGAAAAAAAGTGTCAATAAAAAAAACACACTACACAGGTTTTAAAAGTAATTTATTAGGCAGCTCCAGGGGTCTTCTTCCGACTTTGGGGGTCTTCTTCCTACTTCGGGGGTCTCTCAGACCTCTTCTCCCTCTCTCCGGTGTCTTCTCTGCGCTCTCTGGTTCTTCTCCAGTGCCTTCTTCCTTCTGCCGGGCTCCTCAGCTATCTTCTGCTTTTTTGCCACTCTTTTGCTAGCGGAGGAGCCCGGACATCTGGATCGTCTTCTTCCCTCTTCTCTTCCAGGGATGTTGACATGACGCTCTCTCTGGCTGTAATGCTGTCTGTGCGCTCTGCTATGACTTATATAGGCGGTGAGCCCGCCCCCCTATGACATCACAGTCCCGGGGCATGCTGGGACTGTGAGGTCATAAGGGGGCATGGTCATAGGATGACATGACCACGCCCCCTTATGACTTCACAGTCAGTAGTGTGCAGCTAGAGTAGGGACAACTCAGATAGTTTCACTGTAGTGTAGTGAGACCGTGTCAGTAATCTTGACATTAGTGTATAGCTAGAGTAGGGACAGTTCAGACAGCGTCAGTGTAGTGATAGTTGAACACAGTCTATTCACAGTCCATTTACTTCTGTGTGCGTTACTGCCAGTTTAATACCATTTACTTCTGTGTGCATTACTGCTAGTTTAACGTCATATCGTTTTGCGTGCGTTACTGCCAGTTTAACGCCATATTGCTTTGCGTGCGTTACTGCCAGTTTAATGCCATATAGTTTTGCATGCGTTACTGCCAGTTTAACGCCATAAAGTTCTGTGTGCGTTACTGCCAGTTTAACGCCATATAGTTTTGTGCGCATTACTACCAGTTTAACTCCATATAGTTCTGTGCATCACTGTACATTTGGCGCATTATATTGCATTATATTATAGTGTATCCGTGGAGTGTGTCTGTGTAGTGTAAGTACTCAAATTAAAGTGCACCAAAAACCTCTTTACATTGATTAAAGTGCATCCATGTACAGATTTCAACTTCTTCTTTACATTTGCTTATAAGCCCCGCCCCCTCCCTCCGAATAATGTTTGGGAGGACAACAAGGAGAGGCAGACATTTTATATAACGCCAACTGGATTTTGGCGTTTCTTTCACAGTAGATTTTGATCAGAAGGATAGACTGGGCTCTTAGCTTAGAGAGAGGCCAGTTAGTGCCTGAATGCACTCTTTTAGTAGCAAAATACCTACCTGTCTGATGACCCTTATCTATAGGAACCGTGTGGATCTTTGTTATGCAGTGAGGTCAATACGGACATTTAGTCAAGTATAATACAATGTAATAACGCAGCACGGAGACATGAGTAAAGGCATATCTATCTGCTGGAAACAGGAAATGGCGCTTGATGCATGATTTGCAGCTATGGGCCTGTGAAGAATATTATTATGATATGCTGTAAGACCCCTTTAACACTGAGGTGCTTTTCAGGCGCTTTTGCGCTAACAATAGCGCCTGAAAACTGCTTCCCATTAATTTAATGGATGCTTTCACACTGGAGCGGTGCGCTGGCGGGGTAGTGCAAAAAGTCCTGCAAGCAGCATCTTTGGGGCATGTTTGGAGCCCTTTAAAAAGCGGCTCAAAAACACCTCTGTTTATTGAAATGAATGGGAAGCGCTTCAAAAGCGGCACAAAATGTTGCAAAATGGTTATTATTTCTTTTTTTTTAGGTCACATTGTCACGTGACCTTAAAAAAAGCGCACAGCAAAAGCACTGCAAAAGCACCACAAAGATGCCTGACGTTTTATGGGCAGTTTTTGAGCGCCTCAGGGTGAAAGGGGTCTTAACTTACAAAAATACCTCTTATTGGTGAGAAAAGTTCAAAATAGAAAGTCTACCCAGCTTTTTGTGCAAAAACTCAAAATGGATTTAATAATAAAATAACATAAGATTACACAACAAATATTAAAATACAGAATATAAAATGTTGAAAGCAAAATTATGTTCTTGTGGTAAAAATTGTGTTTGTATAATCATTTGTAAGTGTGTGTGTAACTGTGACAAGATGTCTGTCCAGCTCGTCATCTCATGTAAGTGTGGGTACAAAAAGTTCCTTTGTTTTAGTTCAAGCAGCTTCAAGACTCTCGATCCACCCCCCCACCCTCATATTGAAAGGCAAGGAATCGAAATCCCTGCTGAAAAGGCCTCTCCTTCCAACATTAAGGCCTGGTTCACACCTATGCATTTTTTAGCGCGTTTTCAGTTATGCAGAAACACACTACAGTCCATTTAACATGATTTCCTATCAGTCATGTTCACATCTGTGCAATTATATAGAAAGGGCCAGGGATTTTTTTCAGGTTTTTTGTTCCATGGACTTCAATGGATCAAAAACATGTATTGAAAAACGCAAAATGCACCCGGAATATACAAACTGCAACCTGCATAGGTGTAAACCAGGCCTCAGTTACGCTGACAAATTCTATGAATGTGAGGGATAGGGAGTGCTACACATACACTTTAGTCATACATATATAATGCTCCTAACAGTTCATTTATCAATATACAGTATCTCACAAAAGTGAGTACACCCCTCACATTTTTGTATTTTGCTCTACATAAAGATGGCCTAGGTTATAAGAAGATTGCCAAGACCCTGAAACTGAGCTGCAGCACAGTGGCCAAGACCATACAGTGGTTTAACAGGACAGGTTCCATTCAGAACAGGCCTCGCAATGGTAGACCAAAGAAGTTGAGTGTCCGTGCTCAGCGTCATATCCAGAGGTATTCTTTGGGAAAAAGAGGTGTGAGTGCTGCCAGCATTGCTGCAGAGGTTGAAGGGGGCAGCCTGTCAGTGCTCAGACCATACGCCGCACACTGCATCAAATTGGTCTGCAATGCTGTCGTCCCAGAATGAATCCTCTTCTACAGATGATGCACAAGGAAGCCTGCAAACAGTTTGCTGAAGACAAGCAGGCTAAGGACATGGATTACTGGAACCATGTCCTGTGGTCTGATGAGACCAAAATAAACTTATTTGGTTCAGATGGTGTCAAGCGTGTGTGGCGGCAACTAGGTGAGGAGTATAAAGAAAAGTGTGTCTTGCCTACAGTCAAGCATGGTGGTTGTAGTGTCATGGTGTGGGGCTGCATGAGTGCTGCTGGCACTGAGGAGCTACAGTTTATTGAGGGAACCATGAATGCCAACATGTACTGTGACATACTGATGCAGAGCATGATCCCCTCCCTTAGGAAACTGGGCCACAGGGCAGTATTCCAACATAACGACCCCAAACACACCTCCAAGACGACCACTGCCTTGCTAAAGAAGCTGAGGGTAAAGGTGATGGACTGGCCAAGCATGTCTCCAGACCTAAACCCTATTGAGCATCTGTTGGGCATCCTAAAATGGAAGGTGGAGGAGTGCAAGGTCTCTAACATCCACCAGCTTTGTGATGTCGTCATGGAAGAGTGGAACAGGACTCCAGTGGCAACCTGTGAAGCTCTGGTGAACTCGATGCCCAAGAGGGTTAAGACAGTGCTGGAAAATAATGGTGGCCACACAAAATATTGACACTTTGGGCCCAGTTTAAGCATTTTCGCTTAGGGGTGTACTCACTTTTGTTGGCAGCAGTTTAGACATTAAACTGGGCAGAATGGCACGGCTGGGCAAATGGGCGTACAGGTAAGTCCCATTAAATTTCCCTTTGTGTGCTGGCCGTGAGCTCCGTGAGTCGAGTCGCGGGGATACCCGCGATCGCCTCACAGAGAGGACGAACGGAGAGATGCTGAT